>JABFTP020000021.1:54762527-55172632 GCA_013387265.2 Cryptolaemus montrouzieri | reverse complement strand
ACTGAAGAAGGAAGATATAAGAAATGAACTGGAAGTATAATCTTTCTTGGTATGATATGGTTGAACATTTGGTGAGAATGAGAAGGGTGACCAGTGAAACGCATATAGCAAACATAAGTCCGAACTGCTGATTGAGTGGACGACATCGAAAGACGAATGACATTCTACAATTATAGAAGAAAGGCAAATTGGAATGAAGCCAAACCGTTTTACAAAAGAATTCGAAGAACTAATTTATATATATATATACATATATATATATATATATATATATATATATATATATATATATATATATATATATATATATATATATATATATATATATATATTGAGACATCGAGTTTGGGAAATTACAGCACAAAGACAAACAGGACACAAGCTACAAGTACACTAGAAAGCTTTATATGCTGTAATGCAGGAACGTGAGTGATAGGGTAGGGATAGAATCTGAAGAGTTTGTCAATGAACAAGTTTGAGATAGGGTAAAGGTATTGAGCCTGTTTCTGTTTATAGTGTGATTATGGATGAAATTATAAAAGGAGAGAACTAGAGTCAGAAGTCGAGTTTGTAAATTTCGGCACAAAGACTAATAGGACACAATCTTCTAAGGGGCACTTAAAAGCTTATATGCTGTATGCAGGAAGGTTGTAAGTGTTAGAGCGATAGAATCTGAAGAGTTTGTCACCGAACAAGGCCTGAGATATATTAGCATATTGAGTCCCTTTCTGTTTATAGTGGTCATAGATGAAATTATCAAAGAGGCGAGAACTAAAGTCAGAAAACTCCACTGGGTTTCAAAAATCTTTATCCAGTCGAAATCACTGTGTGCTCCTCTGCTGATGATTTGGCAATTTTTGCCAGAAATGAAAATAACCTCCAGTACAATATGGATGTTTGCATTAACTGCCTTAAAACAAAAATTATAGTTATATCCAATAACAGAAATAATCCGAAGGTGACACTCAACAACAAAATCATAGAGAGGGTAGAAAGTTTCAAATATTTACAGGGTGTATAGTGGAGAAAAGGTATATATATATATATATATATATATATATATATATATATATATATATATATATATATATATATATATATATATATTCCTTATATTGTGTGATTATTAATAGTTACAATAGAGTCTGATCTGTAACTCTGAAGGAAAGAGATCAAGTAAATTACCTGCAATTCTTAACTTCAAAATTTATTTGTTGAACAAATTCTTCATACAGTTGGCATGAAAACTTGAGGTTTTCAGGATATTCCAATATCTACATAACACATAAGGTACATGTTTTGAGCTACTTCTGTGCATAATATATTCTTACAGGTAGTCTATACATTCAGAAAGTAAATTTTCTATTTTATTGGTGTTTGTGGGAAACTCGATAAAATCAGGAGAAGCAAATTAAGAAGCTTCATTACAACAGGAACTTTCAGTTCGAGAAAATCACATATTTCGTGGAAAATGCGAATACTTCTTGAAAAATGCTGTGTATAGTTGTTGATTCTCCTATATACTCACGTTATATGATAATTTAGTCCAGTTTATCATAAATTTTCATTTTATTATATAATAAATTGAAGATAAGTAAAATTATTATATAATATAAAATTCAAATATGGGAAGATATTCAAGTTTTGTATGTACAAAGTCTAGATACTTCCAATGTTTCAAATATTTATATATATATAGTTGGTTTTACCCCCGACGAGTTGCCATATATATCTGTTCATGCAATCAAATTGATTTCATGAAAAATATAATCCACCACCCGGTAATTAGTACCATTGCCAGGCAATGATTTAATCAAAACATATCCTGGAATAATTATATATTAGGATAACGTTAAATGTTATGAGAATATATCAATCTACCAGAATATATACATACTATAGCATCATCAGACAATGATATCAATGTACCAACGAGTAGTGTCAGAGGCTTTCTCCTCGGAAAAATCCAGTGTACGGACCTTAGTCAAGTAACACTGAATATTACCATTAATAGTTTCACTTTGTGTGAAGCGGTGAAACGATCGAATAGAATACTGCTCTGAATATAAATATGACAAAATTGTCAGATTATTATATTACATTTATATAAACAAATAAATAAAATATGAAATGAGATTCTGAGCAGTATAAACTAAAGAAAACCTATGACTCTACCTCATTATTATTTTCGGAAAGAAACCTAACGAAAGAATATTACATGAAGATTTGATGACTGTTATCTTTTGTAACTGTTCAAACAAATTTTCTATTCAGACCCAAAATCTCAATACTTTTGTGAAGAATTTCTAGAATAACACCTGTTGTAAAATAGTAATCAGTAGAGTAAATATTTCTTCATTTTTCCCACATTTTTTAATCTCGTCACCAAGCATCATATATTTAGAAATTTTTCATTGTTATTTATTTTGTATATTATTTGTGTCGGGTATAGCAATATCAATTAAATATGTTATTTGATTCTGTTTATCATTAAGAATGATATCTGGTCTGATGTGTTTTACAGCTCTGTTGCAAAAAGAATTGTTTTATCAAAATAAAGTTTATATATATATCATTTTCTACAAATAATCTCAGGTTCATATTTGTGAAATTTTTTTTCTTTTGGGAATTAGGTCAAATGTTTAATTCCTAGATTAAAATGAATAATATTAACGACGGCATTTATGTCTTTCTAAATAATCTGTTGAAGCAAGGACTGAGCAAGATGATAATATATATGAAAAACTGTTTCTAAAGAACAGAAACATCTACGGCAAGAATCATCTATATTTTGTTTGATGATGTTTTCTATAATTCCTCAAGAAAACAACCTGATCCTGGATCGCAATTGCCAAGCCGCGAATAATTTTTTCCGGTAGAGAAACGTCTGAGGAAGATCAGAGCGAAATTCGGAGTCCCTAGCTCGAACGACAGAGGCGCGACGATTTTTCGAAAATTTTTGCCGAAACGTCGCTCTGGGCGAACGGAACGTCGAAACGACGAGATTTCTTCGGAATCGATAACTCGGATCTTTCGGAGGGCGATCGGAGAGGTCGATCTGGCGAAAATTCCGGCAAAAAGTTCCGAAAAAGCGAAAATAAAATACGTCTCCGAAATCTCCGGGATGGAGGGGATAATTTCTATGGACTTTTGCAGCTATACAAAATATTTCTATCGCCTTCGATTGCTACCAAACCTGCACGACGAAAAAGCCTCGAGTTTCGCATTTTGCGCCGCCAAAGTTAGATTCTCATAAACCACGGGAAAAAGGAAAAATCTTCCATCGAACGGAGGGCTATCGGCCGACTTTCGCAAATTTTCGCTTTACTTTCCATATTCCGAAAACATATCAGACAGCCAGAAATTCGCGAAATAAACAAACCTCGAGCTGTCAAAGTACGGGTTTGTGTCTTAACCATCCTTCTTAAACAGAGTCACCGGGAGAAAGGATTCGACTTTCGAACGATTCCTACATATCTCGAGATCGGGTCCCTGACGAAAATACGTCATTTCACGACTTAATTTTCGAATTTGGGACGGATTTTGAGACCTACATTTTCGAAGAATAGAACGGAAACACGGGGGTGGAGCCAGTCAGCCCTCCTTCTGCCCCTTATATCGCTATTCAATGTCGGAAGTGAGCGTTACCAACGTGTAAAATTTAATGCTCTCTCTTTCTTCTGAACGAAAATAGTGAGATGGAAATAGTTAGTATTTTTGATTTTCACCAACATAATTTCGGTACTAACATCATCTAGAATATAGTGCTCTCTCTCTTCTGAGTGACAGTGAAATCTACCCTTATTTCAATTAGTCTTATATTCGGTCTGTCAAAACAAGTGATTCCGAATTTTATTTGTATGAAAAGTTTGACGAAACTTGAATAAACTTTCAGAGGTAGGTGATCGTAGTTTGATGTTTATTTCATCTATGTTAATGTATAATTTGTTTAAGGAAAGAAAAGATAGACTTTCAAAATTCATAAATTTAACATTTTGTGGTTATTCTAACCTAAACAATATGATTCAAACGAAATGTTATAAAACAAAGGAATTAAGGAGACTTACAATAATGTATGAGAGGTAAGTGAATGTAATTTGAGGTTTATTTATGTAATTCAATGTATACTTTTTAGGCATGCTCAAGAAATGTACTCAGAATTCACATATTTCAGTTTTCTTTCATGGTTATTTTAACCCCTATGCATTGAGAAAGATCCTGGAATTATTAGGATTTTTTAACGAATCAATTGGAGGATCTTACAAAAGGATGGGAAATATCCTTCGAGTTGCTATTAATAGGTATTGAGCTCTTTTATATAATAATATTCTTTCTGGAAAGAATTCAATAAAGTTTTCGTTACGTCATTTAGAGTATGTATCATTTGAATTTTGAAAGCTATCCACTTAAGGCTATATGTGTATTAAAATATTTCAAGCTGGATGTCAATATGACCGTGCCATTTCAAATTGAATTTTCGTTTCAGTTTATTCAAGTGGAAGTAAGTTTCTATTCTACAATTATTCCAATGTAAAATTTAATGAGATTCAATGTGTTTGACAATGTTCAAATTTGAACCAAAGAAAATAAGATCACAAATTTGCACAAAAGGTAATTATTGTGAGTTCCTTCCATTCATAACTCATAGTTACTGTTTCTCAGGAAATTTTATCAAGGTTGTTGAATGAATGACAGGAATTCATCATTGATTTGAAGTTGAAAGTTGCTCTGTTATAGGTGTCTGATAGTGGGAAACATGATGTTCAAAAAGTAGAAGTAGCATATGAAGTTTCATTTTGTACAACTACAACTTTCAATCCAAGATTTATGAAAGTCACAGGAAACATGCTGGTACTTATGCGACTCATATTTTGGGAAAACTTCAACTACTACTTGGAGAATGCTATGGAATTTGATAAGTTTTGTAATAGATAGTTGTACTACAGGTAATTCATATAATTGTGTAAAATTAGTGTGTTCATCACATATGGCAAGTCATTCGAATTGAAATGTATGAAAGTGACTCTTTGAAAGTGAGTTTTTTACTTTGTATGCATATAAGTAGTTTCTTTTCAATGAAATATTTACTTTTAGATTACAATCCACTTGATAACAAGAAATAATGAATTGGCTCCACTGTAAACAGGTTGGAAAATCAAATGAAAAATAAGCAATGACAATAATAGGTAATAGCAAGAATTTTTCAAGTAAATATGAATGTAATACATCTCTGTTCTCTGATAATAGTCTTCGTAGATATTTTTGTCTAAGTAAACCAGTCTGATTAATAATAGTCACAATAGAGTCCGATCTCTAACTCTGAAGGAAAGAGATCAAGTAAATTATCTGCAATTTTAACTTCAAAATTTAATTGTTGAACAATTCTTTATATAGTTGGCATGAAAACTTGAGCTTTTCAGGACATTCCAATATTTACATAACACATAAGGTACATGTTTTGAGCTACTTCTGTGCATAACACATTCCTTTGTATTTTAAGAAATTTAGTCAAACCTGTTCACTGAATAACAGGTAGTCTATACAATTAGAATATAAAGTTTCTTTTTTATTGGTGTTTGTGGGAAACTCGATAAGATCAGGAGAAGCAAATTGTGAAGCTTCATTACAACAGGAACTTTCAGTTCGAAAAAATCATATAATTTGTGGAAAATGCAAATACTTCTTCCAAAATGCTGTGTATAGTTGAACATTTTCGTTAAAGATACTCACGTTTTATGTTATTTTAGTCCAGTTTGCTCATAAATTTTCATTTTATATCATATAATGAATTGAAGATAAGTAAGATTATATAATATAAAATTCAAATATGAAGAGATATTTAAGTTTTATATGTCAAAGTCTAGATACTTCCAATGTATATATATATAATATATATATATATATATATATATATATATATATATATATATATATATATATATATCCTCAAAGAAGTAAAAGATCAAAGAATTTGAAATTGGTGTTTCACCAGGATATAATAACAAGACCTATCATAAGACAATGCATGGTACATAAGGGAAGAAAAGATCTGACTGCAATATTCAGAAGGTCCTGAGAAAGTTTAACAGCTCATAATGATTGCCATTTGAAAACCAATACTGTAAAAGAAGGATGCAGGAACTGAGAAAATTCTGAAGGACTTACATGAATGCCAAACTCTTCGAAAGACTTCTTCGAAGAAAAGTGGGAGAATTATATGTAAAATATCTTAAGAAACACACACTTCATATTAGGAAGAAGTGTATTCAGGATCTTATTTTCACGATTAACTACCGTTTAAAGAACAACAGACTGGAATATGACTGAAAATTTATTTATTGATACAAACTCAACAGGATTACTCCCAATTATGGAGCCGAAACCATATTTATGGTTTTCCCTCATCTGTAGAAGGCTTTTGACAGTACACTGAGAAGAGTAGTATGAGAGTCTCAGGAAAAAAAGAGTAGCAAAAGCTTTATAATGTACAACAGTATGTGAGAAAGTTTGACTTCTTCCCAAATTTTTCTGTCATCAATATAAACTACCTGTTTGTCTTTTTTGTCTTTGAATTAGAGAAAGAATTCTAAAGACCAAATAGGGATATAATTGAAAAACAACATAGGAAACACCCTTACTCATATTTATGGGTTACCCTCATCTGTGAGAAAGTTTGACTTCTTCCTAAATTTTTCTGTGATCAATAAAAACTACCTGTTTGTCTTTGAATTAGAGGAATAATTAAAAACAATATGGAAAACACTTCCAGTAAGGAAGAAGTGTTCAAGATTACATTTTCACCATTGACTAGCAAATAGAGAAGAACAGACTTAAGGGCATAGTATGATTATTATAGGTTTTCTCTGATCTGCTTTCAACAAAGAACTGAGAAAGAATACTATGGAAGCGTTAGAAACACACTTTCCAGGGATGCAAGAAGTTATTGGGATTGCATCTTTACCATCAACCAGTTATAAGGAAGTGTAGACTAAAAGACAAAAAAATATGAATGGCTTTCCTTGATCTGGAGGAAGCTCTTGGCAGAATGTTAAAAATAGTAGTAGGGGAGAGTCTAAGAAAAAGAGGAGTGACTTATGAACTGAAGAAGTATATCAGCAGCCTATATACAGCAGATAAAAGTCATATAAGGATTGGAAATTCCATATTGGACTCATTTTTACTGAGAACTCAGGCAGGGTGGAGTGTTGAGTAAATTATTATTTCTTATTGTTATAGATGTTATCCACGAAGTAATGGAGAAACATCATACATGATACAAAAGCCTGGAATTAATTGGAATTTGTAAATTATGTGATGGTATGTCCTGAGAACAAAACGAGACTGCACGATAATTTGCAAGTATGGACAATAGAGTTGGAAAAATGAGATATGATTGGAACAAACGAAAAATGATGGTCATGGAAAGGAATCACAAACAGGTATATATGGCAAAAGTCGAAATTAAACTTGATCGAGAGAGAATATAAGAGGATAAGAAAAGCTTCTAAGCTGCATTCTTCAATAGCAAACTAATTTATGAGAAATAGGAACATAAGTCAGGAACTGCTGGGTGAGTGGAAAACCTAAGGAGACATCGAATGACGAATGACATTCTACAATTATAGAAGAAAGGTACAAATTGGAATGAATCCAAACAGTTTGCTAAAAATAGAACACGAAGATTCATATATATATATATATATATATATATATATATATATATATATATATATATATATATATATATATATATATAAACAGAGAACGTCTAAATTACATGATATTGTTGTTGCTTCAGATTATAATCTTACACCTCTGAACTTGACAATGCAACAGGTAGATTTTGATATATTTGATGATAATTCTAAAAGAGAAATGTGGATGCAGAAGGAATTACACGGAAAGCACCCTAAAGAATTGAAAAATGATTATATTGATGAAATCGCATCGAATAAATGGCTAGTATCTGTAGAATTGTTTGCTGAAACAGAAGGCTTGGCAATTGCGATCCAGGATAAGGTTGTTTTCACGAGGAATTATAGAAAACACATCATCAAACAAAACATAGATGATTCTTGCCCTAGATGTTTTTATTCTTCAGAATAAGTTTTGATATATTATCATCTTGCTCAGTCCTTGCTTCAACAGATTATTTTGAAAGACATAATGCCGTCGCTAATATTATTCATTTTAATCTAGGAATTAAACATGACCTAATTCGCAAAAGAAAAAAATTTCACAAATATGAACCTGAGATTATTTGTGAAAATGACAAATATAAGTTTTATTTTGATAAAACAATTCTTTGCAACAGAGCTGTAAAACACAATAGACCAGATATCATTCTTAATGATAAACAAAATCAAATAACATATATAATTGATATTGCTATACCCGACACACATAATATACAAAATAAATAAAATGAAAAAATTTCTAAATATATGATGCTTAGCGACGAGATTAAAAATGTGAAAAATGAAGAAAGTATTTATTCTACCGATTATTATTTCCACAACAGGTGTTATTCCTAGAAATCTTCACAAAAGCATTGAGATTTTGGGTCTGAAGAAAAATTTGTTTGAACAGTTACAAAAGATAACAGTCATCAAATCTTGTAATATTCTTCGTAGGTTTCTTTCCGAAAATAATAATGAGGTAGAGTCAAAGGTTTTCTTTAGTTTTTACTGCTCAGAATCTCATTTCATATTTTATTCATTTGTTTATATAAATGTAATATAATTAACTGACAATTTTGTCATATTTATATTCAAGGTAGTATTCTATTCGATCGTTCACCACTTCACACAAAGGAAACTATTAATGAGTAACATTCAGTGTTACTTGACTAAGATCCGTACACTGGATTTTTCCGGGGAGAAAGCCTCTGACACTACTCGTTGGTAAATTGATATCATTGTCTGATGATGCTAAAGTATGTATATATTCTGGTAGATTGATATATTCTCATAACATTTAACGTTATCCTAATATATAATTATTCCAGGATATGTTTTGATTATAATCATTGCCTGGCAATGGTATTAATTACCGGAAGGTGGATTTATATTTTTTCATGAAATCAGATTGATTGCATGAACAGATATATGGGCAACTCGTCGATGTAAAACCCCCTATATATTTGGGATTTGGGATATTGTGAACTGAAAATTATCGAGGGGTTTCTTTACTGAGTGTTTTTGCGAAAGTTTATGAGAGAGTGCTAGAAGGGAAACTGTTACAGAAAGTGGAACAACAACTGGCTGACTCACAGAGCAGATTTCAGAAGGGGTACAGTATCCAGGATCATATTTTCAGCCTTAAACAGATCACCGAGAAAATACTCATTCAGGATCTCAAGGTGTGGATAGCTTTATTGATCTAGAGAAAGCCTTCGATAGGATATTGAGACATCGAGTTTGGGAAATTTTGGCACAAAGACAAATAGGACACAATTTTCTAAGGACACTAAAAAGCTTATATGCTGTATGCAGGAACGTGGTATGAGTAAGAGGGATAGAATCTGAAGAGTTTGTCACCGAACAAGGCTTGAGACGTATTGAGTCCCCTTCTGTTTATAGTGGTCATGGATGAAATTATCAAATAGGCGAGAACTGAAGTCAGAAAACTCCAACTCCACTTGGGTTTCAAAAATTTTTATCCAGTTGAAATCACTGAGTGCGCCTTTGCTGATGATTTGGCAATTTTTGCCAAAAATGAAAATGATCTCCAGTACAATAAGGATGTTTGTAATAACTGCCTTACGAGATAATCCCTAAAAATCAGCGAAGGAAAAACGAAAATTATAGTTATATCGAATAACAGAAATAATCCGAAGGTGACACTCAACAACAAAATCATAGAGAGAGTAGAAAGTTTCAAATATTAGGGGTATATAGAGGAGGAAAAGGGTAAATAGCATTTGGAAATCGGAGAAAGGATTCAGTGCTGCGAATGTTAATGGAACATTCAGCAAAAGTTTTCTTATAAAAAGAAGGTTCGGGAGAAAATCGAAATTGAAGGTTTATAAGTCAATATACGCGCCGATTATTTTGGCTCTGAATCTTGGACATTGAGTAGAAGGGAGAAAAGCAAAATAGTTTCGATGGAGATGAAGTATCTGAGAGGTGAGGTTGGAGAGACAAAAAGAAATAGACTAAGAAATCAAGATATAAGACAACAGCTAGAACAGTATTGTGACGATAATTGGCCGAAACCAGCTTGGACATTCATGCAGAATGGATAATACAAGACAGGTAAAATCTATTTGGAATACACGCACGAAGACGAAGGGAAAAAGGGGACGACTGCGGGAAACGTGGAATGAGGTGGTAGCGAAGATACTAGCGGGACAACATTTAGAGATGACAGAAGCGAAGAGAATGGCACAAAATAGGGGACACTGGCGAAATAGTGTTTCGAATGTAAATTATTTAAGTTGATTTTTATTATTTAATTTGTTTTTCTTTATTTCGAATATTGCAAAATTATGTTTTGTATCAAGCCTTACACCGTTACTCGGTAGAAAGGCTTTTAAATGATAAATATATATGCTAGCTCAATTGGAGTAAGTTGAGATTTTCAAATTGATTGTATCTCTATGAATTAGAATAATAGTGAATAGTGTTGACATTCGTATGGTTGATGAGTCAGTATACATAAAACAATACTGAAAACTGCGTTACCATAAGGATGTATGAGGCAATATATGAGAGTGCCATATAAAATAAAGAACTATTAAGTATAAATATCAGTGAATATATGAGGCTTTCCGTATAGATAGAGTTGGATATGAAAAGGAGATCAGTTAATTTCGTTTTTAGTACATTAGGCGTTTAGTTTATTGGGCGTTTTGTATATTAAGCGTTTTTGTATATTAGGAGTTGGAGTTTTTGTATATCAGTCGTTTTTGTATATTAGTCGTTTTTGTATATTAGTCGTTTTTGTATATTAGTCGTTTTTGTATATTAGTCGTTTTTGTATATTAGTCGTTCTTGTATATTAGTCGTTTTAGTCTATAAGGCGTTTTTGTATATTAGGCGATGATGTATATTAGGCGATGATGTATATTAGGCGTTTTTGTATATGAGGCGATCTTAATGGGCTCACTAGTCTATATTACTAAAGCAGTAAGCCTTATTTCGAGGAAAGTGGAGGGGACGGTTGGAGTTTGAACCGGGCGGGAAGAAAGGGTCGGCGCGGACGAGCGGGGTCCGTAGGCCCCTGCGAATAATTTTTTTCGGTAGAGAAATGTCCGAGGAAGATCCGAGCGAAATTCGGAGTCCCTAGCTCGAACGACGGAGGCGCGACGATTTTTCGAAAAATTTCGCCGAAAAGTCGCCCCGGGCGAACGGAACGTCGAAACGGCGAGATTTCTTCGGAATCGATAACTCGGATCTTTCGGAGGGCGATCGGAGAGGTCGATCGGGCGAAAATTACGGCAAAAAGTTCCAAAAAAGCGAAAATAAAATACGTCTCCGAAATCTCCGGGATGGAGGGGATAATTTCTATGGACTTTTGCAGCTATACGAAATATTTATATCGCCTTCGATCGCTACGAAACCCGGACGACGAAAAAGCCTCGAGTTTCGCATTTCGCGCCGCCATAGTTAGATTCTCATAAAACCACGGGAAAACGGAAAAATCTTTCATCGAACGGAGGGCTATCGGCCGACTTTCGCAAATTTTCGCTCTACTTTCCATATTCCGAAAATCTCCGACGGCCAGAAATTCGCGAAATAAACAAACCTGGAGCTGTCAAAATACGGGTTTTCGTTTTAACCATCCTACTCAAACGGGGTCACCGGGAGAAAGGATTCGACCTTCGAACGATTCCTACATATCTCGAGATCAGGTCCCCGACGAGAAATCGTCATGTCACGACTTAATTTTCGAATTTGGGACGATTTTTGAGACCTACAATTTCGAAGAATAGAACGGAAACACGGGGGCGGAGCCAATCACCCTCCCTTACTCTCCTTAAACCACCGTTTCTCAATCTGGCAAGGCAAAGAAGAAGAAGTTTTAAAGAGGAACGTACCCGGAAACATAGGTGAAAAGAGTAGACGGGATATAAACGAACACTTATCCCCTCTATTCTCTCACTAAACGATCGAATATCCGTCCCGTACGACGGACATCGTCGTGTACGGCGGACTTTGCCGTTAAGTTGATAAT
Organism: Cryptolaemus montrouzieri; assembly: GCA_013387265.2. Classification (NCBI taxonomy): domain Eukaryota; kingdom Metazoa; phylum Arthropoda; class Insecta; order Coleoptera; family Coccinellidae; genus Cryptolaemus; species Cryptolaemus montrouzieri. Next base: position 55,160,455 of record JABFTP020000021.1, on the reverse strand, counting down.
GTCTAGATGTTCAATAATATCAAGGGCAACAAAAAGAAGAGAAGAAGATAAATTGTAAATGTGAGATTGTATACGTTTAATTAACAAAACCTCAAATAATCATTCCAAGGTAAGTGAACGTAATTTAATGAATATTTAATGCATCGTAATGTATTTTTTTCACCATAATGAAGAATCCACATATTTCATATTTACATTCTGTGTTCTAACCTATCTATTCCAATGAAAGAAAACAATAATAAATAAGGTATTTTAAACTGAATTTTGTGTTCATCTCTATGGAATTTTCGTTTCAGTTTATAAACGTGGTAGTATTAATTTGACTACAATTATGAAATTACAAAAATGTAAACGGAATTCAATGTATTTGAAGTAAAGTTATTCAAATTAAAATGTATGAAAGTGACTCTTTGGAAGTGAGTTTTTACTTTGAGTGCATATAAGTAGTTTCATTTTAATGAAATATTCATTTTAGATTACAATCCACTTGATAAAAAGACAGAATTAATTGGATCCGCTGTTAACAGGTTGGAAAATTAAATGAAAATTAAGCAAAGACAATATTAAGCAATAACAAGAAACTTTCAAGTAAATATAGATGTAATACATCCCTGTTCTCTGATAATAATCTTCGTAATTATTTTGTGTAAGTAAACCAGTCTGATTAATAATAGTTACAATAGAGGCAGATTTCAAACTCTCAAGGAAAGAGATCAAGTAAATTACCTGCAATTCTTAACTTCAAAATTTATTTGTTGAACAATTCTTCATATAGTTGCCATGAAAACTTGAGCTTTTCAGGATATTCCAATATTTACAAAACACATAAGGTACATGTTTTGTGCTACTTCTGTGCATAACACATTCTTTTGTATTTTAAGAAATTTAGTCAAAGCTGTTCACTGAATAACAGGTAGTCTATACATTTAGAATGTAAAGTTTCTTTTTTATTGGTGATTGTGGGAAACTCGATAAAATCAGGAAAAACAAATTGTGAAGCTTCATCACAACAGGAACTTTTAGTTCGAGAAAATCATATATTTTGTGGAAAATGCAATTACTTCTTGAAAAATGCTGTGTACAGTTGATCATTTTCGTTAAAGATACTCACGTTATATGTTATTTCAGTCCAGTTTGCTCATAAATTTTCATTTTACATCATATAATGAATTGAAGATGAGTAAGATTATATAATATAAAATTCAAATATGAAGAGATATTTAAGTTTTATATGTACAAAGTCTAGATACTTCCAATGTTACATATATATTTTATATATATATATATATATATATATATATATATATATATATATATATATATATATATATATATATATATATATATATATATCCACAAAGAAGTAAAAGATCAAAGAACTTAAAATTCACCAGGATATATAATAACAAGACCTATCATAAGACAATGCATAGTACATAAGGGAAGAAAAGATCTGACTGCAATATTCAGAAGGTCTTGAGAAAGTATAACAGCTCATAATGATTGACATTTGAAAACCAATTCTGTGAAAGAAGGATGCAGGAACTGAGAAAATTCTGAAGGACTCACATTAATGCCAAACTCTTCGAAAGACTTCTTCGAAGAAAAGTGAGAGAATTATATGTAAAATATCTTAAGAAACTCACACTTCATATTAGGAAGAAGTGTATTCAGGATCTTACTTTCATGATTAACCACTGTTTAAAGAACAACAGATTGGATATATGACTGAAAATTTATTTATTGATACAAACTCAACAGGATTACTCCCAATTATAGAGCCAAAACCATATTTATGGTTTTCCCTCATCTGTAGAAGGCTTTTGACAGTACACCGAGAAGAGTAGTATGAGATTCTCAGAAAAGAAGGAGTAAGAGAAAGAGTAGCAAAAGCTTTATAATGTACAACAGTATGTGAGAAAGTTTGACTTCTTCCCTAAATTTTTCTGTCATCAATATAAACTACCTGTTTGTCTTTGAATTAAAGAAAGAATTCTAAAGACCAAATAGGGATATAATTGAAAAACAACATAGGAAACACTGCCCACTCATATTTATGGGTTTCCCTCATCTGTGAGAAAGTTTGACTTCCTCCTAAATTTTTCTGTGATCAATATAAAGTACCTGTTTGTCTTTGAATTAGAGAAATAATTGAAAACAATATGGAAAACACTTCCAGAAAGGAAGAAGTGTTCAAGATTACATTGTCACCATTGACTAGCGAATAGAGAAGAACAGACTTAAGGACATAATATGATTATTATAGGTTTTCTCTGATCTGGTATAGGCTTTCAACAAAGAACTGAGAAGAATACTATGGGAGCGTTGGGAGATTCTAAGGAAAAGAGGAGTGAATTATTAACTGTGAACGTGTTTAAGGTAGATTTCAGTCCTGTCCCCACTTATGATGGCAACACTTTGGAAAATGTGCCAGCTCATAACAATTAAAGGATTGACATTATAATTCCAATACTGAATAGAGGAGACAAAAGTCTAAGAGCAAATTTTAGGGGATATACTTTATTGCAAAAGAATTCTTGAAACCAAACTGAGAGGATTAATTGAAAAACAACTTCTCAGGGATGCAAGAGGTTATTGAGATTGCATCTTTACCATCAAACAGTTATAAGGAAGTATAGACTAAAAGACAAAAAAATATGAATGGCTTCCTTGATCTGGAGGAAGCTCTTGGCAGAATGTTGAAAATAGTAGTAGGGGAGAGTCTAAGAAAAAGAGGAGTGACTTATGAACTGAAGAAGTATATCAGAAGCCCATATACAGCAGATAAAAATCATATAAAGACTGGAAATTCCATATTGGACTCATTTTTACTGAGAACTCAGGCAGGGTGGAGTGTTGAGTTAATTATTATTTCTTATCGTTATAGATGTTATCCACGAAGTAATGGAGAAACATCATACATGATACAAAAGCCTGGAATCAATCGGAATTGTAAATTATGTGATGGTATGTCCTAAGAACAAAACGAGATTGCACGTTAATTTGCAAGTATGGACAATAGAGTTGGAAAAAAATGAGATATGATTGGAACAAAAGAAAAATGATGGTCATGGAAAGGAATCACAAACAGGTATGTATGGCAATAGTCGAAATAAAACTTGATCGAGAGAGAATATAAGAGGATAGGAAATGCTTCTAAGCTGCATTCTTCAATAGCAAACTAATTTATGAGAAACAGGAAGATGAGTAATTGAACAAAAATATTTCAATTGAAGAAGGCATTAATTAGATCTGTTATCGCATGCGGTAGTGAAAGCAGGCTTCTGAGTTTGGCACTGAAGAGCAAACTACGGGTTTTAAAAATGAAGTACCTGCAAAGAGTAAAGTGAGTGACACAAAAAAGAGACTGACTGAAAAAGGAAGATATGAAAAATGAACTGGAAGTAGAATCTTTCTTGGAATGTATCAAAAGGCATCTGTTGATATGGTTGAACATTTGGTGAGAATGAGAAGGGGGACCAGTGAAACGCATATAGCAAACATAAGTCAGGAACTGCTCAGTGAGTGGAAAACTTAAGGAGACATCGAATGACGAATGACATTCTACAATTATAGAAGAAAGGCACAAATTGGAATGAAAACAAACAGTTTGCTAAAAATAGAATACGAAGAACAATTATATATATATATATATATATATATATATATATATATATATATATATATATATATATATATATATATATATATATATATATATATATATATTCGATATTTTCAGTTACAATATATATTATATATATATATATATATATATATATATATATATATATATATATATATATATATATATATATAATTTGGGATATTGTGAACTGAAAATTATCGAGGGTTTCTTTACTAAGTGTTGTTGCGAAAGTTTATGAGAGAGTGCTAGAAGGGAAACTGTTACAGAAAGTGTAACAACAACTGGCTGACTCACAGAGCAGATTTCAGAAGGGGTACAGTATCCAGGATCATATTTTCAGCCTTAAACAGATCACCGAGAAAATATTCATTCAGGATCTCAAGGTGTGGATAGCATTTATTGATCTAGAGAAAGCCTTCGATAGGATATTGAGACATCGAGTTTAGAAAATTTTGGCACAAAGACAAATAGGACACAATTTTCTAAGGGCACTAAAAAGCTTATATGCTGTATGCAGGAACGTGGTATGAGTAAGAGGGATAGAATCTGAAGAGTTTGTCACCGATCAAGGCTTGAGACGTATTGAGTCCCCTTCTGTACATAGTGGTCATGGATGAAATTATCAAAGAGGCGAGAACTAAAGTCAGAAAACTCCACTTGGGTTTCAAAAATTTCTATCCAGTTGAAATCACTGAGTGCGCCTTTGCTGATGATTTGGCGATTTTTGCCAAAAATGATCTCCAGTACAATAAGGATGTTTGGACTAACTGCCTTACGAGATGATCCCTAAAAATCAACGAAGGAAAAACGAAAATTATAGTTATATCGAATAACAGAAATAATCCGAAGGTGACACTCAACAACAAAATCATAGAAAGAGTAGAAACTTTTAAATATTAGGGGTATATAGTGGAGGAAAAGGGTAAATAGGATTTGGAAATCGGAGAAAGTGCTGCGAAAGTTTATGGAACATTCAGCAAAAGTTTTCTTATAAAAAGAAGGATCGGGAGAAAATCGAAATTGAAAGTTTATAAGTCAATATACGCGCCGATTATTTTGGCTCTGAATCATGGACATTGAGTAGAAGGGAGAAAAGCAAAATAGTTTCGATGGAGATGAAGTATCTAAGAGGTGTGGTTGGAGTGACAAAGAGAGATAGACTAAGAAATGAAGATATAAGACAACAGCTAGAAGTAGACAGTATTGTGAAGATAATTGGCCGAAACCAGCTTGGACATTTATGCAGAATGGATAATTCAAGACAGGTAAATCTATTTGGGATACACGAACGAAGACGAAGAGAAAAAGGGGACGACCGAGGGAAACGTGGAATGGGGTGGTAGCGAAGATACTAGCGGGACAGAATGTAGAGATGACAGAAGCGAAGAGAATGGCACAAAATAGGGGACACTGGCAAAATAGTGTTTCGAATGTAAATTATTTAAGTTGATTTTTGATTAAGTTTTTCTCTATTTCGAATATTGTAAAATTATGTTTTGTATCAAGCCTTACACCGTTTTTCGGTAGAAAGGCTTTTAAATGATAAATATATATGCTAGCACAATTGGAGTAAGTTGAGATTTTCAAATTCATTGTATCTCTTTGAATTAGAATAGTAGTGAATAGTGTTGACATTCGTATGGTTGATAAGTCAGTATACATAAAACAATACTGAAAACTGCGTTACCATAAGGATGTATGAGGCAATCTATGAGAGAGTTCCATATAAAATAAAGAATTATTAAGTATAAATATCAGTGAATATATGAGGCTTTCCGTATAGATAGAGTTGGATATGAAAAGGCGTTCAGTATATTTGGTTTTTAGTACATTAGGCGTTTAGTTTATTAGGCGTTTTTGTATATTCGGCATTTTTGTATATTAGACGTTTTTGTATATTAGGAGTTGGAGTTTATGTATATTAGTCGTTTTTGTATATTAGGCGTTTAGTGTATGAGGCGTTTTTGTATATTAGGCGATTTTGTATATTTGGCGTTTTTGTATATGAGGCGATCTTAATGAGCTCACTAGTCCATATAATACTAAAGCAGTAAGCTCCTTGCGAACGGAACGTCGAAACAGCGAGATTTCTTCGGAATCGATAACTCGGATCTTTCGGAGGGGGGTCGGAGAGGTCGATCGGGCGAAAATTCGGGGAAAAAGTTCCGAAAAAGCGAAAATAAATAACGTCTCCCAAATCTCCGGGATGGACGGGATAATTTCTATGGACTTTTGCAGCTATACAAAATATTTCTATCGCCTTCGATCGCTACGAAACCCGGACGACGAAAAAGCCTCGAGTTTCGCATTTCGGGCTGCCATAGTTAGATTCTCATAAAACTGCGGGAAAACGAAAAAATCTTCCATCGAACGGAGGGCTATTGGCCGACTTTCGCAAATTTTCGCTCTACTTTCCATATTCCGAAAATCTCCGACGGCCAGAAATTCGCGAAATAAACAAACGTCGAGCTGTCAAAATACGGGTTTTTGTTTTAACCATCCTACTTAAACGGGGTCACCGGGAGAAAGGATTCGACCTTCGAACGATTCCTCATATCTCGAGATCGGGTCCCCGGCGAGAAACCGTCATTTCACGACTTAATTTTCGAATTCGGGACGGTTTTGGAGACTTACATTTTCGAAAAATAGAACGGAAACACGGGGGCGGAGCCAATCACCCTCCCTTACTCTCCTTAAACCACCGTTTCACAATCTGACTAGGCAAAGAAGAAGAAGTTTTAAAGAGGACCGTACCCGGAAACATAGGTTAAAAGAGTAGACGGGAAGTAAACGAAGACTTTTATCCCGTCTATTCTCTAACTAAACGATCGAATATCCGTCCCGTACGACGGACATCGTTGTGTACGGCGGTCTTTGAATCGTTGAACGTCAGTTTTATCGTAGCAAGGCCCATAACAAGAAGGGAGGAAGAAGAATTGTTAGTATTGTTTACGTTAAATTAACAAAAGGTCAAATAATCATTCTAAGGTAAGTGAACGTAATTTAACGAACATTTAATGCATCATAATGTATATTTTTTTTCAGCATAATGAAGAAACCACATATTTCATATTCACATTTGGTGTTCTAACCTATGTATTCCAATGAAAGAAAACAATAAAAATGAGGTATTTCAAACTGAATTTTGTATTAATCTCTATTGAATTTTGTTTCAGTACATTAACGATGAAGTATGTAATTATCCTAATGAGAATGTAAATGGAATTCAATTTATTTGAAGTAAAGTTATTCAAGTTGAAATGAATGAGAGTGAGTTTTTACTTTGTGTGTATATAAGTAGTTTCTTTTTATTGAAATATTTATTGTTAGATTTCAATCCACCTGATAACCAGAAAGAATTAATTGGAACCACTGTAAAGAGGTTGGTAAATTAAATAAAAAATAAGCAAAGACAATATTAAGCAATAACAAGAAAGTTTCAAGTAAATATAAATGTAATACATCCCTGTTCTCTGATAATAATCTTCGTAGATATTTTTGTGTAAGTAAACCAGTCTGATTAATATAGTTACAATAGAGTCAGATTTCTAACTCTGAAGGAAAGAGATCAAGTAAATTATTTTTATTTATTATCGTGGACTTATGCACTATCTCAGGTGTTAGCTGGATATAATTTACCTTTCCCAGATTCAGCAATCAAATGGAATAGGCTCGATTACAATATACTTGACTTAATTTCCCAACTATCCTACATATATTAAGAATTACAGCTTTAGCTTTTTGCATTTCTATATAGGTATTCTTATGCAATTCTAATTTCTTAAGACTATCATGCAAAGTTTTGGGCATCAACCCAGTCGAGGATAAGATGACAGGAACAATATCTATTTTCTCGAGGTGCCACATCTGCTTCACCTCAATAGCAAGGTCAGTGTATTTGGACTTTTTCTCCTGGAACTTATTCAGCACGCTGTTATTATTCGGTATGGCGACATCTACCAGCATTGCTGTTCTCTCTTATCATACACCACTATGTCCGGTCTATTATTCGTCACCATTCTGTCAGTGATAACAGGCCTAACGTAGTATAATCTGATAGAGTCATTTTCCAATACAGGTGCCGGTTGATACTTGTAATATGGCTGGAAGGTGTTCAGAAGTCCGTACTTCTGTGCAAGTTTCTGGTGGATAATGTTGCACACTTGATTATGCCTGTGAAGATACTCCGTATTGGATAGTTGTTCGCATCCGGACGTAATATGCTGGATAGTCTCCGATCTTATATGGCATTTTCTGCACTTATCTGTTTGTAATGTTCCGTCCTTCATAATAAATTTTTTGTAATTGTTTGTAGCGATCACTTGGTCTTGGATGGCCATAAGGAATTCTTCTGTTTCTGCGAATAATTCTCCTTTCATCAACCATTTGTTGGAGGCTTCTTTGTCGATGTGTGGTGAATTAATCTCATGGTGATGTCATTATTATTGAAGTTATTTAAGGCTAAGGACAAGTCCTATAAAAGCCCAATAACAAAAAAATAATTTCTATAGTATTGCAAGCACAGATTAGCCATAATTAAATATGCACACATATATAATAACTAAATCCACTTATGTCAAAAACGAAATCTAATTAAACAAAAGAAAGTCCAGTTTATTTCTGAATTCATTAACCGAATTTGAGTCCACCACATCACTAGAAAACCTGTTCCAATCATCGAACGCCCTATTCACAAGAAAATACTGTCTTTGTCTCGACGAAAAATTTTTTTTTCAGCTTCAGATGATGACCACGCAAACGAGTATCAGCACCCAAACTAAACAAACATCTCAGTTTGGCGTAATTGTGTTTAATCATACGATAGCATAAGATTAAATCTCCGGGATGTCTTCGCTGCTCGAAGGTTATGAGACCAGCTCTAGCCAGTCTTTCATTATATGAGGGACGAACGACCCCAAAAGTCATACGTGTAGCATGCTTTTATCCCGAGCGAGAACCGGGCACCAAACCGAGCCTGCATACTCCAAAATAGGACGCACATAAGTTTTATAAAGTGTAACCGAACTAGAGATGGACAACTAAACGAACGATTTACGAATGAGATAAATTAAAGAATTAGCACGTTTACAAACACTTAGGACATGTTCCGACCACGTAAGGTTTAAAAGAAATTACCTGCAATTACTTCTTGAAAAATGCTGTGTATAGTTGATGATTTTCGTTGAATATACTCACCTTATATGATGGTTTAGTCCAGTTTGCTCATAAATTTTCATTTTATATTATATAATGAATTGAAGATAAGTAAAATTATATAATATAAAATTCAACTATGGGGAGATATTCAAGTTTTGTATGTACAAAGTCTGGATACTTCCAATGTTTCAATATATATATATATATATATATATATATATATATATATATATATATATATATATATATATATATATATATATATATATAGAATATAAAATAAATTCAGATAGAAAATTCCAAAACAAACTATTCAAAAATAATGAAAACATTTTTACAAATTTATTTCAGGTTCAAATGAAAATATTTCTGGAAATGGAGTTCCTAAAATTGATATTCTAACTGATTATTGGTCTTCAATTTGGGCAGTGCCAAGGCAACACAATTCCAATGTAAGTTGGATTTTAAATGAAAGGTCTCGATTTTCTAAAATAGAATGCATGCAATTTGAAAAATTTTCAAGCGAAGATATAACATCAGTTATTAAACACACAAAAAATTGGAAATCTCCAGGTGTTGATGGTATTCATAACTTTTGGTTCAAGAAATTCTCTTGCGTTCATGAAAAACTGGCTGAATATTTTTCATTTATAATAAAGAACCCCTCAGCAACTACTTTATTTTTCACACAAGGAATTGCTTATTCAAAACCGAAAAGTAATAATACTATTGATCCGTCACAATATAGACCAATTACTTGCCTTCCAACAATATATAAACTTCTAACTGCATGTATTACCCGAAAAATTTATGCACATTTGGAGAATTATAATATTCTTTCCGAACAACAAAAAGGATGTGGAAAAAAACACCTTGGTACTAAAGAGCAACTTGTAATTGATTCTGTTGCTTTGAATCAAGCTCAAACTGAGAAGAGAAATATTCATACAGCCTTCATTGATTACCAAACGGCTTTTGATAATTCTCCCCATTCATGGCTTCAAGAAATTTTGGAAATTTATAAAATTGATAAGACACTTTGTCTTCTTCTTGAATTTGTAATGAAATATTGGAGAACCAATCTTCATTTAAATATTTCAAAACAACCGTTAAAATCCGAAGTAATTCCAATCAAAAGAGGCATTTTTCAAGGTGATTCTTTAACCCTTAGCCGACACACTGTGGTTGTTCGTGACTGGGCCTTATACTTTTCGAAATTTCCTGAGCGTCGTTCTGGTAAGTACCATAAACATATAAAACGCATAGTTGAGCGCAAAATGGTTAGAGCAATGGGCAAGAGAGAGATAGTCGAAGCCTCTCTTTTCGACTGTCTCTCTCTTGACCATTGATTGAAACGGGCTGCCGCTCGACTCGGCTCAAGACGCTATCCGCTCTCCGCTCCCATGTAAGAGCACCTTTATTAGAAGGAAGGGCGGTGCAGGTAGCGGAGTATACAAGCGTCTAAAAGAAAGAGCAAGCGAGCGAGAGGTAACAAAAGAGAAAGTTAAATTGTGAGAGTAAGGGGGGAAGAGAAACACTAAAGGGACATTTAACAAAAGAAAAAGAAGCGGAATATAAGTGGGAAGAGAGAAAGCAAGAGCGAAAGAGAAGAAAATATGGAGCGCTGTTTAAAAATTCAATTTATTTTTGCAGATCGAGTAAGCGACGTTTTACCTGCCTATGTACCTGGACCAAATGGTGAAGCCAAAATTCTTGATTCTATTGAAAAGTTTTGGGATGTGCTTTTTAATGATGAAATGATCGATACTATTGTGACCCATACTAATAAAAAGATCGAAGAAGTATGTTTGGAGTTAGTTATCACCGAAAAAGCAGAAAGCTACCATCACTTGACTGATCGTGATGAGATTATAGCATATATTGGCGTCCTTTATTACCAAGGGCTTTGGAAATCTTCCGATGTAGATAATGACAGGCTTTGGGATAAAAAAATGGCATTACATTCTACAGATGCGTTTTTCCAAGGCTGAGATTTACATTTCTAAGCTCTTGTTTGCGGTTTGATGACAAGGAGTTACGGAATGAGACTGATAGATTTTCTGCAATTCGTAAAATCTGGGATATCTTCATGAAGAACTGTCAACAGTATTACACTCCGACCCATAAATGCACTGTTGACGAGCAGTTGTTGAGTTTTCGAGGTAGATGTTTATTTCGTATGTATATGAAGGATAAGCCAGATAAATACGGATTGAAAATAGTTACGCTAAACGATGTAGAAACCTCATACTTGATTTCAGGCGTTCCCTATTTGGGCAAGGGATCTGCTGTCGTTCGAGAAGAAAAGATCCACGAGTATTTTTTCCGTGTCGTTATTGCTCCTATCCATGGCTCTCATCGTACAGTAACTTGTGACAATTGGTTCATGTCTGTACCTTTAGTCCAGCGTATGCTGCCTGCATCATACAACATAACAATGACTGGCACGATAAGAAAAAATAAAAGAGAAATACCAGCTGAAATGCGAGTAGCTTCCAAGTCACCACCAGAGTCCAAGTTCTGCCATACATATGATCTTACGCTCGTTAGCTTTACACCAAAGAAAAATAAAATTGTTTTGCTACTTTCTTCGTATATGCACACAACAGAAATTGCAGATGGTAAGCCTATAATCATTCACCACTATAATGAAACAAAAGGAGGAACCGACACTTTTGACCAGCTCTGCCATTCGTATACGGTGACGAGAAGGACGAATCGCTGGCCGATGAGAATTTTTGACGGTATTCTTGATCAGGCTGCGGTGAACGCTCGCATTCTCTTGAAATGCAAATTAAAAGCTGATAATTCCAAAGATAAGTGTACTGCAATCAGTTGTCTAGAGACACTTTCATTGTACCTGATCAGACCCTACCTACTGAAAAAGTACAACGAGACGGTCACTTTGCGCCGTGACTTGAAATTAGGCATTGCCGGGATTCTAGGCCTCGACGTTCACAAAGGAGAAGGAGAATATGAACGAGTGAAATTTCCGAAGAGAATGAGATGTGCCGACTGCTCACGAAAAACCGATCGAAAAACAAATGAGGGTTGCGGAAGTTGTGAGCGCCCCATTTGCGAAGTTCACCGTTTGATGTTTTGTAAAACGTGTACCGGCATGTAATCAATAATATTTTCATCTGCTTAGTTGTAATAAAGTATGCTTTTTGATAAGCTTGACTATTTTTCTTCATTCCTCGATTTATTTTCGTGAATTTTCAGTATTAAATGAGGTTTGTTATGAAAAATGCACTTGTGAAAAATGACTGAAATTCTGATATTTATTCTACAAAATAAATACCTTTTTTCAGCAGGCACTATCACACAATTTTTTAAATTAAGTAATATGTTTTGAGAGAATGTTGCTGAAATTTGAGCGTCCAATTCGCAAAATTGAAAAAGTTATGAATTTTTAAGTAAAACTAGTCATTTTTCGGAGTTTTTTGCAAACTATATTTTTTTAAACAAATTGAATTAAAAAATTTTTGCATCGCACTCATATTGTCTCAAAAAAAGATAGTCAATGCGCAACTGTGAATTTTTTTACGATGAAAAATAGCTTAGTTCACTGAGAATGGACAATTAAGTGGCTGGGGTCAAAAACGGCCCAGTGTGTCGGCTATGATTGGCGCCAGAAGTGTGTCGGCTAAGGGTTAAGTACTCTTTGGTTTTGCCTTTGCCTTAATCCATTATCTCATGAATTAAATGCTACTAGTTTCGGCTTCAAAATAAAGAGTCTATCAACTGAATTCAAATTAAGTCACTTAATTTATTTAGATGATATTAAATTATATGCCGGAACCAGATCACATTTAAAAGTCTACTTGAGATTACTTTCAACTTTTCCAATGATATTCATATAAAATTTGGGCTTCCAAAATGTAACAATCTTTCTATTGAAAAAGGAAAGATCACCTCTGATTATATAAAGATTTCCATTATCGAAATCGAGCCAATGCATCAAGGAGATACATAAAATATCTTGGATTTTTCAAGAGAAGACAATTAACCATAGCAGCACTAAAGAAAATATTAGAAGTTCATATTACAGAAGGCTTAGAATTATCATCAAGTGTCATTCAACTAGTAAAAACCTTTTCAGAGCTATCAACTCCTATGTAATTCCTGTTCTTACATCTTCTTTTGGAATTATTAAATGGTCTAAAACTGATCTAAATGAATTACAATGTCAAACGAGGAAAATGCTCTGTAAATATCATAAGCACCACCCAAAGTCAGCTGTTCAGAGAGTTACACTACCTAGACATCTTGGAGGTCGTGGATGAACTGATTTGAATAATCTTCATAGTGAACAGATTTTTCATCTACGTTCCCATTTTCATGATAAACAGAGAACGTCAAAATTACATGATATTGTTGTTGATTCAGATTATAATCTTACACCTTTGAACTTGACAATGCCAAAGGTAGATTTTGATATATATGATGATAATTCTAAAAGAGTAAGTTGGATGCAGAAGGAATTACACGGAAAGAACCTAAAGAATTGAAAAATGATTATATTGATGAAATCGCATCGAATAAATGGTTAGTATCTGGAGAATTGTTTGCTGAAACAGAAGGCTTGGTAATTGGGATCCAGGATCAGGTTGTTTTCACGAGGAATTATAGAAAACACATCATCAAACAAAATATAGATGATTCTTGCCGTAGATGTTTCTGTTCTTCAGAAACAGTTTTTCATATATTATCATCTTGCTCAGTCCTTGCTTTAACAGATTATTTAGAAAGACATAATGCCGTCGCTAATATTATTCACTTTAATCTAGGAATTAAACATGACCTAATTCCCAAAGAAAAAAATTTCACAAATATGAACCTGAGATTATTTGTGAAAATGACAAATATAAACTTTATTTTGATAAAACAATTCTTTGCAACAGGGCTGTAAAACACAATAGACCAGATATCGTTCTTAATGATAAACAGAATCAAATAACATATATAATTGATAATGCTATACCCGACACACATAATATACAAAATAAATACAATGAAAAAATTTCTAAATATATGATGCTTGGCGACGAGATTAAAAAATGTGGAAAATGAAGAAAATATTTATTCTACCGATTATTATTTCTACGACAGGCGTTATTCCTAGAAATCTTCACAAAAGTATTGAGATTTTGGGTCTGAAGAAAAATTTGTTTGAACAGGTACAAAAGATAACAGTCATTAAATCTTGTAATATTCTTCGTAGATTTCTTTCCGAAAATAATAATGAGGTAGAGTCATAGGTTTTCTCTTTAGTTTATACTGCTCAGAATCTAATTTCATATTTTATTTATTTGTTTATATAAATGTAATATAATTAACTGACAATTTTGTCATATCTATATTCAGAGCAGTATTCTATTCGATCGTTCACCACTTCACACAAAGGAAACTATTAATGAGTAACATTCAGTGCTACTTGACTAAGGTCCGTACACTGGATTTTTCCGGGGAGAAAGCCTCTGACACTACTCGTTGGTACATTGATATCATTGTTTGATGATGCTATAGTATGTATATATTCTGGTAGATTGATATATTCTCATAACATTTAACGTTATCCTAATATATAATTACTCCAGGATATGTTTTGATTATAATCATTGCCTGGCAATGGTATTAATAACCGGGTGGTGGATTTATATTTTTTCATGAAATCAGTTTGATTGCATGTTCAGATATATGGGCAACTCGTCGGGGTAAAACCCTATATATATATATATATATATATATATATATATATATATATATATATATATATATATATATATATATATATATATATATATATATATATATATATATATATATATAGGCTTTCCGTATAGATGAAGTTGGATATTTGGTTTTAGTACATTAGGCGTTTGTTTACTAGGCGTTTTTGTATATTAGGCGCTTTTGTATATTAGGCGTTTTTGTATAGTAGGAGTTTTTGTATATTAGGCGTTTTTGTATATTAGACGTTTTTGTATATTAGGCGTTTAGTCTATTAGGCGCTTTTGTATATGAGGCGATCTTAATGGGCTCACTAGTGTATATATACTAAAGGAAGCAAGGACTGACCTTGCTTCAACAGATTATTTAGAAAGACATATTGCCGTCGCTAATATTATTCATTTTAATCTAGGAATTAAACATGACCTAATTCCCAAAAGAAAAAATTTCACGAATATGAACCTGAGATTATTTGTGAAAATGACAAATATAAACTTTATTTTGATAAAACAATTCTTTGCAACAGAGCTGTAAAACACAATAGACCAGATATCATTCCTAATGATAAACAGAATCAAATAACATATATAATTGATATTGATATATACCCGACACATAATATACAAAATAAATACAATGAAAAACATTCTGAATATATAATGCTTGGCGACGATATTGAAAAAATGTGGAAAATGAAAATAATTTTATTCCACCGATTATTATTTCTACAACAGGTGTTATTCCTAGGAATCTTCACGAAAATATTGAGATTTTGGGTCTGAGAAAATTCATTTCAACAGTTACAGAAGATAACAGTCATCAAATTTTGTAATATTCTTCGTAGGTTTCCTTCTGAAAAAAATAATGAGCCAGAGTCATTGGTTTTCTATTTAGGTTATACTGTTCAGAACCTCATTTCATATTTTATTTTTTGTATTTGTAAATGTAATATAATTAACTGACAATTTTGTCATATTTATATTCAGAGCAGTATTCTATTCGATCAGATATATATATATATATATATATATATATATATATATATATATATATATATATATATATATATATATATATATATATATATATATATATATATATAGGGGTTTTACCCCGACGAGTTGCCCATATATCTGAACATGCAATCTAACTGATTTCATGAAAAATATAAATCCACCACCCGGTTATTAATACCATTGCCAGGCAATGATTATAATCAAAACATATCCTGGAGTAATTATATATTAGGATAACGTTAAATGTTATGAGAATATATCAATCTACCAGAATATATACATACTATAGCATCATCAAACAATGATATCAATGTACCAACGAGTAGTGTCAGAGGCTTTCTCCCGGAAAAATCCAGTGTACGGACCTTAGTCAAGTAGCACTGAATGTTACTCATTAATAGTTTCCTTTGTGTGAAGTGGTGAACGATCGAATAGAATACTGCTCTGAATATAAATATGACAAAATTGTCAGTTAATTATATTACATTTATATAAACAAATAAATAAAATATGAAATTAGATTCTGAGCAGTATAAACTGAAGAGAAAACCTATGACTCTACCTCATTATTATTTTCGGAAAGAAATCTACGAAGAATATTACAAGATTTAATGACTGTTATCTTTTGTACCTGTTCAAACAAATTTTTCTTCAGACCCAAAATCTCAATACTTTTGTGAAGATTTCTAGGAATAACGCCTGTCGTAGAAAGAATAATCGGTAGAATAAATATTTTCTTCATTTTCCACATTTTTTAATCTCGTCGCCAAGCATCATATATTTAGAAATTTTTTCATTGTATTTATTTTGTATATTATGTGTGTCGGGTATAGCATTATCAATTATATATGTTATTTGATTCTGTTTATCATTCAGAACGATTGATATCTGGTCTATTGTGTTTTACAGCTCTGTTGCAAAGAATTGTTTTATCAAAATAAAGTTTATATTTGTCATTTTCATATATATATATATATATATATATATATATATATATATATATATATATATATATATATATATATATATATATATATATATATATATATATATATATATATATATATATATATATATATATATATATATATATATATATATATATATATATATATATATATATTCACAAAGAAGAACAAGATCAAAGAACTTAAAATTGGTGTTTCATCAGGATATATAATAACAAGACCTTTCATAAGTTAATGCATAGTACATAAGGGCAGAAGAGATCTGACTGCAATCTGCAATATTCAGGAAGGCTTGAGAAAGTTTCACAGCTCATAATGATTAACATTTGAAAAACAATAATAACTTGAGAAAAACACACTTCATATGGAAGGAAGAAGTGTATTCAGGATCTTATTTTCACAACAGACTGAATATATGACTGAAAATATTTATGGTCTTCCCTCATCTGGAGAAGGCTTTTGACAGAACACTGAGTAGAGTAGTATGAGTGTCTCAGGAAAAAGGGAGTTATTTAGGAACGGAGAAAGAGTAGCGAAAGCTTTATAATATACAACGGTGTGTGAGAAAGTTTGCCTTCTTCCCAAATTTTTTTGTCATTAATATATAATACCTGTTTGTCTTTGAATTAGAGAAATAGTTGAAAACAACATGTAATACACTTCAAGAAAGGAAGAAGTGTTCAGGATTACATTTTCACCATTGACTAACAAATAGAAAAGCACAGACTTGAGGGCATTTTATAATTATTATGGGTTTTCTCTGATCTGGGGATGGCTTTCAACAGAGAGCTGAGAAGAACACTATGGGAGAGTTGGGAGAGTCTAAGGAAAACAGCAGTGAATTATTAACTGTGAACATGTTCAAGGTAGATTTCAGTCCTGTCCTCATTTATGATGGCAACACTTTGGAAAATGTGCCAGCTCATTACAATTACAGGATTGGCATTATAATTCCAATACTGAATAGAGGAAACAACAGTAAAAGATCAAATTTTAGGAGTTATACTTTATTGCAAAAGAATTCTTAGAACGAAACTGAGAGAATTAATTGAAAAAGAACTTAAGAAACACACTTTTCAGGAATGCAAGAAGTTTTTGAGATTGCATCTTTACCATCAATCAGATATAAGGAAGTGTAGACTGAAAGACAAAAAAATATGAATGGCTTTCCTTGATCTGGAGGAACTTTAGGCAGAATGTTAGTAGTAGGGGAGAGTCTAGGAAAAAGAGGAATGAAGAAGTATATCAGTATATCAGAAGCCTATATACAGCAGAGAAAAATCATATAACGACTGGAGATTCGATATGGGACTCATTTTTAGTAAGAACTCAGGCAGGGTGGAGTGTTGAGTAAATTATTATTTCTTATTGTCATAGATGTTATCCACAAACTAATGGAGAAACATCACACATGATACAAAAGCCTGGAATCAATTGGAATTTGTGAATTATATGATGGTATATTCTAAGAACAAAACGAGACTGCACGATTATTTGCAAGCATGGACAATAGAGTTAGAAAAAATCGGTATATACTGCAACAGTTGAAGCAAAACTAGATCAAGAGATAATATAAGAGGATAGGAAATGCTTCTAAGCTGCATTTTTCAATTGCAAACTAATTTATGAGAAACAGGAAGATGAGTAATAGAACAAAAATATTTTAATTGAAGAAGGCATTAATTAGATCTGTTATCGCATGCGGTAGTAGAAGCTGGCTTCTGAGTTTGGCACAGAAGAGCAAACTACAGGTTATCAAAATGAAGTACCTGCAAAAAGTAAAGTGAGTGACACAGAAAAAGGACTGACCGAAGAAGGAAGATATAAGAAATGAACTGGCAGTATAATCTTTCTTGGAATTAAATGGTTGAACATTTAGTGAGAATGAGAAGGGGAACCAGTGAAATGCATATAGCAAACATAAGTCAGGAACTGCTGGGTGAATGGAAAACTTAAGAAGACTTTAGAATACGAAGATATATATATATATATATATATATATATATATATATATATATATATATATATATATATATATATATATAGTTTGGGAAATAGGACAAATAGGACACAAGCTTCTGAGCGCACTAGAAAGCTTATATGCTGTATGCAGGAACGTGGTAAGAGTAAGAGGGATAGAATCTGAAGAGTTTTTCACCGAACAAGGCTTGAGATAGGGTAGCGTATTGAGTCGCCTTCTGTTTATAGTGATCAAGGATGAAATTATTAAAGAGGAGAGAACTGAAGTCAGAAGTCGAGTTTGGGAAATTTTGGCACAAAGACAAATAGGACACAATCTTCTAAGTGCACTAAAAAGCTTATATGCTGTTTGCAGGAACGTGGTAAGAGTTAGAGGGATAGAATGTGAAGAGTTTGTCACCGAACAAGGCTTGAGATAGAGTAGCATATTGAGTCCCTTCCTGTTTATAGTGGTCATGGATGAAATTATCAAAGAGGCGAGAAATAAAGTCAGAAAACTCTACTTGGGTTTCAAAAATCTTTATCCAGTTGAAATCACTGTGTGCGCCTCTACTGATGATTTGGCTTTTTTTGCCAGAAATGAAAATGACCTCCAGTACAATATGGATGTTTGGATTAACTGCCTTACGAGACGATCCCTAAAAATGAACGGAAGAAAAACGAAAATTATAGTTATATCGAATAACAGAAATAATCCGCAGGTGACACTCAACAACAAAATCATAGAGAGAGTAGAAAGTTTCAAATATTTGGGGTGTAGAGTGGAGGAAAAGGGTAAACAGGATTTGGAAATTGGAGAAAGGATTCAAAATGTTGCGAAAGTTTATGGAACATTCAGCAAAAGTTTTTAAGAAAGAGAAGGATCGGGACAAAATCGAAATTGAAACTTTATAAGTCAATATACGCGCCGATTCTTACTTTTGGCTCTGAATCTTGGACATTGAGTAGAAGGGAGACAAGCAAAATAGTTTCGATGGAGATGAAGTATTTGAGAGGTGTGGTTGGAATGACAAAGAGAGGTAGACTAAGAAATCAAGATATATGACAACAGCTAGAAATAGACAGTATTGTAAATATAATTGACCGAAACCAGCTAAGGTGGTTTCGACATATATGCAGAATGTATAGTTTAGAGATGACAAGCGAAGAGAATGACACAAAATAGGGAACAGTGGCGAAAAAAAAAATATATATATATATATATGAATAGATGAAGTTGGATATGAAAAGGCGTTCAGTATATTTGGTTTTTAGTACATTAGGCGTTTAGTCTACTAGGCTTTTTTGTATATAAGGTGCCCTTGTATATTACGCGTTTTTGTATATTGGGCGTTTTTGTATATGAGGCGATCTTAATGGGCTCACTAGTCCATATAATACTAAAGCAGTAAGCCTTATTTCGACGAAAGTGGAGGGGACGGTTGGAGTTTGAACCGGGCGGGAAGAAAGGGTTGGCGCTAAAAAGCGGAATCGATAACTCGGATCTTTCGAAGTGCGATCGGATAGGTCGATCGGGCGAAAATTCCGGGAAAAAGTTCCGAAAAAGCGAAAATAAAATACGTCTCCGTAATCTCCGGGATGGGGGGGATAATTTCTATGGACTTTTGCAGCTATACAAAATATTTCTATCGCAATCGATCGCTACGAATTTTGGTCGACGAAAAAGCCTCGAGTTTCGCATTTTGCGCCGCAATAGTTAGATCGTCATAAAACCACGGGAAAGCGTAAAAATCTTCTATCGAACGGAGGGCTATCGGCCGACTGTCGCAAATTTTTGCTCTACTTTCCATATTCCGGAAATCTCCGACGGCCAGAAATTCGCGAAATAAACAAACCTCGAGCTGTCAAAATATGAGTTTTTGTTTTAACCATCCTACTTAAACGGGGTCACCGGGAGAAAGGATTCGACCTTCGAACGATTCCTACATATCTAGAGATTAGGTCCCCGACGAGAAATCGTCATGTCATGACTTAATTTTCGAATTTGGGACGGTTTTTGAGACCTACATTTTCGAAGAATAGAACGGAAACACGGGGGTGGAGCCAGTCACCGCTCCTTCTTCCCCTTATATCGCTATTCAGTGTTGGAAGTAAGCAATACCAACGTGTAAAATTTAATGCTCTCTCTCTCTTTTTAACGAAAATAGTGAGATGGAAATAGTTAGTAACTTTGTTTTTCACCAACATAATTTCGGTACTAACAACATCTCGAATATAGTGCTCTTTCTCTTCTGAGTGACAATCGAATCTAACCTTATTTCAATTAGTCTTATATTCGGTCTGTCAAAACAAGTGATTCCGAATTTTATTTGTATGAAAAGTTTGACGAAACTTGAAAAAAACTTTTAGAGGTAAGTGATCGTAGTTTGATGTTTATTTTATCCATGTTAATGTATAATTTGTTTGAGGAAAGAAACGATAGACTTTCAAAATTCATAAATTTAATATTCTGTGATTATTCTAACCTAAATAATAAGATTCAAACGAAATGTAATAATACAAAGGAATTAAGGAGACCTACAATAATGTTCGAAAGGTAAGTGAATATAATTTGAGGTTTATTCATATAATTTAATGTATATTTTTAGACATGCTCAAGAAATGTACTCAGAATTCACATATTTTATTTTTCTTTCATGGTTATTTCAACCTCTATGCATTGAAAAATGTCCTGAATTTCTAGGATTTTTCAACGAATCAATTGAAGCATCTTACAAAATGATGATGGAGATATCCTTCGAGTTGCTGTTAATAGGTATTGAGCTCTTTTATATAATAATATTTTTTCTGGAAGGAATTCAATAAAGTTTTCGTTAGGTCATTTAGAGTATGTATCATATGAATATTGAAAGCTATACACTTAAGTCTATATGTGTATTGAAACATTTCAAGCTGGATGTCAATTTGACCGTGCCTTTTCAAATTGAATTTTCGTTTCAGTTTATTCAAGTGGAAGTTAGTTTCTATTCTACAATTATTCCAATGTAAAAGTTAACGAGATTCAATGTGTTTGACAATGTTCAAGTTTGAACCAAATAAAATAAGATCACAAATTTGCACAAAAGGTAATTATTGTGAGTTCCTTCCATTCATAAGTCCATCCATAATAGTTACTGTTTCTCAGGAAATTTTATCAAGGTTGTTGAATGAATGACAGGAATTCCTCATCGATTTGAAGTTGAAAATTTCTCTGTTATAGGTGTCTGATAGTGGGAAACATGATGGTCAAAAATGTAGAAATAGCATATGAAGTTTAATGTTGTACAACTACAACTTTCAATCCAAGTTTTATGAAAGTCACAGGAATCATGCTGTTACTTATGCGACTCATATTTTGGAAAAAATTCAACTACTACTTGGAGAATGCTAAGCAATTTGACAATTTTTGTAATGGGTAGTTGTACTATAGGTATTTCATATAATTGTGTAAAATAAGTATGCTTATCACGTAATATGGAAATATGAAGATGCTTTAATGCAATTTTTCCTCTCAATTTCATTTCATAGTATATTATAAAGATTCACAAGAAAATGAATTGAAGAGAAGTAATATTGAGGAATAGTAATTTCAATTATTATAAGAAGCCGACTGCTCGAAACCAACTGCCAATTCGACAGTTAAGGATCTAGGAAATTGACAGTTACAAGAAACAGGAAACTGATATATAGTTAATATCATTATATTGTATGTGAGGGTCTATAATGTAATTTACAAATTTGTGGATCTCATTTCTGCTTTCCATAAGATCACTTCAATTCAGAAGATGTTTGTTCTTTCTAGTAAGCAAATTGTGTGAATTTTGGTCAAGTTGAATTCATACAAAATAGATACATATAGCAATCACTTAAGGTGAAATTTCTATGTGTTCAGTAGTGAACACTCAAATTTTAATTTGAGAAGAACTTTCATTTTCTATTTCATTAATATACTGGAGAAGTCATTCTTCCATCTTGCCGTTTCAAGCTCATATCTGTTGTTTATTATAATTCATGAATCTTACTGGATTCTTACCTGATCTAATAAGAATCAGAACTATTGAGTAAAAATTAAAACTTGGAACTATAGATTTGCTTATATTGATCTTTCTGAAGTATATATTTAATACTTTTGGAACTAGAAATTTGGAATATTGTGAATTATTATTAGAGTTGTTGATGATTGAATTTCTATGCCTAAAGGGTGATTGAACAATTCGTTTTTTTTTAATCAATGTTGAAATGTTTTTAATTTCATCTTATGCTAGCTCAATTGGCGAAGGTTGAGATTTTCAAATTTAATGTATCCCTTTGAATTGGGATAGTAGTGATAGTGTTGAAGTTTGTGTGGTTGATGATATCCATAAAACAATACTGGAAGCTGCGTTACCCTAAGGATGACTGAGGTAATATATGAGAGATTTCCACGTAACATAAGGAACTATTGAGTAAATATATGAATAATGAAGTGAAAATAATAAGGCGTTGAGTATAGATAGAGTTGGATATAAAAAGGCGTTCAGTATATTACGAGTTTAGTGTATTGGCTATTTAGATATAAAAGGCAATCTTAATAGGCTCACTAGTGAAATATCTAAAACAGCAACATTTGTTGTCTTCACAAGGAATTATAGAAAACACATCATCAAGCAAAATATAGATGATTCTTGCCGTAGATGTTTTTGTTCATAATGTCGTCGCTAATATTATACATTTTAATCTAGGAATTGAACTTCACCTCATTCCCCAAAAAGATAAAAATATTACAAATATGAACCTGAGATTATTTCTGAAAATGAGAAATATGAACTCTATTTTGGTGAAACCATTCTATGCAACAGAGCTGTAAAACACAATAGGCCAGATATCATTCTCACTGATAAACAGAATCGAATAACATATATAACTGATATTGCTATATGCGACGCACATAATATACAAAATAAATACAATGAAAACATTTCTAAATGTAACCACCACCAATACAGATATGTGTCAATAACCCTTGTCAGGGTACCTTCACACGCCGATATTCGCGGCAACGTAGCAGCTGATAAGACTGCTAAAGAGGCTTCCACTGAGTCCCTGAATGAAATAAGGATACAGCACGAAAATTGGAAACAGCAATGGAACAGATCCAACTGCATTCTTCGGACCCTACACCAGACAACGGAACCATTTCCGCTTTTAGGATTAAATAGAAGAACTGCCGTCGCCATTAGGAGGCTTAGAATTGGACACACCCACCTGACCCATGGATACCTTATGGCTACCGAAAATCCCCCCATATGTCAACAATGCCAAAACTGTTAACTTACTACCACACATATATTGGCAATCTGTCCATTCTACGAAAATTCCCGCAATCATACCAAACTCAAGAGGACACTCAGTAAAATTTTATGCTCCACCAGTGAAATATATAAATTAGCAACATTTTTAAGAATAGCAAACATTATTAATGTTATTTAACTCATTTTCCAAATTGTTAATTTCTGTTTAATGTCTGTTCAGGTGTCAATGGCCATTGCGATATCGAGACACGTTAATTGAATAAATAAGAAAAATAAAATAATTCAAAAAGAGAAAGTTGGATGCAAGAGGAATTACACGGAAAACACCCTAAAGAATTGAAGAATGATTATATGGATGAAATCGCGTCAAATAGATGGCTTCTGGAGAATGGTTTGCTGAAACAGAACGCTTGGCAATTACGATCCAGGATCAGGTTGTTTTCACGAGGAATTATAGAAAACACATCATCAAGAAAAATATAGATGATACTTGCCGTAGATGTTTTTGTTCCTCAGAAACAGGTTTTCACATATTATTATCTTGCTCAGTCCTTACTTCAACAGATTATTTAGAAAGATATAATGCCGTCGCTAATATTATTCATTTTTATCTAGGAATTAATTAAACATGACATTATTTCCAAGAGAAAAAATGTTACAAATATGAACCTGAGATTATTTGTGAAAATGAGAAATATAAAATCTATTTTCATGAAACAATTCTATTGTACACAATAGGCCAGATATCATTCTTACTGATAAACAGAATCGAATAACATATATAATTGATATTGCTATACTCGACACACATAATATACAAGATAAAAACAATGAAAACATTTCTAAATATATGATGCTTGGCGACAGGATTGAAAAATGTGGAAAATTAAAAAAATATTTTTTTTACCGATTATTACATACACACACACACACACACACACACACACACACACACACACACACACACACACACACACACACACACACACACACACACTCACACTCACACTCACACTCACACTCACACACACACACACACATACAGTATATAAACACCTCAAAAAAGTCTAGGGAACACTTACCAATATCTTTAAAATATGAATTAGATGATTCGAAATTATAGAAATCTTTCGGATTTTGTTAGGATGTATTGTATATAATGTATTCTCAAGAAAACAAAATAATATTCGACTTCACCAAAGCATCTATTATAAAAAAAAATTAAAATTTGAAAATGACGAAATTTGGTAAAACACAAAAAAAATCCTGAACTAATATTTTCGAAACGATATGGAAGGACTCATATTTTTTAGTACCCAGAAGGTCCATCTCGGTTATTAATGACACTTTGGCATCGTCGCGGCATGCTCAATATTAAATTGTCTATTACATTTTGGCCTAAGTCATTCCAAGCCCCCTGAACTGATAATCGAAGATCCTGTTCATGATGGAAGACGTTTTGACGCAGGAGATTTCTTTTTAGGGTGTCCACAACATGCTCGATGGGTTTCAGATCTGGGGAGAAGGATGGCCACAGTAGAAATCCATATCATTCTCTTCAAGAACGTTCACGACAACTCTTTCAGGATGAGGAGGGGCATTATCTTGTTGGAAGAGTGGATTTTGACCCATTGTTTGGAGATACGATACCACTACAGGTGAAACTATCTCATTTGCGTGAAAATTTCCCGTGAGGTTGTTCTGTATGAAAACGAGGTCAGTTCTTCCACCAAGGCGTATACCTCCCCAAAACATCACTGATCCGCCTCCCTGTCTTACAACTTCTCGAGCATGCTGGAGACGGTTTTGCTTTCCAGGTTCCCTCCATATTTCAATTTTTCCCGAATCGGGATAATACCTATATCTAGATTCATCACTGAAGAGAACTGTGGCCCACCTCTCTTGATCCCAGTTTACGTGTTCTTGGCACCAAGCTAAACGAGCAGCGCGATTTCCATGGGTCAGTTGTGGAACTATTAAAGGACGTCTGAAGTGGAGTTGACCTTCATGGTGTTGATTTCTCACAGTTTGGTCGGAAATTTGTACATTATGATCTCATGATAGCTCTTGAGCTAATTGAGATGCTGTGGTAGTACGATCTATTCTGGCTTGTAAAACCAAAAATCGGTTTTTTATAAAAAAAACTCAAATCTGTTTCGGCACTCTAAATAATTCGGTGAGAAATTGATGCTGGTGTTCATTTCTTAAAAAAAAATCATCCATATTGATCAGTCTGGATATGATATATCGATATTCAGAAGTGTTCCCTAGACTTTTTGAGGTATTTATAAATATATATATATATATATATATATATATATATATATATATATATATATATATATATATATATATATATATATATATATATATATATATATATATATAAACAAAATATGAAATGAGATTCTGAGCAGTATAAACTGAAGAGAAACCCCATGACTAGCTCATTATCTTTTCGGAAGGAAACCTACGAAGAATATTACAAGATTTGATGACTGTTATTTTTCTGTAACTGCTCAAATAAATTTTTCTTATACCCAAAATCTCAATATTTTCGTAAAGATTCCTAGGAATAACACCTGTTGTAGAAATAATAATCGGTAAAATAAAAATATTTTTTCATTTTCCACATTTTTTAATCTAGTCGCCAAGCATCATATATTTAGAAATTTTCTCATTGTATTTATTTTGTATATTATGTGTGTCGGGTATAGTAATGAATAATATTAGCGACGACATTATGAACAAAAACATCTACGGCAAGATTCATCTATATTTTGCTTGATGATATGTTTTCTATAATTCCTCGTGAATACAACCTGATCCTGGATCGCAATTGCCAAGCCTTCTGTTTTAGCACAAAAATTCTGCAGAATCGCATCTTGTTGATGCTATTTCATCAATATAATCATTCTTCAATTGTTTTGGGTTCTTTTCGAGTAATTCCTTCTGCATCCAACTTTAATTCTTAGAATTTTTATCAAATATATCAAAATCTACCTTTTGCATTGTCAAGTTCAGAGGTGTAAGATTATCATCTGAAGCAACAACAATATCATGTAATTTAGACGTTCTCTGTTCATCATGACAATGGGAACATAGCTGAAAAATCTGTGTTTTATGTAGATTATTCAAATCAGTTAATCCACGACCTCCAAGATATCTAGGTAGTGTAACTCTCTGAATAGCTGACTTTGAGAGGTGCTTATGATATTTACAAAGCATTTTCCTCGTTTGACATAGTAATTCATTTAGATCAGTTTCAGACCATTAAATTATTCCAATATAAGATGTAAGAATAGGAACTGCATAGGAGTTGATAGCTCTGAAAAGGTTTTTACCAGTGAAATGTCTCTTGATAATAATTCTAAGTCTGTTTTAATATGAACTTCTAATATTTTCTCTTGTGCTGCTATCGTTAATTGTCTTCTCTTGAACAAATCCAAGATATTTATATGTATCACCTTGATGCATT
Source organism: Cryptolaemus montrouzieri (assembly GCA_013387265.2). Lineage (NCBI taxonomy): Eukaryota > Metazoa > Arthropoda > Insecta > Coleoptera > Coccinellidae > Cryptolaemus > Cryptolaemus montrouzieri. The sequence continues at coordinate 55,133,204 of JABFTP020000021.1, read as the reverse complement.
GGCTCGATTTCGATATTGGAAATTTTATATAATCAGAGGAGATCTTACCTTTTCAATAGAAGATCTTTTCATTTTGGAAGCCCAAATTTCATATGAATATCATTGGAATAGCTGAAAGTAATCTCAAGTAGACTTTTCAAATGAGATCTAGTTCCTGCAAATAATTAAATATCATCTAAATAAATTAAGTGACTTAATTTTAAATCAGTTGATAGACTCTTTATTTTGAAGCCGAAACTAGTAGCATTTAACTCATGCGATAATGGATTGAGGCAAAGACAAAACTAAAGAGCACTTAAATAATTAAAGGAGTGTCTTATCAATTTTATAAATTTCTAAAATTTCCTGAAACCATGAATAAGGAGAACCATCAAAAGCTTTTTGGTTTGAGCTTGATTCAAGCAACAGAATCAATTACAAGTTGCTCTGTAGTACCAAGGTGTTTTTTCTACTTCCTTTTTGTTGTTCGGAAAGAATATTATAATTCTCCAAATGTGCATAAATTTTTCGGAAAATACATGCTGCTTGAATTTTATATATTGTTGGTAGGCAAGTAATTGGTCTATATTGAGACGGATCAATAGTATTAGCACTTTTAGGTTTTGAATAAGTAAACTCTTGTGTGAAAAATGAAGGACTAGCTGAGTTACTTTATTATAAATGAAAAATATTCAGCCAATTTTTCATAAACGCAAGATAATTTCTTAAACCAGAAGTTATGAATACCATCAACACCTGCAGATTTCCAATTTTTTGTGTGTTTATAACTGATGTTATATCTTCGTTTGAAAATTTTTCAAATTGCATGCATTTAATTTTAGAAAATCGAGACCTTTCATTTAAAATCCAACTTGCACTGGAATTGTGTTGCCTGGGCACTGCCCCTATTGAAGACCAAAAATCAGTTAGAATATTCATTTTAGGAACTCCATTTCCAGAAATATTTTCAATTCAACCAAAAAAAACTTTGTAAAATTGTTTCTCATTATTTTTGAATAATTTGTTTTGGAATTTTCTATCTGAATTTATTTTATATTCACGTAGTCTAATGGAGTATACTGAAAGTTTTTGTTTTGAAGTATCGATGTATTCTATCAGTTGTCTATTACATATCTCATTACTTTCATGGGTTTTATTTTTGAGGAATATTTTTCCAATATGTGCCATAAGTTTTTTGATCGATTACCTTTGGAATATTGAGTCAATCTTCCTTAATCACATCGGATACCTTCAAATCTTTTTTGCCATGAAAGTTTTTTCTTGATATTATAATTAGATCCAATATCCTCTAATTTATATCCACAATGTTCAACTACTGTAATGGCGGCACAATATATAATCAGTTGAAATGTATAAATATTCATTACTTTAAAAGTTGCTTTGGAAGAACATTATCATTAAACTCATTTATGCAATCAAAATTAACTTTGAATAATAAATTTTAGGAAGTTTAGGTCTCATAGTTGGGTCACTATTATCAAATAAATTCATTTGATTGAGAAGTAAATTTTCTATATCTTTATTATTTATATTTTCAGACGATTTTTCTGATTTATTTTCGATGCTTTTTATGAATGGGACAGGATTCTCATTTGAAATTTCAGTATTTAAATGTCCTTCTAGTTGAATGTTGTTTTAATTGATTTTAATTCTGATTCAGGTATAAAACTTCTATTTACAATATACCGTCTTTGATTCGCAACGCTTTGTTCTGAAATACAGCAATTGGGGAATTTTTCTTTGAACATATTATATAGTTTGGTTATGTACCTTTTTTAGTTGTTCCATTATTTGTTATGCTGTGATAACAAAACATTATGAATTTATTCATTTCATAAGATCATTTCATGCATTTTATTTTTTATTAGATTTGTGAAGATCTGAATTAGGTAATGAAGATGTGATCATGTTAGAGGAACTAGGTGAATCTACATGATTATGATAACAGTTATCAAATCTTTTGTTGTTTGAAGAATAGACGGAACAAGTAGAAATGTCAGATCCCTTAGATGTACTTCGTGTATTATATGAATGTATAGTTTTTGAAATATTATTCAGACCTTCATTTAAGTTATTTACCTTATCATCAAATTCATAATCAACGGGCCAGGAATAATTTTCTTTGCAACGTTATCAGATGATCAGATGGTCAGATGGTCCTGCATCTAAACGATCATGTCCGCAGATTTGGAAGTTCTTCTCCAAGAAATATCTATTATATGAATCACAAGGATATTTAGAAGGACAATATTCATCATCAGAGTCATATTCATATGAAGAATTCATTTTTTGGAATTCGAAAATTTGACAGCTGTCAATAATATATTTTATACAAAGGTTTTCCTGAAAATGAATCAATAAGGGTAGGAAATTGTATGTGTAATTACTGTTAATACCTTAAAAAATACTTATTTCGTTTGTATTCCTCCTAGTTGTATTCCACCTAGGGTAATAACTAACATTTCTTGTGATGAGTATCTACGCATTAAAATGCTCTCATTTAGCCAATTTAGACGTTTGGACAACGGGAAATCTATATATATATATATATATATATATATATATATATATATATATATATATATATATATATATATATATATATATATATATATATATTAAAACCTTTTTATTATACATCTAGAACCGACATTTGAACAAGGCCTTAAATACCCAAGTTTTGGCACTCATCTGTCAAAACTTTTGACAGATTTAATTATTTTTGTTATAAACTCGATTTTTGAGGAACATTTAAAAAATTGTAGCTCGTAGATCTTTTGCACTACAGACACAATTTTTGATTATATATATATATATATATATATATATATATATATATATATATATATATATATATATATATATATATATATATATATATATATATATATATATATATATATATATATATATATATATATATATATATATATATATATATATATATATATATATATATATATATATATATATATATATATATATATATATATATATATATATATATATATTATATATTTCTCTTTGGTGGTTGTGCAGTTTTGTGTTCAGTTTTTGGAATGGGTATGTCACAACTCCATCCATCCATATATATATATATATATATATATATATATATATATATATATATATATATATATATACCCATTCAAAAACTGAGACCGAACACAAAAACTGCACATCCACCAAAAGAAGACGACAAGGGCATATACAATGGACAATCTCACCAAATGGGAATCAATATCTTAGAGGACAATGAGGATAGAACTGAGATATAATGCCCTGGCTGAAACGATTATTGCTGTTTAAGGACCGAATAAAAATGAAGTCAGTGGAGAAATATAGATTCACGGACGTACTGACATTGATGATAGAAGCAGCCGAAGGAAATGTACATATAGACGGGCATTTCAACGGAAGAGTGGGCAAAAAGAACGGGGGGTCATTTGATGCCCTTGTAATTAGGTCATCAACATAAAAAATCTTGTGCAATAATTTCAGTTATTTTCGGATTGTTGAATTCGTTTTCGATGGCTAACTGTTTTATGCATTTACTAGCCAAGAATGGAGCTGAGGCCGTGTATCTTGTGTTACTGTATTCAATTCATAAGTAGCTAAAGGTCAGCTTGCGTTCGGACGCCACAGAATGCGTTGATATTTTCTTTGTGATTCGTCAATTAATATTTGCCTGAACATTTTGTCTATGTCTGCAGTGAGTACAAATTCATTTTGTCTTAACCGCAGTAATATTGAGAATAACTCACATTGTATAGGTGGTCCAACTAATTGCACATCCTTCAATGATAAATTATTATTTTTGATTTAGCGGAGCCATCGTAAACTACAAGCAATTTGGTAGTACGACTAGACGCTTTGAGAACACCGTGTAGTGGTAAATAACATCCTGTAGCAGACGCTTCACGTTGACTAATCTTAGTCACATGACCAATTTTCTATATTCTTCCATGAATTTCAAATATTCATCCCTTTTAAAACTATTTGTATATAGTGATCGTTCAAAATTATGAAAACATTTTAGGGCTAATTCTTTATAGTTACCTAATTTTGACAAATTTTCATTGAAAGGAATTTGGACAACAAATTTACCGTTACCATTTCGGTTGGTAGTATTTACAAATAGGTTTTCACATTTCTGTTCATCTTTTGTATGTAACGTATTTTCATTTCTAATATTTTCTAACTCCCAAAATTTGGATGGATTCAGATTCAGAGTATAACATACTTGATTAGTACAGGTATTATTTATGAATTTTATTTTGCACTTTATTGACTCAATTCTTGAATTACCAATGATCCAACCAAATTTAGTATTTTGTAGGGTAGGTAAATTATCACCAAGTTTAATTTGACCTGTGCATAATGGATCCCAAAACATAACAGTTCCAATGAGTATATCTATTTCTGAATATATGTTAACTGTTGGATCGGCTAAACAAATATCGGAAGGAATTTAATTGAAGGGAATTAAATGATTAAGTTGGTAAATTTTCTGTGCTTCTAGGTATCACTAAACGAGACATCATAATGGAAAAATTGTTGTTAATAGAAGAGAGCGATACTTCCGTTTTAGACTCAATATTTGATGTAACACGGTGTACACCCACAATTGTGGCATTTACCTTCAATTTAATAAAACCTAATGCATTACATAAAGATTGGGTAATGAAATTTGAGACCCCGAATCAAGAAGTGCTCGCGCCCTAATAAATTGACCATGTTTATTTTTGATTTGAACTGTTATTGTAGAGAGAAGAATTTGATTATTCACAAAATTCTTTTGGCATGAATTTGTTAAAGATTTATTTTCTATATTACGAGCGTTAGGATACTGATTGATATTATCATTTTATGGTCGAGTTCGATTATCAGAGTTTTTATGGATTCTGAAATACTGTTTGTATAGAAGTCATCATTATGTAGAAGTGTGTGATGCCTTGTATTACATTTTTACAAGATGATTTCGACTTACATTCTTTAAAAGCTTAAGTTTTCTGATTTCAGTAGTCTTAAATTTATTGAAATTTTGATTAAGTCTGGTCAAGGAAAAGTTGGATGATTTGTTTTACAAAATGTCCAAATCGTTGAATTTATTTTCTAAAAGTTAAAGAATGAAGAAAGTGAAAATGATTTATCTATTTATCTCTACCGCGAATTGTTTCTGAATCCCGTCGAGTACGCTGATCTAATTTAATAACTAAAAGATGCATTATTATTCTGTCCCAATAGTCTACGGTTTCTTGTAATAATTTTAACGAACGTTAATATTTGATACTTTCATCATGAATTGATTTGATTCCTTTTGAACATTTCCTGCTTAGTGATGGAATATCTAAAATCGCCTGTATATGTTTGGAAATGATATGGATTTCATTATCATAGCGTTTGCAAAGATTTTCCCATGCATTATCGTAATGTACAGATTTCAATATTTTGCATGACTGCGGCATCTCCTTCAATACAGGAACGTAAGTACTGAAATTTTGGAATATTACAAATGCTGTTTGATTCGTGAATTAGTGATTTATATGTATCTCTAAACTCTAACCATTTATCATACGTTCCATCAAAACTAGGCAGAGGCATAGTTGGCAATTGAATGAATGAAGTTTTGTTTTTCTGTTTTCTGAACTACACTTTTTAGCATTTGGAATTAATTTTGCTCTTTTTTTTAAAGTGGAATAACAATCCATTTCAAATTTTTCCACATTTGACAGTAACTCTTCAGGAATCATAAATTCTTCTTGATCATAAATTTCTGTTGATTTGATAATGAGAGTATTATATTCTGATAGAAAAAGCTCTATTCCGTCGAGACGGAAATAAATAAATAAATGAATAACCCCATTTTGTAGATGAAGATTCAATTGTTTCAGACATATTAACACAAATGAAGCCAATAAGGAATTGAAATAGGAAATCAGTAAGGACGGATTGCTTAGGAACTCACCAGTTTAGAGTAGCTTTTAACGCTTGATTTTTCTGAGCCTTTAGTATGGTTTTGTTTGGATTGAAGTTTTCTTCTACACTCGTTGTTAATTGTCTTACAGTGAGTTTTACCTGACTGTAAGTAATTTTTTGTTGATTGAGACTGATTCTTTGTCTAACACTTTTATTTACACATATATACATTTAACGATACATATAACGTTGTACTGATAATGGACTGTATTGACGATATAATAAGATGATGAATAGTAAATGAATACAATGTAATGATCTTAGTTACGATTGATACAGTGTAAAGTTACAGTTTGAGTGTAACAAACTGAATGTTATATACTGAATGATAGATTGATGATGAAAGATAGATGATAGAAAAGTAAAGTGATGATAGATAGACGATAGAAAAATGATGGTAGATAGTAAAGTGATGTCTTTTTGGTCTGTGTATTTTCTTGAATACTGTAGAAGAGGGAGAGAGTTTGAATTCTAAAATTTAAAGATTTTAAGAATAAGATAGGATCAATGGCCAGGTATGTATTGTTTACGACAGAACGTGCCTAAAAGAGACAAGAACTTTACTGTAATGAAATTGCCGACAAGAGGATTACAATATTCGGTGTAGATGTATATCGAAATTATCTGATTCAAAATTGTGCGGAATTTCTACAACAAAGGAGAATTATAATATTTAGGGAAAATATTTATGTTTTGTTTTGTCATGAAATTTTAGGTTATATTATATCCAGAATTGTTTAACCTAATCTTAAAGCACGCAACACTCGTTTTTTTCAGAATCCGGCTCGAAGGACCATGTTGAGGTTCGTGAAGAGTATCAATACTCAACCGTTGATATCCTCTTAAAGTATATTGTCCTAAGGTTGCTTTATGCTTAAAATATTGCACCTGATTTATTTGAGTTATGTTGAGTTTGTTTTGAATGAAGTTGAAGCACTGTTGTACTAACTCATTTTCAATTTGCTTCTTATTTTAGACGTGTTACAATAACAAACTTGTCATGTCGTCTCTACACAACTCACTATATAATATGTACACTTCAACTAACTGAAGTTGGTCTTAACATTCAGGAAGGGATTAACAGATTTCATTGCTGAGAAATGATGAATCATACATTTTCGAAAATTTCACCGACAAGTGATCAGATCTAAAACTAGATACCAGGGCAATCCCAGTAATAATATCTCATCCGGCCTATTGTACAAAGTTGGCAAAGGGACGGTTTATTGAATTAAATGATAAATTTTATGGTTTTTGAAATAAATTATAAATTTTTAGATTAGCATCTGTCCATCCCATGTGTGTCGAGCTTATGCTGATATGTACAAATAGATTAGTTCCTAAATTCTAAAAATATATACAGATTCTTAACAGGCTTAGCTCAACATCTCCTATCACGAAAATACAAGATTGTATCTAAACATTTAACTACTCATTTTTTGAGTTGTGTCTACGTTCTAAATTTCAGTTTTTCCTGAAAAAGTTGGTTTTCTTCTAAAACAACCATATCGAGCCTCCCGGTATTACAGAAGCAGTATTTTTGTCTTTTTTTTATACCTCTCACGTCACTCTATTCTTAACGGTTCCGGAGTTCTAGTGAAAATATCTAGGCAATTATTGCAGTTCCCCATTCTATAATAATAATAACTACGTTGTCAATGTGAAATTTTTGTTTATACTTATAATATTCTGTGATCATAGAAATATCAATGTGACATGTCAAAATTCCATTGTTGTTAATTACCGACATTGCTAATTAGTGAATTCAGTTTTGAGTATGAATCAATACATCCAAAGTGAAAAAGCCGATATGCTCCTTATTTATGGAGAGTGCAGGCAAAATAGCGTTCAAGCTGAACAATTATATAGAGAGCGCTATACGGAAAGACTTCAGAACCTGTTTCTCTAAAGTTGAACGAAAATTTCGTAAGGTGCAACCTGTTTAACAGGAGTATTTCGTTATCGACGAAAATACCGAAATAGAAGTATTGACATTGATATTACTCCAACCACATCAACAAGGGAAATTGCCGAGGAGCTTGAAATTAGCCACCAAAAGGCATAAAGAAAAAAAAAATATAAGTACCGCTCATTTAAATATCAACCACCTGCATGTGAACGATAGTGTTAGACGACTCCGGTACTGCAAAAGTACCTCAGGAAAATGGAAAGTGATCCACAATATCCCACAGCGATTTTATTCAGTGACAAATCACGTTTCACGAACAATAGGACCGTTAATAGGCAAATACGTTTTGGGTTCAATGTTTGGATAGGAAGATATTTAATAGGGCCTATAATTTTTGAAGGCTCATTCACAGGGGAGAGATATTTGCAATTTTTGAGGAGCCAAATACAAGCTGAATTGGACGAGTTGCCTTCAGCTGAATGAAATATATTTTCAATAAGGTGGTGCACCTACTCACAACACAAGGGAGGTCTCGCGGTATATCGACGAAATTTTCCAAAAAAATGGATAGGTATAAAAGGTCCCATAAGATGGTCAGCTAGATAACCAGATTTGAGTCCACTAGATTTCTTCCTGTGAGGCTATTTGAAGAATGAGATTTACCAAACACCAGTCAGAACCCAACAAGAATCGAAGAACCGTTTGAAACAGGCTATTGCAGGCATTACAGCCGAACAGTTAAATAATATTGTGGGGGCAACCATCAATCGTGTGCAATATTGTGTTCGTGAGAATTATGGCATTTTTAAACATTGAACATGATTATGTCGTTTTCGCTGTTCGCTCTTTCGTTATTAATTCAAAACTTAGACACCACGTAAAAAATGAGCAATTAAATTTTTAGATACAATCTTGTATTTTCGTGCTAGATTTTGAGCTAAGCCAATTGCCACTGTTCATGGCCTTCTAGAACAAAAGATGAGAATTGCGAAAATAAAGATTGTGTTTTCTTTTTTAAAATATGTTTAACGGTTGTAGGATAAGATGAACACTTAAAACAAGCACAAAAATACAGCGCTTCCCTTTTGCAAATCGAAAGTTGGGATCATTTGCGGCATAACTGGAAACGAAATGTCAAATATATTAATGGTATCAAATTCAAAATGTTGTCTTCTATCAGATTCTCAAATTTCATCAGAATATTTCAAATAAAAGGGAGTTTAACTCGGACGAGTTGTCTATATATCTGTTCATGCAATCAAATTGATTTCATGAGAATCATAAATCCACCTCCCGGTAATTAATACCATTGCCAGGCAATGAATTTAATCAAAACATATCCTGGAATCATTATATATTAGGATAACGTTAAATGTTATGAGAATATACCAATCTACCAGAATATATGCAAACTATAGCATCATCAGACAATGACATCAATGTACCAACGAGTAGTGTGAGAGGCTTTCTTTTCGGAAAAAATCCAGTGTAAGGACCTTAGTCAAGTAACACTGAATGTTACTCACTCATAGATTTCTTTGTGTGAAGTGGTGAACGATCGAATAGAATACTGCTTTCAATATAAATATGAAAAAATTGTCAGCTAATTATATGAGATTTATATATACAAATAAATAAAGTATGAAATGAGTTTCTGAGCAGTATAAACTAAAGAGAAAACCCATGACTACCTCATTATTTTTCGGAAAGAAGCCCATGAATAATATTACAAGATTTGATGACTGTCATCTTCTGTAACTGTTCAAATATATTTTCTTTAGATCTAAAATCTCAATATTGTTATGAAGATTCCAAGGAATAACACCTGTTGTGGGAATAATAATCGGTAGAATAAATATGTTTTTCATTTTCACGATTTTTAACCTTGTCGGTGGGTATCATACATTTAGAAATTTTTTCATTGTGTTTAGTTTGTATATTATGTTATGTAGAATTGTTTAATCAAAATAAAGTTTATATTTCTCGTTTACACAAATAATCTCAGGTTCATATTTGCAACATTTTCTCCTTTTGGGAATGAGGTCATGTTTAATTCCTAGATTATAATGGATATTGTTAGCGATGGCATTATGTCTTTCTAAATAATCTGTTGAGGCAAGGACTGAGCAAGATGATAATATATGAAACACTGTTTCTGAAGAACGAACACATCTACGGCAAGAATCATCTATATTTTGCTCGATGATGTGTTTTCTAGAATTTCTGGTGACAATAACCTGGACAATAATCTCGGATCGCAATTGCCAAGCCTTCTGTTTCAGAAAACCATTCTCCAGAACCTTACCATCTATTCGATGCGATATCATCCATATAATCATATTAGCCTATATATATATATATATATATATATATATATATATATATATATATATATATATATATATATATATATATATATATATATATATATATATATATATATATATATATGCTTCAACGAAAACTAAACAGAGGCTATATCTACCAAGAAATTCATTTCTGATCAAAAACATGTCAACTTTTGTTTCAAGGGGGACATCTTTTGGGGTACAAAACTTGCCTGAAATATCAACCTCCAAAGCGGGGGTTGGAATCCTTGAACATTTTGAATAGGGAAGATGGGTCGAGTGATAACTCAAAAGAAAGGTGGTATCTTTGTCTCCATTGCCCTGAAAGAATTTCTATTTTTAATTGAAAACTGTAAAAGATACAGAGTGGGCAACTGGAAAATAGGGAAGACTATTTTCGTGAGACTATTCAAGTTTCAGTGAAGTAAAATGGAACAGATCCATGCTGATCAATGGCAGTCATCATCTCGAATGTCAACCTATAGAGCAGATGTGACCGCATATGAAAATTTGGAAGAGTGATACCTCGAAAGAACGGTATTATCTTTTTCTGCATCCCCGTGAACAAATTTTCATTTTTGATTGAAAACTGTAGAAGATACAGAGTGAGCTACTCTAACTCCTATGGAACTCAATGAGAATAGAATTATTGCGAGTAGTCATGAAGGCAATCCAAATCCTTTGCTTGAAAGGTATCACTGGATCGGAATATTACTCCTGCTCTGGGGGTTGAAATTCGAGATGAGGGTGATTTCGGAAGGTGACAGCTTTTGATCTAAAAATGAATCTGTTCCAGTTTTTCGCGCTAATACTCCAATAGTCTTGGGGCGATAGTCTTCTCTATTTTTCAGTGGCTCACTCTGTATCTTCTACAGTTTTCAATCAAAAATGAAAATTCTTTCACGGTAATGCAGACAAAGATAATACCTTTCTTTCGAGTTATCCCTCGACACATCTACCTTCTTCCAAATTTTCAAGGGTGGTCACCCCTGTGCTAGGGGTTGAAATTCGAGATGAGGGTGGTACTTGATAATTACTGCCATTGATCAGCATCTATTACATTTTACTTCACTGAAACTTGAATAGTCTCAGGGAAATAGTCTTCCCTATCTTTCAGTTACCCACTCTGTATCTTTTACAGTTTTCAATTAAAAATGAAAATTTGTTCAAGGCAGTGGAGACAAAGATAACACCTTTCTTTTGAGACATCACTCGACTTATCGTGCCTTTTCAAAACGCTTAAGGATTTCAACCCCGCTTAGGGGTATGATATATATATATATATATATATATATATATATATATATATATATATATATATATATTTATATATATATATATATATATATATATATATATATATATATATATATATATATATATATATATATATATATATATATATATATATATATATATATATATATATATATATATATATATATATATATATATATATATATATATATATATATATATATAACTATGAGTTATTTCAAAGAGTTACAAATTGCTTTTTGCTCTAACTGTTACTTAATGTTACGTTTACGAAGGATACGCTTCTATTTATATGTTCGTATCTTCGTGGGTCCGATTTCCGTCTTGTCAGCATTTCTTCAGAATGGTGATTGTTCTGGAACTCGTAATTCCTCCTCATTCTGTGGAACCGAGGCTGAGAGTTTACGAAAATTATTATAAGGTAGCAGGTATCTTCTATAACAAAAGAACCATACTGCTATTAGGGTCATAATTAATATAAATATAATTATTGCCGTTGACAAGGCTATTACTGTTGGATGTGGTGTCCATTGGTAGAGATCCTTCAGGGTAGGTATTTCTTCTACTCGAAGCTTTTCTTCTGGTATTCCTTGGGTTGTGGTCATATTAAGTGGTAATAACTCAATAATTCTTCTGAGTTCAACAGTGTTGATTGGGTAGATACTTTTCTGTGAGTTTGTGATCATACATGAGCTTTTTAATATACTCATTGTAGGTACTTTAAGTCTTTTAAATGTGAGTGTTGAATTTGATTAATTTTATATTTGACTTGATGAATAATGGTAAATCGATAATTAATCCTAATACATTTCTTCGATTAATGAACTCATACTATGAATCTTGAGAATAAGGGCGTTTTTGTATGCATGTAGAGGACAAGATTGAAAAGAGGAAAATCTTGCGTAGATTATTAGTATCCAAGATGAAAAGAGGAAAATCTTGCGTGTCAGAAAACTGTAAAAGACTTAGAGTTACACGATCCTGAATTTTCATTCACTACTGAACAGAACGAAATTAATACCACATTAGAGTCTATAACGCAACTTGTTATCGAGTTCGAAGGTAATAAAGAGGATTCGACTTTTAAAGAGCGAAATCACGTCTATCTCACATTTCAGAGCGAATTTCACGTTTACCTATTATCGTTGGAGATGATGAAAAGAACGTTTGTCATTTAAAAATGAAGCCTTTGCAACTTGTATCAGTTTAGAAGCTGACTTATATGATAAAATCACTGATCAAGCACCTACTGTCAATAACGCATCTAGTATATCGAATTCTTGTATACACAGTGTCTCCGGTACATCACAGTCATTACCAAATCCTCCTTACTATAAATCCATACCTGTTTATAAATGGGTGAAACATTTTCTGGCGATAAGAGCACCTTATCTTCATTTTTAGAGAACGTAGAAGAGTTAAGAAAGGCACGACACGTAAGCAAAACAGAATTGTTCGAATCAGCTAGAGACTTATTTGTCGGTAACGCACGATGTTGGTTTCGACAGACTATAGGTAATGTTAAAGATTGGGATGCTCTTGTTGAGGCATTAAAATTAGATTTTAGGTCACCGTATCATGATGATGAGCTTTGGGAAGCTATAAAATGTAGAACTCAAATTAAGGATGAATCGGCCGTTATTTATTTTGCCAAAATGAATGAATTGTTCAATCAACTCACTCGAATCCCTGCGGAGAGCACTAGACTCAAATATATTAGAAATAATTTGATCCCTGAGTATCGTAAGGCGATAGCAATGACAGAAATTTCTTCCATTTCCGAACTTTACAAGCTAGTTAAACGTTTAGAAGACAATGATTATTTGGACATAAATATTTCGTTGCCCTCGACTAGTCGTGCTGAAACTGCGAAAGGTAATTTTTTCAAATCCAAAAGGATTCCCCGTACAATAATATTTCAAAACATTATAGTCGTTCACCCAAATTATTAACGATTGATAAAAAGATAATAATATTCCTGTTAACCCCGATGAATGCTGGAATTGTCATAAGAAAGGACATTTCTATAGTGAGTGTAGAGCTAGGAAAAGTAAATTTTGCTATCGTTGTGGATTACCTAACGTTACTGTTCGTACCTGCTCACAGTGTCAAAAAACTAATTTTTGGGGCGAAACTAAAAGCCCGAGATTCGTCCCAGTCGTTTCATTTGAGGGCTTCTGAATTAAATAATTTTGAAAATTTCCAAACTCACGACTTTTCACTAAAATGACACACGATAATAGACCATACATCGAGGTGAAAGTATTAGACAATAAAATAGTTGGTTTGTTGGACTCTGGTTCCAATATTACAATTATCGGTAAAGGTGGCGTTGATTTAATACGACGTCTTAATTTAAAAATTTTAGTCCAAGTTCGAAATTTGTACATACTGGATAATAAAAGGCAAATGTAACTGGTCTTGTATATTTGCCTATTGAAATTAACGAGGAGTGTCATCTTGTAGAAGCTCTGGTTGTTCCGAGCCTGAGTCATAATTTGATTTTTGAAGTGATTTTTGCCAAAAATTTGCAATTAAAATAGATTATCTTGAGGAAATTGGGAAATACAACACAATAATGTTTCTTGGTAACGGTTACTTCAGTCGATTCAAAAATAATCTGGACCATAAAAATAATTTATCCCCAAACCAAAAGGTTGTGATCAATGAGTTGTTACAGGCGTTTGAAGAAGTTAGCGGTGTAAATCGTCTAGGTCGAACGGATAAAATCTCTCTTACTATAGATACTGGCGACGCAAAACCTTTTGACTGAAACAATATCCGATGTCTCCATATATGATGAAGATACTTAACGAGGAATTAGATGACATGTTGAATTTAGGTGTTGTTGAACCATCAAATTCATCAGAGAAGAATAATGAATATCGTTTCTGCTTTGATGGGCGTAAATTAAACGAAGTTACTAAACACGATTCGTACCCTCTTCCTCGAATCGATTGCATATTAAAGTCTTACCGGAGCAAAATTCATTAGTACTATTGATTTAAAGAAATCGTTTTGGCAAATTCCGCTGGAACCACAATCAAGAAAAAACCGCCTTTAGTATACCTGGAAGAGGCTTATTTCAGTTTACAGTCGTTCCTTTCCGGATTGCGAAATAGTGCGCAAAGACAACAGCGTCTTGTTGACAGTCTATTTGGTCCCGAATTCGAAAATAAAATTTTTGCTTACCTCGATGACATTATAATTATATCTGGTACTTTTGAAGAACACGTTTACCTTCTAAAGCAGGTTATTGATCGTCTAAAACAAGCCAATATTACTGTTAATCTAAAAAATGTCAATTTTTCGAAATTCATTAAAATATTTAGGCTATATTGTAGATGAAAATGGTTTAAGAACCGATCCTGAGAAAGTATCTTGTATGGTTAATTTTTCGCGTCCGAATACAAGTACAGAAATAAAGAGGTTCGTGGGAATGTGCTCATGGTATAGAGCGTTTATCAAAGACTTTCTACCTTACTTTCACCAATTAATGATTTACTGAAAGGCAAAAAGAAACGACAAGCTATTACGTGGACTCCTCAAGCTGAGAAGCTTTTTGAAAATAAAAGAGGCTCTAGTGGCATCTCCCATACTTACATGCCCTAATTTCAATATCCCTTTACCATACAAAGCGACGCTTCTGCAACCGGTGTCGGTGGCGTACTCACACAATGTCATGACGGCGAAGAAAAAGTTATTGCGTATGCAAGCCGATCTCTCACAAGAACAGAAAGAAATTACACAGTTACTGAACGCGAGCTTTTGGCCTTAATATTCTGTTTGGAAAAATTCAGAGCCTATGTAGAAGGTGTTAAATTCACCGTCATAACTGACCATTATTCGCTTTTTGGCTAAATAAACTCACAAATCCATCTGGTAGACTTTCTCGTTGGGCAGTTAGGCTGCGACAATATGATTTTGAGCTTATACATAGAAAAGGCAAAGACAATGTGGTACCCGATTTCTTATCCCGCATTCATGAATCGCAAGAGATTAATGTAATATCCTTTATGACGATGATTTTGACAATTGGTATGTTAGCATGCGTAATAAAGTTAAACAAAGGGCAATTCCTATCCCCAGTGGAAGGTAGAAGATGAAAAGCTCTACAAGTTCGTTCCGTCGAACATTCATGTTCAATCAAATATTTCTGAGTGGAAGGTAGTAGTTCCGAAAAGAAACGTAAGTCAATAATAGAAGCGTTCCATAACCCACCAACTTGCGGTCATCTCGGTGAAGTTGAGTATAGGTAGTGCGACTAAGAACACTAATTGATCCTTTCCAATAATTATGTCGTTAAATTTTTGGAATCAGATGTCTTTTAAAGTTTGGTATCCCACAGTTTATAATAGCTGATAATGGAACACAGTTCGCAGGGCGCGCTTTGAGGAATCTGGCCAGAGCATATAAAGTCCAGAAGATTTGGTTCACACCGGTATATTCACCTCAGTGTGATTTTGTTGAACGAACAAATCAAACCGTTGGTACTACGATTCGTTGTTATATAAAAGAACAAAATCATTCGGAATGGGATAAAGAATTACAAAAATTGCTTTCGCTATTAATACCGCTAAACATGAAGTAACAGGATTTTCACCAACTTTTCTAAATTTCGGTAGATATGTTCCGCTTAGTGGAGATTATTACGGGAAATAGAGTTGACTGACGATATACAATTGTTACCTAAAAAGGGATAGTTACGCAGTTGATATCGCACCGTTGTCTGATATTTTTCGACATATTCGGGAAAAGCTTCATAAGGCTTATAGTAGAAATGCCCGAACCTATAATTTGCGTCGACGGGACTACAATTTTGGTGTAGGAGAGAAGGTTTGGCGACGAAATAAAGTCCTTTCAAATGCTTCAAAGAAATTCTCGGCAAAACTTGCACCAAAGTATGTATTGCGTCGAGTTTATCAAAAAGTTTCTGGTCTTTGTTATAATTTAGTAAATTTAGACGGTTCACCGGACGGTAAATGGCATGTCAAAGACCTAAAACCATATTTCGGCTCAAATTCTGATGTTTCCGTTTCATAATATTTTTTTGTATCGCTCAAGTATTTTAAAGTTTCACTGTCGTTGAATACCTCCTTGTCGAAGTATTCATTTCATTATTCCTCCGATCGATTAGTTTCTGAACATTATCAGGATTTGACCTATGGGTGTAGTATAGTTAGCTATAGGTTATTATTTAGGTTATAAATAGGTTAGATGAGTAGATAGATAGGACATGAGCTTTTTAATATACTCATTGTAGGTACTTTAAGTCTTTTAACAGAGTCTTGACAGTGTTTGATTATCCATGTGTTATTTTGACTAACGATGAAACTATCCTCTAATTGGTATAAGTCGGTTGTCATAGATGTTGGAACTCTAGTACAATTTTCTTCCAGATTCTTGAACAGATATTCTAGGCATCTTGAGGTTGGTGTCAAGTTTTCATGTTTTGCGATGTAGAATTCTTCGATTGGATAGATTTCTCGTAATTTCCATTTTATTATTTCTTCCTGTACAAGTACATAAGGTTGTATGGAAGGAATAAAGGTATTTCGGAAAAGAATGTTAAATAAATGGAACAGGTCATATTCCTTGAAGTTGAGTATAGGTAGTGCGACTAAGAACACTAATTGATCCTTTCCAATAATTACTTCGGTTGGACAGAGGGAGTAAAAATCTGTTATGTGTAAAGGTTTCCAATTGGATAAGACATAAGTCAAAGTTTTGAGTGGTATTATATCTTCATGTAACAGATGTAGTCTAGCGAAACTTATTGCTTTTTCTAGTTTATTGAGGGACATTTCAATTTCTTGGGATTGTAAAATTATTAGATGTAACATATGAAGTGAATCACTAGTAGTTGTGATATTTTCAAATTTTTAATTAAGTGATTTATCTTATCAACATATTGTTTTTGCATGTTATTGATAACATGTAACATTTTGTTTTGATTTATTTGAACGACTTCTTCATTTGCATGAATAGCTTATAGAATAGAACAATTTTCATATGTTTCTTCATCATCGGCATCTAGGGTTCCGAAAAGAAATTTAGCTATTGAGCCTCCAAATTTATGAGTCCTCGTTTAGTTTTATTTCTAAACATTATGTTTTGATATGTATGATTATTATTTTCAATTATTCGTAATGTTACCTTATAATATTGCTGTGCAGGCTCGGTGAAATTATTCTTTTTCTTGAGTTGAGTGATGGTTTTATTTTGTAAGATTAGGAGTTTGGGAACTCCATAATGAAATATGAAATGCCTAGCTTGTGAAGCAATACATGTTTTTCCTAAATATATTGGTACCAAATTGTGTTTTAATTCAGCTACTTCAATAGATAGTAGGGAAAGTAGGAAAAGTAAAGGAATCCATTTCGAAAATTTCATCTGTAAATTAAATGAAATTAATCAGATTTTCTTTGTTTTATTCTGGTTTTGCGATAAGTATGCTTAGTTTGAGGAATCTGTACTTTAATATCACTGTTAATATGAACTGGTGCCTTTTTGAACAAAGAGTCCATTTTTGCTTGTGTAGGCGATTTCAAATAAATGTATTTGTTTTCATTTATTCGTTTATCTGCTTGGCGACCAACATTGAGTTTTTCGCTGCATTGTGCGAATTCATCTATGGAACGTTGCACAACTTCGTTTATCTCGTTCATGTTTTCACGTAATCAGTTATTTTTTCATCAGCAGTTTTCTCTAAGGGTATCGACTAATGAAAGTCTCCTTTAATTATTTGCATGGGAGTATAATTTAAAGATGAGTGAATAGAATTGTTATAGGTTAAAACTGCACCTGCCAATCTAGCTGTTAAATGCAATTTTTCTTCCGATAAGCATCTCAATTGCTCAATCAAAGAAGAATGAAACCTTTCAATAAGAGCGTTGGAATTTGGGTTATAACTCGTTGTATAATGAAGGTTGATTTTATGCGTCTCAGCAAATTCTTGTGAAACTTTGTTTTTAAGTTCTGTTCCGTTATTGCAAGTTATTTTTTCTGGTATACCATGGTTACTCATGAATTGAACTAATTTGCTCATTATTTCGATTGCAGATTTTTGAAGTAAAGGGTAACACTACGCGAATCGGAAAAATGAATCTATTATCGTCAAACATGTAGATTTTTCTATAGTAAACGTATCTACATAAAGATGTGAAAAGGGTTGATAAACCCTTAGGAGATATCCTACTGGATTGCTTTTGAATATTAATTTATTCAGAGTACGCTCGTATTTGTTTCGCAACTGTTAATAAATTGTTGGACCGATTTTTCTAAATTTGGCCAATAAAATTTGCATTTTATGGCATTGATATTTTCATTTATGCCTCTCTGTCCTGATTAATTTATGTTACACATTTCTTTCTTGTTGATCAGTTTGTTTAGGAACATCTTCTAGAAAAGTATTACATATTCTAAGATTAAAACTTTTTGCTTTAAAATTCATTTACAAAAGTTGAATAAAAGGTTTTTCTAGGATCTTGGGTCTGAAATGTATAGAATACAATGTTTTTGGTTGTAAATATTGTTTAATAAATTTTATAAACTCGTCACTCTTTGATATAGCTACGGTATAACGCATTTTGCTGTCAAAAGGTTTTGTTTTCAAGGTATAATATGCCTTGGTAGTAGGAAGAAAGATAAATTGATACTTTGCACAATTTACAGGGTGTTATGAGTAGGGTATTTCTAATATTGGATTTTCTTTGATACTGTGGACAGTTTGAGTATCCGATTGAGGATTATCATTTTCGTCACTTACACTGTTCATTCACTCGTCTAATTCTTGTTGGTTTATTTCTAAATCTTCAGCACTAACTTGTGGTATTACTGAACAAATGTTGTCTTCTAAGGCATTCATATCTTTTGGATTTATTTTGGATCTAGATAATGCATCCGCGTTGTTATTTGAAGCTTTTTTATATTTGATTTCATACTTAAACTCTTCTAGTTTTAATTTCCATCTCATCAAACCAGGGTTGGGCTTTTTTAATATATTCAGCCATACAAGGGATTTATGGTCAGGATAGATAGTAATTTTTGCGCTAAAAAGATAAGGGCGGAAATGTTTCGTTGCCCAAACTATAGCAAGAAGTTCTTTTTCAATTGTTGAATATCGAGTTTCTGCATCACTTAAAGTTCTGATGGCATATGCAATAGGTAGGTCATTCGGTGGTGTACCCTGACATAAACAAAAAGGTTTATTAAAATCAGGACAAATCAATATAGGGTGATTTATTAGTAAATTTTTACTGATTTGAAGAGCTTCTTCATATTCTTGGTCATCTAACTTTATTTTAGCATCTTCACGTAAATATTTGGTCATTGGTTTCGTGAATTCAGTAAAATTCGATATGAATTAGCGATAACATCCTAACAAACCCAAATATGATTTAATCTCTTCAGCATTTTTCGGTAGAGGGAAGTTCATAATGATTTCGATCTTTATAGGATTAGGTTTAATTGCTTGAGGTGTTACAATATGACCTAAACATTCGATTTCAGTCCTAAAAATTCACATTTTATAACTTAATCTTTGAATTCTCATCTGCAATTTTTAAAAACAAAGTATGTATATCAGCTAGATGTTGTTCTTCAGTATTTGAAGATATAATTATGTCATCCATATAGACATAGCATATTTTACCGATATAATATTTCAAAATGTTATTCATTAATCGTTGAAAGTCGCTGATGCGTTTTTAAGAACAAACGGTATTCGTAGAAATTCGTAATGTCCGTTCTCAACTGTAAATGCAGTTTTTTCAATTGATTCATCGTTGTATTTGATGGTACCCGCTTGCTAGATTAAGTATAGTGAAATATTTGGCACCTTTAAGTTTATCTAGAATAAAATCTATTTGTAGTAGTGGATATTTGTCATCTATTATTTTGTAATTTAGTGGTCTATAATCGATAGCCATTGTCCATTTTTGAATTCCGGATTGATCAAGTTTTTTCTCAACCACTACGACAAGGAAAGATCATGGAGAGATACTTGGTCTAATTATTTTCTTTTTCAACATGTCTTCAATTTGCATTTCGATTTTTGCTCGGTAGTTCTCGGGGTATCTTTAAATCTTTGAATGAATTGGAATTTCATCTTTTGTTCTGATATTATGTTTAATTTTATTACAAAATTCTAAGGGTTGATTTGGAGGTTGTAAAACTTTTTCCGTTACATTGAATCTTTTTATTAATTGATTTCGAATTTTTTATGTTAAATGTTTTAAAATATTTGGAAAAATATTTGGATTTTACAATTTTCACCAATTAATAGTTTTTTTTGTAAATCTATTACAAAACCATTTTCTTCAAGAAATTCAAATCCAATAAGTCCATCATAAAGTGTATGGAACTTATATAAGACTAAAGGATAAGTTGCATTTATACCAAAATTATTTAAAGGCATTTCGACTTTTTCGTTACTCATTTCTGAGCCATGTGGGGTACATAAAGAAGTATTTTCTGAATAAATTATATGTGGAAAATATTGATATGCCAATCGTGGGTCGATCAAACAGACTAAACAGCCACTATCGATTAAAAGTTTTCACTTTGGGTTTTCTAATATAATATAGGGTAAATGGGTTGACTTGACTTTTTCTTGTACGCCATTTAAGTCCACGGTTTGTCTAAGGTTGGTTGTGAAACATTTTCATGATTTAATTGGAAATCATTATCTTCATTTAATTCGGAATCGAAATAATTATCAACCTCTTCGTTATATTCTTCTAGGGGGTTTTCTTGATATTCCTTTTTTTGTATATTAGTTAATTCCTCTGAGATAAAATTGGGAGGTTGTGTTGATTTGAAAAATTTATGCTTTGTCCTCATTTTATTCGGATTTTGAATAGTTTGAATAGACATTTCATAAGGTCTTTTCTCAGGATAGTTTCTATGGGTTTGTGTTGACATAGGGGTTGGTTGAAAAGTGGGTGTTGTATTGCCTGGTATGAATACATTTGTAGGCTTCGGTTGATTACCAATTACCTGTTTGTTTGTAGGATAATGTGGAATAGATTGTTTATTCTTTTGTGTCAATTGAATTGGTTGTGAGGGAAAATATTGACTTTGTTGTTTATTGTGATTTTTAAATTGATTTCGAACAAGATATAATTGTTCTTTCTGCATTAGATAGTTTTCTACCATCTGAACTGATAAGTCGAAATTTAAATTAGTGGTAGTTAGCATAGATATTTGTAATTCGATGGGAACGTTACTTGTAAGGACATTTTTAGCTAATCCTTTAACTAATTGTTTGTTAAGCATTTCAATTTCTGAGATGAAAGTAACTTCAGCGTCTATCCTATAGTTTATCCGTATTTTATAGGCTTTAATTCGCTCTATAAAATCGAACATATTTTCGTGAAATGATTTTCTTAAGAACTGGAATTCGTTCTTTAGGACTTCTAAACTAACTCTATCGCCAAATTTGTTTATTAACAATTCTTTTAAAGCGATCCACGTGTCAGCTAAATCAGAAGAGTAAAACTCATCTGCTGCTTTGTTTATTAATTTAATTTTAATTATTTCCAAACAATATGTTTTAATGATTGCATCACCTGAATTAAATCATGTTAAAAATTGGTCGCAACATTTTATGAAGGAATTGAGTCTTTAACAATCTCCATTAAATCGAGGCAAAAGTTCGCCGAATTTTGATGCGGGTTCTATGTTATTATTGTTTCCAGATGTTGTCATTTCGTCTTGTTCTTTTGAACTTTCGAATCGATTAATGTTCAAGTTAGACAGTTTTTCTACTAAAAAATCAATTTTGTAGTTTGTTGTTGTTCGGTAATCTACTTTGTCCGGGTTAGGAAAAAGGGATTTTAAGTTTCAGGCTAGGAAACTGTGAAACTAGGAACTTAAGCATTTGTACTCACAGTTTTTTTTAATGTTCCCAACGGGATCCGGTTTGCTACGCCTAGATGTACCGCCTGTTCGAATCCTTCCTCTGTGGGTGGTTACTAAGAGTTGGGGTGATAATTTGTTTCGCACGTTTACACCACTGTAACTGCAGAGTAAGCGTTTGCGTTCTGGTTCTGGTTATTCTCCAAAGAATTAAAATTCACTTAACCGCTTTTGCACTTAATGATAATATCCCATCCTCGCTGCATTTATGTTTTTCGACCACTTAGAATTCTTTTTAAAAACAATCTTTATTTTAACTATGAGTTACAAGGGTTATTGCTTTATGCTCTAACTATTACCTAATGTTACGTTTACGAAGGATACGCTTCTATTTATATCCGATTTCCGTCTTGTCAGAATGGTGATTGTTCTGGAACTCGTAATGATATATATATATATATATATATATATATATATATATATATATATATATATATATATATATATATATATATATATATATATATATATATTATATATATAAACCGAAAAGTGCTAATACTATTGATCCATCTCAAAATAGACCAATTACTTGCCTTCCAAAAATATTTATAATTCTAACTGCATGCACATTTGGAGAATTATAATATTCTTTCCGAACAACAAAAAGGATGTAGAAAAAAACACCTTGGTACTAAAGGGCAACTTGTAATTCATTCTGTTGCTTTGAATCACGCTCAAACTAAGAAGAGAGATATCCATACAGCCTTCATTGATTACCAAAAGGCTTTTGATAGTTCCCCTCACTCTTGGCCTCAGGAAGTTTCAGACATTTATAAAATTGATAAGAGACTTCGACTTTTTCTTGAATTTGTAATGAAAGATTGGGGAACCAATCTTCATTTGAAATATTTCAAAACAATTGTTAACGTTTGAAGTAATTCCAATAAAAAGAGGCATTTTACAAGGTGATTCTTTAAGTTCTCTTTGGTTTTGTCTTTGCCTCAATCCATTATCTCATGAATTAAATGCTACTAGTTTCGGCTTTGAAATGAAGAGTCTATCAACTTATTTCAAATTAAGTCACTCAATTTATTTAGATGATATTAAATTGTATGCTAGAACTAGATCTCATTTGAAAAATCTACTTGAGATTACTTTCAACTATTCAAATGATTTTCATACAAAATTTGGACTTCCAAAATGAAAAAATCATTCTATTGAAAAGGGTGAGATCACCTCTGATTATATAAAGATTTTCAATATCGAAATCAAGCCAATGCATCAAGGAGATACATATAAATACCTTCGATTTGTTCATGAGAAGAAAATTAACTATAGCAGCACAGAGAAAATATTAGAAATTCATATTACAACAGACTTAGAATTATTATCAAGAGTCATTTAACTAGTAAAAACCTTTTCAGAGCTATCAACTCCTATGCAGTTCCTATTATTACATCTTCTTTTGGAATAATTAAATGGTCTAAAACTGATCTAAATGAATTACAATGTCAAACGAGGAAAATGCTTTGTGAATATCATAAGCACCACCCAAAGTCAGCTGTTCAGAGAGTTGCACTACCTAGATATCTTGGAGGTCGTGGATTAACTGATTGTCATAATCTACATAGTAAACAGATTTTTCATTTACGTTCCCATTTTCATGATAAACAGGGAACGTCTAAATTACATGATATTGTTGTTGCTTCAGATGATAAACCTACACCTCTGAACTTGACAATGCAAAAGGTAGATTTTGATATATTTGAACATAATTCTAAAAGAGGAAGTAGGATGCAGAAGCACTTACGGAAAACACCCAAAAGAATTGAAGAATGATTATATTTATGAAATCATATCAAATAGGTGGTTAGTTTCTGGAGAATTGTTTGCTGAAACAGAAGGCTTGGCAATTACGATCCAGGATCAGGTTGTTTTCACGAGGAATTATAGAAAACACATTATCATGCAAAATATAGATGATCCTTGCTGTTGATGTTTTTGTTCTTCAGAAACAGTTTTTCATATTTTATCATCTTGCTCAGTCCTTGCTTCAATAGATTATTTAGAAAGACATAATGCCGTCGCTAATATCATTCATTTTAATCTAAGAATTAAACAACGCCTCATTCCCAGAAAAAGAAAATGTTACAAATATGAACCTGAGATTATCTGTGAAAATGAGGAATATAAACTTTATTTTGATAAAACAATTCAATGCAGCAGAGCTGTAAAACACAATAGGCCAGATATCATTCTTACTGATAAACAGACTCGAACAACATATATAAGTGATATGGCTATACCCGACACACATAATATACAAAATAAATACAATGAAAAACATTCTGAATATAGGATGCTTGTCGACGATATTAAAAAATGTGGAAAATAAAAATAATTTTATTCCACCGATTATTATTTCTACAACAGGTGTTATTCCTAGGAATCTTCACGAAAATATTGAGATTTTGGGTCTGAGAAAATTCATCTCAACAGTTACAGAAGATAACAGTCATCAAATTTTGTAATATTCTTCGTAGGTTTCCTTCTGAAAAAAATAATGAGCCAGAGTCATTGGTTTTCTCTTTAGGTTATACTGTTCAGAACCTCATTTCATATTTTATTTATTTGTATTTGTAAATGTAATATAATTAACTGACAATTTTGTCATATTTATATTCAGAGCAGTATTCTATTCGATCGTTCATCACTTCACACGAAAAAAACTATGAGTGAGTAACATTCAGTGTTACTTGACTAAGGTCGGTACACTGGATTTTTCCGGGGAGAAAGCCTCTGACACTCCTCGTTGGTACATTGATGTCATTGTCCGATGATGCTATAGTTTGTATATATTCTGGTAGATTGATATATTCTCATAACATTTAACGTTATCCTAATATATAATTATTCCAGGATATATATATATATATATATATATATATATATATATATATATATATATATATATATATATATATATATATATATATATATATATATATATATATATATATATATATATATATATATATATATATATATATATATATATATATATATATATATATATATATATATATATATATATATATATATATATATATATATATATATATATATATATATATATATATATATATATATATATATATATATATATATATATACACAGCGAAATTTATATGGAATCACCCGATATGTTGAATATTACCTCAGGGATTTTGGAAATTTTGAAGGATTGTTGGATTGATTCTTTTGGAGATTTTCAATTGATAGAATAAATAAATTAAGGGTTATTTTAAGAAATAAACAAATATAAGAATATAAGAGACTCCTTCCGCATGTAGTGGAACAATTGGAAATTTTTTTCTCACAGGGTATCGTTTCGGCTGATACACTGATGCCTATTGCCTGTTGCTTCCAGAAATTGTCTTTGGAGTATGGGGTGCGACGCACTAGGGTCTCTTCTTGTAATTTGGCACAAAAAGCGGTCTTCTTCATCAGGGTGATTGTAGCTCCACATATCGGGCGTAGGTTTTTGAAACCACCTCCTGTGATACCCCCATTGTGGAAGCTATATTCCTCTGTGTCATCCCTTCTCCAACAAGAGCACTTATTCGACCCCTCTGCACATCGGACAATCCAACGTAAACATTTTCATTTATGATTATACTTTTTACATTTTGAAATTCACAGTTTCAAATCTCAATGACGACTGAGTACAATATCCCGAACATGTGGTGATGATTCAACATTTCTTATCATACTATCCAGCTGTTTTAGTTGTGACGAAAAAACGTTATTGGCGGTGAGCATGGGATTTTTTCAGTAAAATCAACTAAGTCCGCGATAACTGAATTTAAATTCTTTTGGAGAAATCCAGAAACGAGTCATATAAGTTACTCCTGAGTCTCCCAAAGGTACGAAACCACAATAGTACTGCCTCGATCCTGAAGGAACACCCAGAGGGAAAAACAATAAGGAACAGGTAGCATTCGGGACTAGCACACCTTACCTGCCTGGAACAAAAACGTGAGTACAAGAGCAACTCTAAGTTTTGTAAAAATGTTGCTAGCACGAAAAATTGTCGATTCCTTAATTCTACCCTGAATTAGCAATTTACCCAAAACAAAGCACAAAAATTGTAAAAGTCAATTAAAAACCATTGAAGAGGCATTAAATGTCACATATCAATCTTGAAGGAGACAAATGAAGAAAATAACTTTCTCAAGTTTGCCTACTCGAAATTTACTTAGATTTTAAGGATTAGATGTACATATCATTTCATTATATACAACATATTGTCAACATTTTATAACAGATCAATTATCGAACCTTCAACTCGAATCAAGAAAACCTAATACGAAAAAAATTACACATCCGACCGGTAATGAAACCAATCATTTAAACTTAGCAGCTAAATTTGGCGCACTGCTACCAACCTTTGACAGTGATTCAAAAAAATTAAATTCATTCCTTAAAAGTAGTACGTAATACTTAGCCCAATTTGAAACTAGCGACGCAATTGTAAAAATCTTTGGTCTAGCAGTTATAAAAAGCAAATTAAGCGGTAAGGCATCCGACGAACTTATTCATCTGATAAACCCGATACGTAGAACGCTATCAAAGATTTCCCCACAATCAAGTTTGGAGATAGAGTAACTCTCGAAGTATCAAAGAACGAATTGCAATGCTCACGTGAGCACCCTAATGAAAATATCTATAATTTTATTGAACGAATAAAACAATAAAAAATACGTTTCAATTATCGCATCGACGCAGAATTAAACGTTGGTGCTCAGATGAAATTATTACATAAACAATTAATTGATGGTTTAGCAAAGGATTTCTTTTTGTGTATCGTACCAATTGATTTACAAACTTCTTTATTGACAACTGCTAACCTAACATTTGATACAGTATATCATATGGCAGCAAAGGATGCAGTCCAAAAAGATCAATTAGATTTAATCAGAAATCAGAACAAAAATCAAAAGAAACCGCACAATTTCAATAGTTTGAACTCAAATTATCAACCTTTTATGCAACAAACACAACAATTTCCGTTACAACCCATACAATTGATGGAGCGAAATTAAATAATAACACCAAAATACTCGACAAATAAACAAGTTTTTGGTAGTCCATCCAAACAACCAAACCTAAAACTGAAACTTCCAATTATCAACCAACACCGAAGTCGTTTCAAACTCATCGAAACTATCCAGAAAAACGACCTTTTGCAATTTCTACACAAATGATTAGAAATCCATCGACGAAAATAAAAACAATTTACGAGTATTTCAAACCGAGTACGCCTCAAAGCTCTTATTTCATATCAGAAGAACTAACTAATATTTGTCATGATGCTAATATAGACGAAACATTTGAATTAGAAACAGACGAAAATTATGAAGAATCAAGACAAGTATTCGCCAGTCGATGATGATTTTCAAGTTCCTCTAGAAAATAACAACACAAATTTTCAAATACAAGCCTCAGAAATGCCATTGACTTAAATAGTGTCCATAATAAGATTCTTAACAATCATTCACCTTATATAATTTCTGAAAAACCGCAATGTTAACTACTGATTGATAGTGGATGCACTGTGTTCAATCGGCCCATAAATAGCCTATCGAAATTTATAAGAGAAATTTAGAAAAGTTCAACTTTCATATGCACACCCCGTAGAAACCAAAATAGTAATGAGAAAGTAAATATCCTCTCGACAATTTAGGATTGAAAACCCCATACCATTTCGTGATATTTAAATTTCACACTTTACACAATGGTTTAATAGTGTGACGCTACTTCGTCGGAGTCTCAGTAACAGGGGTCACTAGTAAGCCTTTATCTACCAAGGTTGCCTCTCGAGCGCCATTCTTATATTTATAGTAGCAAGAACCTACTTCTGGACTAAGACCTTCGAAGCTTCAGAGTCTTAGGCCGAGGTAACTACTCCAGTCGGAGAAAGCTAATCCAATGTTCGTAGTAAGGATAATTCAAAATAAACACTAGATACGTAGTCATATCAGGTAAAATAACTCTTTATTCAGCTCAAAATTATATCCAACATTATTCTTGAAATGTATCAGGAAAATGAAACAAATTTTATTTATATATTAGGAACAATGCTTCAGAGAGAGAACATAAACTCTTCTTAGAAATAGTCGAATTCAATACAGGTGCGTCATTTGTTGAACGGAAATCGAAATAAATCTTTCGTAAAAGATACCACATACACTAGCCTCACCAGTATGAATTTTATAAACTAGAAATTTGAACTTAATATTACTGCCAGGATAGCTTCACAGTGCAAAATAAAATTAAACTCAATTCTGGATAACTCTGGAGTTTTGAAAGATGACGGATATCCGAGAAGTCGGAAAACGGCAGTATAGCGGTTTATTTACGTTAATGAGTGCAGATGACGAGTTCGATACGTAGATTTCCTAATGTTTACTTGTAGCTACTGTCTTGCAGGTTATACGGTTGATTACTATATTATGGATGATTAATTGAACAATAATCAGGCGAAATACATGATTTGAGAACTTACTGGTAACGTGCGTGAATTGCAAGGAATTGGGGAATCGGTTTGAAATGCAGGTAGAAATGATTGAAGCAGATGAAACAAAATTTGCATTGGAAGTAAAGGAAATGAGTCAGCCAAGTTGAAGGAAAATGATCAAAGAGAGAATTAAATGATGCACAGGCAGATATGAGTGATAGCAACTGGAAAAGCAGAAGAACAGAAACTGTTAGTTCGATTAAATTCATGTGGTAACATGAAAAAAAACAGGAAGTACGGAACTACTTTGAATCATACCTCACGATTGGTCTTCCTGGCGGCATGAACACTTTGGGGTAAGAGACGGGCCTTACTCAGGACACAACAATTGCGTAAGCCGTCCACAAGCCCCGCGGTATTCAATGTGCGAGAGTCCAGAGTGACAGAATCACAAACCGCCGGCACAATTATGTGTGCTACACCACTCGCAACATCTCCTAGGTATGATAGAAGTATGACACGTTCTCTACACTAGGACACAGCAACTATGTAGGGCGTCTACATGTTCTGATTATGAAAACGTCTTTTGAAATATAGGGGCTGCTTCATGCTCAGGACACAGAAACTGCGCAGGGCATCCACCTATTTTCAACTATGACCAGCGACTACCTGAGAGCGGATTATCATACCTAGAGCACAACAAGCGGACCACACCCAGAACTCTCCGCTCGGTATAACACACTGCAGTTCAGCACAACGGTGGTCTGGAACAGGAGCCAGGTCTGGAAGTCGGTAGCTTAGCACGTACTGTACTCTCCTGTAACTAGTGAAACACGCTTATTTATATTATTCCGGGATTCCAAAAGAATGAAACAATCCGCAGACCTGCGTAAACTCGATAGTCTCCCACTTCTTACTCGATACCCTCTTGATTATGCCAACTAACTAGACGTTACTTTTCCTTGTTATATCGATGAAGTAATTAGAAAATATTTCAAAACAGAAAACGGTTTGTTACATCCCCCTCTTTCTTCGACAAAAAAAAAGAACAAAATAGATTTTTTTCTGCTACCTTTTCTAAAAAGAACAAATTAATATTAATGGAGCTTTTAGCAAAAGATTAATGTGAAATAAATATATGTTCAAGCTAAATGATAATACAACTGAAATATAAAAAATAAACTGAATTAAATGAATTTATAATAGTGTTTTTGTCTCTTGAAAGCGTGAACCAATTTTACTTTCACAAACTCGTGTATTTCCTACATTCTTGATAACCGACTGGAGTTAGAATCAATTGTTGATTGTGAGTCCTTTTCAGCTATAGGCGAATCGTCGGTTCAGTAAAAGGTAGCCGGAGTTTCCAATTCACGACCAAAATTCAAGAAAGCGGGAGTATAACCGGTAGACTCATGTCTCGAGGTATTCGTGGCGAACATATGCTCAGGTAGGTCATGGTACCAGGTTTGATAATTTCCTTCGCAGAATTGTGCTATCATTGTTTTGATTGTCCGATTCGCTCGTTCAACGGGGTTACACTGCGGCGTATAGGGCGGTGTCAGGCGGTGCTTGATGCCTAGGTCTTCCAGGAGAGAGAGGTGAAAATAATACTGGTAAATTGGGTGCCATTATCACTGATGATAGTCGCTGGACAGCCGAATCGGGAACTAATTTCTTCTCGTAGCGCTTGAGAAACGGACTTAGCAGTAGAAATTCTGATTGGTTTAGTAGCCACCCATTTAGTCAATCGGTCTTGAAATACCACCAAGAAATTGTTTCCCTTTGCTGTTCGTGGTAACGGGCCTACCAGATTTAAGCTCACCGTTTGCCATGGCAGTGGACACGACTTTTATGCATTTTCCCGGGAACTTGTTGCTGTGAAGTTTTATAACGCTGGCAACTGGCGCAATTTCTGATGTATTTGCTGATGTCTCTCAACATTCCTGGCCAATAATATCTGAGCGCTATTCTAGCGGCTATTTTAGCTATCCCTAAGTGTCTAGCGGTGTTTCTTTCATGATTCTTTCTCAAGACATTCCTTCTCAGAGGGTGGGATACACACGATTTCCATGGGTCGGAAAATTGTCCTTCGGTCAGGTCGCTATAATCCCAAAATGTCGGTATAAGCAACCGTCTCGAATGCAGTAGTCGGGAAATTATTGAGGATTTGTATTTATAGCATCGTATTTTTGGCGGTACTATCGGCAGTTTGGTTCAACGGGTCGGTCAGGTAATGTAGCAGAATATTTGGTCACTTTGGATTCTCCTAACGGTTGTCGGGACAACGCATCAGCTACTGTGTTCAAAACTCCTGGGCGATATTTGATCTCAAAGTCGTGTTGTAAGAATATGCTCCAGCGGGCTAGGTGTCCGATTGGGCTTTTGATCGAGTGCAACCATCGAAGAATTTGGTGATCGGTGACGACAGTAAAGCGATAACCTTCCAGGTATGGTCGCATTTTCTCTATTCCCCACACGATGGCTAGATATTCTAGTTCAGTAACGGAATAATTTTTTTCAGCAGATTTCAACGTTCTGTTTGCGTAGACCACAATGTGGTCGGCACCCTGTTGTTTTTAAATCAGGGCTGCTTCTAAACCGTATTCTGAGGCATCCGTCTAAAGATCAAAGGTATGCTGAAGTTAGGACAGACTAGAACCGGAGCTCTTTTCAGTTAGGTTTTCAATTCCACAAACAGTTTGGTAAGTGGAGCGGAGATCTGAGAAAACGACGGTATAAATCGGCGGTACCAAGAACATATATGCCCAGGAAACTGCGTAGTGATGGGAGGTTATGCGGATCGGGTAATTCTAATATGGCTCGGACTTTGTCTGGATCGGTATGAATACCCCCAGTAGTAACTTCGTGACCAAGATACAGGGAGGTATTACAAAATCCACATTTATCAGGATTTAACTGGAGGTTGGCCTGGCGAAGTCGTTGAAATACCTCACGCAGATTTTCCATGTGCTCGTCGAAGCTTTTCCCGAGAACTATAATATCATCCAAGTATGCAAAAGCTTTTGGCTTCATCTCTGGTTCGATCGAGAGGACGTTGAAATGTAGCTGGTGCAGAATGAAGTCCAAATGGCATCACCTTAAACTGAAATATTCCTCTATTGGGAACGGTAAACGCAGTAATCGGTCGGCTTATTACGGCGTACGGTATCTGCCAATAGCCCTGTCTCTAGAGTCAAAATACTGGAGATGCTTCTCTAAGTTGATCTGAAATGGCAGGGATGTATGGTAATGGATACGCATCTTTGCGACTGATTTCGTAAACTCGGCGGAAATCAATGCAGAAACATGATTTTCCATTTTTTTCTGAACCGTTACTACTGGACTATTTGAGGTTTCTATAATATATTCTTTAAACATGCGGTCTATCTCATTATTGATGATTTGCTGCATTCTTGGATTTTGAGGCCGGAATCATTGTTTTATTGGTTCATCCCTGAGCAGCTTGATCTCATGTTCGATCAAAGGAGTCGTTCCCTTCATATTGAAAACAGCGATAATTCCTTTCGTAAGTACTCTGATAATTCTTGTTTCTGTCTCGAAGTAAGCTCCAATGTCCCGGTTACCGATTGTTCGATTGCATGTGAGATTATCTTACGGACTTGGAGTTGTATAAATTGATTTGAAGATGTTTGATGTTTGATGCTTTCAAGGAAGGATTATGTATTTGTCGGGTTGTGTTTCCACAACAACTGGTGGTATACTGGTAACAGGTTACGGTGTAAGTTCCGTCCTCTCTTCAAATCCTCCATGTCGTCTGATTAGCGTTTGTAAATCAGTGACATACCTCTTGCCTGGTTCATCTTTATGGTGAAGTCTATGTGTTAATTCATATTCCAATTTGAATTCGTGGTCTACTGGGAACAACGAGTTTCGAAACTCGACCAATCTCTCCACTGACTCTTATTGTTTCGGTACCATAGTATTTGCGGACCAGAGAGTACTTGTGCCAATGAGTTAAGCAAGTCCTGACAATAGGCATTCAGGCAAATTCTGGCTTCTTCAAGTTGTTCAAGAAACCAAACTGGATCAACTTTCCCACTAAAATGTATGTCGAATTGGGACAGAAATGAGCAGGTGGCTGTTCCAACAGATATGAATAGAAAGACGGTAGAATCTGTAAGGTTCTTCATGGGATTTCGGTGATTGCCGTCCACTTTTGACGTTTCCGGTAACATCTAGTTTGAATTTCAACAGCTCGATATCGATACCGTCCTTCTTGAGAGTATGAATCGGTAGTTAAGTCTGTACTTGGGTCCATTGGTGGTGTGTTGCTGGGAGAACCTTCATTTTCTTGAAACTCGGTATCGAGAATTTGGTAGCAATTTCAGTCAAAAGGTTCAGGAACTGATTATTAACGAAATCTCGGCAGTTTATGACTCAGATTACTTTTTAGGA
Source organism: Cryptolaemus montrouzieri (assembly GCA_013387265.2). Taxonomy (NCBI): domain Eukaryota; kingdom Metazoa; phylum Arthropoda; class Insecta; order Coleoptera; family Coccinellidae; genus Cryptolaemus; species Cryptolaemus montrouzieri. The sequence continues at coordinate 55,099,891 of JABFTP020000021.1, read as the reverse complement.
ACCGGTAATGATCAGAATAATTGTGCAGGTCAACACCTCTCTTAAAAGAAGAGAATTAATTTACTACGATGACAGCCAGACATTCACTAATTAAGTGGAGCTATGTACTATGCAGATAAGGTATCAGGTTGAGGTATAAGACAGGTCGCACAGGTCGCAAAGTTCACTAGATGGTTTGGATTTCTCACTATATCCTTCATCAGGTTCGGAAAAGAGTGTTCACGTTGATAATCAGACATTTATTGTCCTTTTAATTTGGATTCATTGTTCCCCTAGGCCCCCCAAAGATGTTTAAAAGTGTCACCTAGCGATTTCTCAATCTCGGATTATATGGAAATGAGACCCTTTGTCACATTGACATCACAGGAACTGAACGGGGTAGTTTGAGGGTACAACCCCCAAAACTTGCCATAGTTCTCCAGAATACATGGTGGGAAGAATCCAAGTTTTCACTCTTCCTGAAATGCTGTCGGGTGTGGACTCAAGAAAATAGACACTTAGGGATAGCTAAAACAGCCACAAGATGAGCGCTCAGATATTATTGGCCAGGAATGTTCAGAGACATCAGCAAATACATCCGAAATTGCGCCAGTTGCCAGCGTTATAAAACTTCACAGCAACAAGTGCCCGGCAAAATGCATGAAAGTCCTGTCCACCGTCCATGGCAAACGGTGAGCGTCGATCTGGTAGGCCCATTGCCACGAACAGCAAAGGGTAACAAATTCTTGGTGGTATTTCAAGACCGATTCACTGAATGGGTGGCTACTAAACCAATTAGAAGTGCTACCGCTAAGTCCGTTTTTCAATCACTACGAGAAGAAATCAACTTCCGATTCGGCTGTCCGGCGACTATCATCAGTGATAATGGCACTTAATTTACCAGTAATATTTTCACCTCTCTCCTGGAAGACCTAGGCATCAAGCACCGCCAGACATTGCCCTAGACGCCGCAGTGTAACCCCGTTGAACGAGCCAATCGGACAATCAAAACAATGATAGCACAATTCTGCGAAGGGAATCATCAAACCTGGGATCGTGACCTACCTGAGCTTATGTTCGCCAAGAATACGTCGAGACATGAGTCTAACGGTTATACTCCTGCTTTCTTGAATTTTGGTCGTGAATTGGAAACTCCGGCTGCCTTTTACAGAACCGACGATTCGCCTGTAGCTGAAGAGGACTAACAGTCAGCAATTGATTCTAACTACAGTCGGTTATCAAGAATGAAGGAAATTCACGAGTTTGTGAAAGTAAAATTGGCTCACGCTTTCGGGTGACAAAAATACTATTATAATTTACGAAGGCGAAAGAGAAGGTTTAAGCTAGGCGACATCGTCATGAAGCGGAGACATCCATTATCAAAAGCAAATAGAGATTTTGCAGCAAAATAAGCACCAAAATATTCAGAAACTTATACCGTTGCTCGAATAGTATCACCAGTCGTTTATGACTTAAAGCATAATAATACCACGGGGAAAAGGTACAGACAAGTTCACGTCAAAGACTTGAAACCTGCCCAATAATTTAATTACCGTCTATTTTTTGCAGACTATGTCCGATCCAACAAGGCAACCACAACAAAATTTCCGAAATCCTGCGACCGATAAGAGAATGTCCGCGTGTATCAAACTATGACACGATCAATTGCGCAACCGAACTTTGCCTCCGAAACCTCGAAATACGCAACCCGCCAGAATAGATCTTGAAGAAAACGATATGGAATCTATAAAGCTAACCACCCCCCCCCCCACTTGCAGATGATTGGAAACAAATCGACGCTCCTGAGCAGATACTAGGTGTCTCTGGAACACCCAAGAAGGAGGAAAAGCAGACAAGCAGGTCAAAGATAGGCAGTCAAGATGAAATAATCACAGGTAGAACACCCCATGAATTAACGAAAAGACCGCCAATCTCCTTAACACACAGGCATTTTCCGAAACAACCTAAAATTGCGTTCCGTTATCCAAGTCTGTCCAATAGGTTGTGAGACCGCTAATGCAACCCTTCAACCAGGCGAGTTTGCCTCCGATACCGCGGAGGTCAAACCTACCGTAACACACCGTCATCGAGCAAATCTCATACTTAGTCCTCCAATATATCTGCCCGTTACTCAGTTGGAGCTCCGTTGGAATTGTGGATATCCAGGGCATTACCGGTCCAGGTGTCCTCGAAAGAGACGACTTTTCTGCTCTTAATGTGGGAAAATCGGAGTTATGTCGACAAAATCTTGTCGCCAACCGAAACCAACTCACCACCTCCGAAGGACTCGCAGTAACTCTGCTGCCGACCCAGTTGCGAGAAGACGTCGTGATATCGGAATTCAATATAACTTTATTTACATCGCCGACGATGGAACTGCCAGGTTCCTAAGGATAAATTCGAATGCCTAAAACATCACCAACGGAGTTAAGAGTATCCGAAGAAACCAAAAATTCTGCTATATTACCCGAACGATCGATGGTACCGCCAAAAATACGATGCAGTATATGCAAATCCACAGGAATTTCCTGACTATTGCCTTCGCGACGATCGCTTCTACCGACATTTTTGGGATTATAGCGACCTAACCGAAGAACAATTTTCCGACCCATGGAAATTGTGAGTATCCCAACCTCTGAGAACGAATGTGTGAGGGAAAATCAAGATAGAAACACCGCTGGACACTAAGGGATAGCTAATACATCCGAAATTGCGCCAGTCGACAGCATTATAAGACTTCACAGCAACAAATGCCCGGAAAATTGCATGAAAGTCCTGTAAACCGTCCATGGCAAATGGTGAGCGTCGATCTGGTTGGCCCGTTACCACGATTAGCAAAGAGAAATAATTTCTTGGTGGTATTTCAAGACCGATTCACTAAATGCGTGGCTACTAAACCGATCAGAACTGCTACCGTTACGTCCGTTTCTCAAGCGCTACGAGAAGAAATTATCTCCTGATTCGGCTGTCCGGCGACTATCATCAGTAATAACGGCACCAATTTTACCAGTAGTGTTTTCACCTCTCTCCGGAAGATCTAGGCATCAATCACCGCCTGACACCGCCCTATACGCCGCAGTGTAACCGCGTTGAACGAGCCAATCGTACAATCAAAACAATGATAGCATAATTCAGTGAAAGGAATGATCAAACCTGGGATCATAACCTACCTGAGCTTATGTTCGCTACGAATAATAATAATGAAGAAGATGATATTATTACATAAACAATTAAATTAATTGACGGTTTAGCAAAGGATATCCTTTTGTGTAACGTACCAATTGATTTACAAACTTCTTTATTGACAACTGCTAACCTAACATTGGATATAGTACATCATAGGTAGCAAAGGATGCAGTCCAAAAAGATCAATAAGATTTAATTAGGAGTCAGAATAAAAATCAAAATAAACCGCGCAATTTCAATAGTTTTAACTCAAATTATCAACCTTTTATGCAACAAACACAACGATTTACGTCACAACCCATATAATTGATGGAGGGAAATAAAATAATAACCCCAAAATACTCGACAAATAAACAAGTTTTTGGGAGTCCATCCAAAAAAACAAACATATTAAAACCTAAAACTGAAACTTCCAATTATCAACCAACACCGAAGTCGATTCAATCTCATCGAAACCACCCAGAAAAACGACCTTTTGCAATTTCTACACAAACAATCAGAATCCACCGAAAAAATGGAAACAAATCACGACTATTTCAAACCGAGTACGTCATAAAGCCCTTATTTCATTTCAAGTAACTAAAATTTGTAATGATGCTAAAATAGACGAAATATTTGAATTAGAAACAGACCAAAATTATGAAGAATCAAGACAAGTATTCGCCAGTCGATTATGATTTTCAAGTTCCCCTAGAAAATAAGAACACAAATTCTCAAATACAAGCCTCATAAATGCCATTGCCTTGAATAGTGTCCATAATAAGAGTCTTAACAATGATTTACCTCATATAATTTCAGAAAAACAGCAATGTAAACTACTGATTGATAGTGGATGCACTGTGTTTAATCGACCCAAAAATAGCCTATCAAAATTTATAAGAGAAATTTATAAAAGTTCAACTCTTATATGCACACATATCATTTCGTGATATATAAATTTCACACTTTATATAATGGTTTAATAGTGTGACGCTACTCCGTCGGAGTCTCAGTAACAGGTGTCACTAATAAGCCTTTATCTTCCAAGGTTGCCTCTCGAGCGCCATTCTTGTATTTTAAAGTAGCAAGAACCTACTTCTGGACTTAGACTTTCGAAGCTTCAAAGTCCTAGGCCAGGGTAACTACTCCAGTCGGAGAAAGTTAATCCAAAGTTCGTAGTGAGGATCAAAATAAACACTAGATACGTAGTCATATCGGGTAAAATAACTCTTTATTCAACTTGAAATTATACCCAACATTATTCTTGAAATGAATCAGGAAAATCAAACAAATTTTATTCATATATTAGGAACAATGCTTCAGAGAGAGAACATTAACTCTACTCAGAAATATTCGAATTCAATACAGGTGCATCATTTGTTGAATAGAAATCGGAATAAATCTCTCGTGAAAGATACCACATTTTATGAATTAAAAATTTAAACTTGATATTACTGCCAGGATAGCTTCACAGTGCAAAATAACCGTAAACTCAATTCTGGATAACTCTGGAGTTTTGAAAGAAGACGAATATCCGAGAAGTCGGAAAACGGCAGCGCCGGAAAAGCGATCAATTATATAATTATACAGGTAGTATAGCGGTTTATTTACGTTGATGAGTGCAGATGACGGGTTCGATACGTATATTTCCTAATGTTTACTTGTAGCTACTGTGTTGCAGGATATACGGTAGATTACTATATTATGAATAATTAATTTACGGAATTGAACAATGATCAGGCGAAATACATGATATGAGACCTTACTGGTAACGTGCGTGAATTGAAAAGAATTGGGGAATCGGATTGAAATGCAGTTGAGAAAGATTGAAGCAGATGAAACAAAATTTGCATTGAAAGTAAAGGAAATGAGCCAGACAAGTTACAGAAAATGATTGAAGTGAGAATTAAATTATGTACAGGCAGATATGAGTGATAGCAATTGGAAAAGCAGAAGAACAGAAACTGTTAGTTCGAATTAATTCATGTGCTAACATCAAAGTTGGAACATACTGCATAAGTCGCATCTTTCATTCAAAAGAACTATCCATTTGAAGATGCTACTGGGTTGTGAAACGTATCATTGGTTCGATGATGTAGTGAAAATTTGAACAGCATTGTTTTCTTTGACTAAAAGATAATATGTTATATATTTATGGATTCTGTAACGATGATGGTAATACAGCTAAACTGCGTTATTTATTATTGATGTTTTCTCAAACGTAGACTGCCGTACAGTAAAAAATTTTCTATGCTCGAAATGATATTTGAAAACATTTATTGGAAAATCTTTGCTTTTCTTCAACCGGTGATGAATTGGATTGAACCTGGTGCATTCGCCAAATTACAGAGTACTAGAAAATGGAAAAAATGCAAACGTTATGATTTTCAGTGAAATATGTACTGTATCACGAACGTTTTTACCATTGAGGCGAATTTATTAAATCCAACTCTTTGAACTTAACATTTTCCAAATGTATCATTGAGAAAAATTCAGTAGATGCTTTGCTAGACTCATGCATATAAATTTTATGTGAATTAGTTAAAATTATAGTGAAGAAATAATTTTTCGTGAGTCATAAATGTCGTATTTGCAAATTGAGGTTATTCTTACTGGTTTTGTAACAAAATTAACTTTAATACTCTGGTTGAGCCCAGAGAAAAATGAGCATTGAGACTTTTATTCAATATTCGTCACTGAAATCTTGGAAGAAAAGTCAAGAAAGTTTTACTTAGATGTTTAATCAAATACATCAATTATGATAATGATACATAGTGTCACAAATACTTCTTTATATGTTAATACAGGCAAAAAGACTTATCTTGGTGGTTCTTGGTCTTATTGCTGCCTTTGAGGAAAACCTCTATTTCAGTTGTTGAGCTTCACGTACAAGTCCCTACCTAGGAAGTTCTGTCTAGGGCTCCCACCTAGGACTTTCTAGCGACGGGTCTTCACCTAGGATTTTCTATTTAGGACTGAATTTCACGAAGTAGACATGTATCACCAAGATATTCTATGCTCTAACGTAGCAGCCAGCTACACCAGGGAATTTAAAGAAACAAAAGAACGTGTATCTAATATTATTATTCAAAGACAAAAATTAATAGGAAAAGTTACAGAGATTATAAAAAAGTAAACTCGTGCTAATTGTTCAGGTAAGTCATAGATTTGAAAGATAAGTTCTATCAAAAGCGAGGAAGCATAAATAACTATTCACAAAACATCACAGATGTTTGGTATCCATTTGAAAATTTGAAAGAATTTCATGATTCACATAATAATTTCACGAAAATTACTTAAAAATTAAGGAAATAATGATTGAATAGTAGTTTGAGTTACTTTTATCGTTGTCTACTCAGAAAAATTATTTTAATCGAGTTTATTAGTGAGAAATCTATCAAGGTCATTATAAAAGAAATTGTAGAAATTAAAGGAATACGATTATAAAATCCATTGTGGGAAAAAGTAAAAACTCTGTAGAGCAGAATTTGAATTTTAATAGCCACTATAAGGCATTCAAGCAGTTAATAAAAAAAATGCTGCAAGGAAAAATTATAAATCAGATTTTCAAGGTTAAGTTGGGCATTTTGCTAAATGAACTTTTAACTAACCCTATATTTTGATATAGGTCACTATACAGTATATGAGATACAAGATATGAATTTTAATATGATTTAATTAACTGCAATTTTTCAAGTTCAACTTATTCGCTTGAAGGTCTGCAAAGATAAGAACGCCCAAACTGAAGAATGCTCGTAGCACATGTACTTATCAAATGAGGAATATGAGCATCCTGTTATCCAGTGGCGTGAAAAATATAGAGAGTTGACTGGAATCAGGTGTTTTAACTCAAATTGTTGTGACGTGATTATAGCACGTTACATTCTGATGTCCTGGAATATTAAATTCATGATAAAAAGGATCCTGTATGCAATAAATTGATACCTCCTCCGAAAATAATGAGACTTAAGACGCTATTAAAAAGTGAGAGGTTTTTTGTTTTTAATACTTCTGAAAGGAGCTTTTTTCTGTTTTCGTAAATACATTTATATTGTAATAATGAAAGTTATTCACAACACGCTATGAACCTATTACCTTTCTGTTCTTCTATTTGCAACAAAATGCAGAAAATTCATAATCATGTGTGTTATTATTTCTCAATTCAAATAAAACAACATTACATATGAAATTCTTTTCTAGGATTACTGGTAATATTCTTTACTTCTTTACTGCAAATCTTTCTCTTACAAAGGATTTTGTATCTGTTATATATCTGTTGCTTTAACTGTTTAGAATGAAAACTTTCGAGATTCTGGAACTACCGTAACGTGCCGATGTCACTTTTACAGCCTCTGAGTATTTCCGCCAGAGGATCAAATTTCACGGTAATAAAGAATTTATTGTTCATATGTTTCGCGAGATAACCCCTTTCACACCTTGCGGGAAGATTAACACCTGCGATGCGTACGTAGTTACTGAATGAATAATTTTCTAACTGTTCTTTCTTCTCGTGATCGCTTGAAGAGTAACTTCAAATAATAGTATCTTCTTTTCAAGTGAAGTTTTGTTATAACCCTTTAAAGAAAAAGGGGTAAGTACTAATCCATTTCCATCTTTTTTGAATTGTGGAGGCCGTTACTTGATGTAGATTTCCAATTCTAATGTTGAAGAAAGCAAATACAAGCTTTTTGGCCCTTTGGTATTTTAAGTTGTTACTTAAAAATGCTATAACATCCCAAAACCTGTGGTTTTTAACCACGTGTTTGAAGAGTGAAGTGTGTCCTAAATACATCAAACTCAAGACCAACAACAACAGTTATGCAGCTCGAAGAGCAGTCATTTCTGGACAGAAGATATGGATCAAATCAGAATGCAATATTTTGTTCCACAAACGAGACATCTACAATATTTATCTCATGATAATTCATCCCGAGTTATTGTACAGACTTCATCCACTTGAATTCGATTCATTAGATTACAAAAATAGATTCGAAATTAGATCAATAATACATAATAAATATACCATCCAATACCGCAAATTAAAGTTTCTCATGTCACGAAAACCGAAACCTACTTCACGTAATACTAAATTTTCTGACCATCAATTTCTTGATAGATTCGTTAACCTTTCTGATACTAATTTCACAACTGATGAAACAAATCTCTTGGAGAAAGGTTTCAAACACAATATTGAATTAAACAAGATAAAATCTGATTCAGAGGAACTTGGCATAGATACTGAAATTTCTCTGAAAAATATTCCTAAAACACTCACCTTAAATATTTAGCATCTAACATTATAAAAATGAATCATTAGCTGACTTTAAACCGAGTAAAGAACAAAATATTTTAAAGGTCATCAAACAAAATCTCAACTAAATGAAGTTATTTTTACAAAAGCAGATAAGGGTAATACTGTTATTGCGTTAAATAAAAATGACTACCTATTTAAATTTCTTAATTTCATTTCGTCCGGAAACTATACAATTTTAAACAAAGATCCAACTATTACATTCCAGAAAAAATATTAAAATTGCAATAAATGACGCAAAATCTTTAATTAAAGCAATAGATAAATACAAATTAATTTTACCAAACCCTCAACCACCTCAACAGTATTCACTCATTAAATTGCATAAAGTAACCAGTTAGACCAGTCGTATCTTACGTTACAGCCCCAGCCGTGAAATTGTCGCACTACCTTATAGATATCATTAAAAATTATTATTCATTCAACTCAAAATTTTCTATAAAAAATTCCATCGAATTGATAAATGACATAAAAAACGTTAACCTACCACCTAACGCAAAACTTATTTCGTTTGATGTTGAGATTTTTTACCCAAGCGTTCCTCCAGGTGATGTCAAAATATTAATCGAAAACATGTTGAATTCGAATTATGTTAACCTAATAATTAAATCAGAAATATTGAATCTGTTGGACGTTTGCATTGAACAAAATTATTTTTCTATTACAGTAGTGAAAATTGTTTGATCATGGAAATCCTTTGAGTCCACTTTTAGTAGAGATTTTTATGAATAATATTGAACAGAAAATTCATACACATCCACTCATTTCCAAATTTCTTTATTGGTATAGATATGTTGACGATATCTTAGTATGTTTCATTGGAACTACTCGTCAATTAGACTTATTTCTTAATTTCATTATTTCCATCCATTTGAACATTAAATTCACGATAGAAATTGAACAGAACGATTCCATTAATTTTTTGGACTTGAAAATCACTAAACGAAATAATAATCATGTTTTTCGGTCTTTCGTAAACCAACACATACTGATACAATTATACATAACTACTCATTACATCCAATTCAACACAAAGTTGCAGATTTAAACAGCATGGTACATCGGTTACTCTATTACAGTAGAAGATTATAATAAAGAGTTAAACATCATCAAACAGATAGCCATTAATAATTCAGATAATCCGGATATGATAGATCTAATCATTCGTAAAAAACTGTATCAGAAAGCAATAAATGAAGTATATCCTATTCATAAAGACTATAAAATATTCAACAGTAACATTCTGCGGTTCTGCAAGTACAAATATTAAATCCTTTCTCGTCAAACAAAATCTTAATATAACTTTCAAAACTTCTAATAACTTAGGTAAACATATTAAAAATAATTAATTTCGTGTTGAAAAATCAAGTAAATCAGAATCTATAAACTCAATTGCGGTTCTTGTGATAAAATTTATATCGGTAGGACCTATAGGAGTTTTGGCATAAGAACATCTGAACATAAACGTAGCTTCGATAAAAATTATTCGAACCACTTAATAAAAGAAAACCATTCATTCAATAAAAACTTCGACATATTACATATAAAATCAAAAAGTTTGAAATTAGATCTCCTAGAAGCATTAGAAATAAATATATACAAACATTCGGACAAGCTTTTGAATGAGCAGGTAGATTTGAATTATTCACCCCTACTTAACTTGTTTAATTAGTTTTCAATTATCTTTCATAATAACTGTACAATGGCTCGGTGTGGGTTTTTCCTGTTATTCATCCAACTTGTTCTACGATTTGTTTATAATACCGTACTCTTCATTCTGTTTGCCATTCTTGATAAAGCTGCTGTGTCAGCGAAACGTCGTCGAATTTTTTCAAATAAAGTGTAGATTGAAGTTAAACCTTGTGTTTTTTATCTCATTTCCATCTTGTTTAATTCTATATTTTCATTATAATTTGAGCAAATATTGAATGAATGCGGAAATTCTACGCTTCTTTATATGGGTTTTTTTGCCATCATTTTTTCTACTGCATATAGAATCCAAATTTCTAATCTGATATCATCTTCCGTAAATCGCACATTCTTTCAGATATTGTGCGAGCATATAATGCATGCAAGTCTTCTGAGTCATTCTATATAGATATTTTCCATCTTACATTCTATTTTTTTCAGAATGTGCCTCCAGATCTGTTTCATATTTTCATCCTTTTTCAATATCCTTGATGTTTCAGTACAGCTTGCTTTTCATGTAAATCTATTATCTTATATACTAAAGCAGTAAGCCTTATTTCGAGGAAAGTGGAGGGGACGGTTGGAGTTTGAACCGGCCGGGAAGAAAGGGTCGGCGCGGACGAGCGGGGTCCGTAGGCCCCCACGAATAATTTTTTTCCGGTAGAGAAACGTCCGAGGAAGATCCGAGCGAAATTCGGAGTCCCTAGCTCGAACGACGAAGGCGCGACGATTTTTCGAAAAATTTCGCCGAAACGTCGCCCCGAGCGAACGGAACGTCGAAACGGCGAGATTTCTTCGGAATCGATAACTCGGATCTTTCGGAGGGCGATCGGAGAGGTCGATCGGGCGAAAATTCCGGCAAAAAGTTCCGAAAAAGCGAAAATAAAATACGTCTCCGAAATCTCCGGGATGGAGGGGATAATTTCTATGGACTTTTGCAGCTATACGAAATATTTATATCGCCTTCGATCGCTACGAAACCCGGACGACGAAAAAGCCTCGAGTTTCGCATTTCGCGCCGCCATAGTTAGATTCTCATAAAATCACGGGAAAACGGAAAAATCTATCATCGAACGGAGGGCTATCGGCCGACTTTCGCAAATTTTCGCTCTACTTTCCATATTCCGAAAATCTCCGACGGCCAGAAATTCGCGAAATAAACAAACCTCGAGCTGTCAAAATACGGGTTTTTGTTTTAACCATCCTACTTAAACGGGGTCACCGGGAGAAAGGATTCGACCTTCGAACGATTCCTACATATCTCGAGATCGGGTCCCCGGTGAGAAAACGTCATTTCACGACTTAATTTTCGAATTTGGGACGGTTTTTGAGACCTACATTTTCGAAGAATAGAATGGAAACACGGGGGCGGAGCCAATCACCCTCCCTTACTCTCCTTAAATCGCCGTTACTCAATCTGACAAGGCAAAGAAGAAGATGTTTTAAAGAGGACCGTACCCGGAAACATAGGTGAAAAGAGTAGACGGGATATAAACGAACACTTATATCCCCTCTTTTCTCTCACTAAACGATCAAATATCCGTCCGTACGACGGATATCGTCGTGTACGGCGGTCTTTGAATCGTTGAACATCGGTTTCATCGTACCAAGGACGATAACAAGAAGATAAGAAGAATTATTTATATTGTGTGATTGTTAAAATTGAACAAAACCTCAAAGATTCATTCCAAGGTAGTGAACGTAATTTATCAAATATTAAATGCATCGTAATGTATATTTTTTTGCAGCATAATGAAGAATCCACATATTTCATATTTACATTCTGTGTTCTAACCTATGTATTCCAATGAATGAAAACAATAATAGATAAGGTATTTTATACTCAATTTTGTGTTCTTCTCTATTGAATTTTTGTTTCAGTTTATAAACGATGAAGTATGTTAATTATCTTAATGAAAATGTAAATGGAATTCAATGTATTTGAAGTACAGTTGTTCAAGTTGAAATGTATGAAAGTTTACTTTGTGTGCATATAAGTAGTTCCTTTTATTGAAATACTTATTGTTAGATTTCAATCCACCTGATAACATGAAAGAATTAATTGGATCCACTGTAAAGAGGTTGGAAAATTAAGTTAAAAATAAGCAAAGACAATATTAACAATAACAAGAAAGTTTCAAGTAAATATAAATGTAATACATCCCAGTATATATATATATATATATATATATATATATATATATATATATATATATATATATATATATATATATATATATATATATATATATATATATATATATATATATATATATATATATATATATATATATATATATATATATATATATATATATATATATATATATATATATATATATATATATATATATATATATATATATATATATATATATATATATAATGCTGTGAAGATTTGGTGATAGAATGTGGGTTGAGGATCTAGTGTAATTGGTATATCATAATAATGTGACAACACAAATGATGAGATGAGAAAATGCATTGATGATAGGAGAAAAAAGAATTCAGACAGCATATTCAGAAGGGGATATAAAAATGTAAAAATGTAAATGTAAAAAAATACACTTTTCAGGAATACTAGAAGTTTGTGAGATTGTCATTTTACCATCAACCAGTTATAGACAAGAGCAGACTAAAAAGACAAAATGTTTGTTCTGGAGAAAGCTCGGCAGAATGCTGAAAAGAGTAGTAAGTGAGAGGAGCCTAAGGAAAAGAGGTAAATTATAGACTGAGAAAAAGAGTATCAAAAGCATTTAAGAATGGTATATCAGTATAAAGTGGCAACAATGTGAAAATGCATCAAAGATACGGGAAGAAGAATCCTGACAGCTATATTCAGAAATGAATGGAAAATGTATCTGCTCATATGATTATAGTATTGGCCTTATATTTCCTAAAGGTAAAAGAGACCTGCGCAAATTTCAAGGATCTTATACTATTCTGTGAAGATTTGGTGATAGAATGTGGGTTGAGGATCTAGGGAATCTGTTGTACTGAAACTGATATATAGTTAACATTATTGTAATCTATATGGAGGTTCATAACGTAATTAACAAATTTGTGGATACTTGAATCTTATTTGTACTTTCTACAAGAATACTACAATTCAGAAGATGTTTTTTTGTTAAGCAAATTGTGTGAATTTTCGTCAATTTGAGGTGATACAAAATAGTTATGTACAGGGCAATCATATACGGTAAACTTTCCATGTATTCAGTAGTGTTCCTTTATTTCATTACTAAGTTGTCACCTTTATCTTTTAGATACGTTCAAGAAATTTTAATTTGAAGAAAATTTTCAGTTTCTATTTCATTAATATTCTTGAGCAGTAATTCGTCCATCTTGCTGTTTCAAACTCATACTTTTGTTTTAATTTAAATGCTTCCTCAATAGGAGAAAGTTGATATTTTCAAATTGAATTGGGATAGTTGTGAATAGTGTTTAAATTTATATGGTTGATGAGTCAGTATCCGTAAAACAATACTGGAAGCTGCATTACCATAAGGATGTGTTAAGCAATATATGAGAGAGTTCCATATAACATAAAGAACTATTAAATATAAATATCGTATCTAATGAGACGTTCATTTTAGTTAGAGCTGGATATGGGAAGGCGTTCAGTATATTTTGCGTTTAGTGTATTAGGCGTTTTTGTATATCAGGCATTTTTATATATAAGGTGTTTTGGAATATTAGGCGTTTCGTCTATTAGGCGTTTTTGTATATTAGGCGTTTTTGTATATTTGGCGTTTTTGTATATTAGGCGTTTTTGTAAATTAGGCGTTTAGTATATTAGCTGTTTAGATATAAAAGGCGATCTCAATGAGCTCACTAGTCTATATTACTAAAGCAATAAGCCTTATTTCGAGGAAAGTGGAGGGGACGGTTGGAGTTTGAACCGGGCGGGAAGAAAGGGTCGACGCGGAAAAGCGGGGTCCGTAGGCCCGCGCGAATAATTTTTTTCCAGTAGAGAAACGGGCGAGGAAGATCAGAGCGAAATTCGGAGTCCCTAGCTCGAACGACGGAGGCGCGACGATTCTTCGAAAAATTTCGCCAAAACGTCGCCTTGGGCGAACGGAACGTCGAAACGGCGAGATTTCTTCGGAATCGATAACTCGGATCTTTCGGAGAGCGATCGAAGAGGTCGATCGGACGAAAATTCCGGCAAAAAGTTTCGAAAAAGCGAAAATAAAATACGTCTCCGAAATCTCCGGGATGGAGGGATAATTTCTATGGACTTTTGCAGCTATACGAAATATTTATATCGCCTTCGATCGCTACGAAACCCTGACGACGAAAAAGCCTCGAGTTTCGCATTTCGCGCCGCAATAGTTAGATTCTCATAAAACCACGGGAAAACGTAAAAATCTTCCATCGAACGGAGGACTATCGGCCGACTTTCGCAAATTTTCGCTCTACTCTCCATATTCCGAAAATCTCCGACGGCTAGAAATTCGCGAAATAAACAAACCTCGAGCTGTCAAAATACGGGTTTTTGTTTTAACCATCCTACTTAAACGGGGTCACCAGGAGAAAGGATTCGACCTTCGAACGATTCCTACATATCTCGAGATCGGGTCCCTGCCGAGAAAACGTCATTTCAGGACTTAATTTTCGAATTAGGGACGGTTTTTGAGACCTACATTTTCGAAGAATAGAACGGAAACACGGGGGCGGAGCCAATCACCCTCCCTTACTCTCCTTAAACCGCCGTTTCTCAATCTGACAAGGCAAAGAAAAAGAAGTTTTAAAGAGGACCGTACCCGGAAACATAGGTGAAAAGAGTAGACGGGATATAAACGAACACTTATATCCCCTCTATTCTCTCACTAAACGATCGTCGTGTACGGCGGACTTTGCCGTTAAGTTGATAATGTCTAGATGTTCAATATTATCAAGGGCAACAAAAAGAAGAGAAGACGAAGAAAAATTGTTATTAATGTGAGATTGTTTACGTTTAATTAACAAAACCTCAAATAATCATTCCAAGGTAAGTGAACGTAATTTAATGAATATTTAATGCATCGTAATGTATTTTTTTCAGCATAATGAAGAATCCACATATTTCATATTTACATTCGGTGTTCTAACCTATGTATTCCAATGAAAGAAAACAATAATCAATAAGGTATTTTAAACTGAATTTTGTGTTCATCTGTATTGAATTTTTGTTTCAGTTTATAAACATGGTAGTATTTTTTGACTACAATTATGAAATTACAAAAATGTAAATGGAATTCAACGTATTTGAAGTAAAGTTATTCAAATTAAAATGTATGAAAGTGACTCTTTGAAAGTGAGTTTTTACTTTGAGTGCATATAAGTAGTTTCATTTAATGAAATATTTATTTTTAGATTACAATCCGCTTGATAACAAGAAAGAATTAATTGGATCCACTGTAAACAGGTTGGAAAATTAAATGAAAGATAAGCAAAGACAATAATAAGCAATAACAAGAAACTTTCAAGTAAATATGAATGTAATACATCTCTGTTCTCTGATAATAATCTTCGTAGATACTTCTGTGTGAGTAAACCAGTCTGATTAATAATAGTTACAATAGAGTCAGATCTCTAACTCTGAAGGAAAGAGATCAAGTAAATTACCTGCAATTCTTAACTTCAAAATTTATTTGTTGAACAATTCTTCATATAGTTGGCATGAAAACTTGAGCTTTTCAGGACATTCCAATATTTACATAACACATAAGGTACATGTTTTGAGCTACTTCTGTGCATAACACATTCTTTTGTATTTTAAGAAATTTAGTCACAGCTGTTCACTGAATAACAGGTAGTCTATACATTTAGAATGTAAAGTTTCTTTTTTATTAGTGTTTGTGGGAAACTCGATAAAATCAGGAGAAGCAAATTGTGAAGCTTCATCACAACAGGAATTTTCAGTTCGAGAAAATCATATATTTTGTGGAAAATGCAATTACTTCTTGAAAAATGCTGTGTATAGTTGATCATTTTCGTTAAAGATACTCACGTAACATGATGTTTTAGTCCAGTTTGCTCCTCCATTTTCATTTAATATCATATAATGAATTGAAGATAAGTAAAATTATATAATATAAAATTCAAATATGGGGAGATATTCGAGTTTTGTATGTACAAAATCTAGATACTTCAATGTTTCAAATATTTATATATATATATATATATATATATATATATATATATATATATATATATATATATATATATATATATATATATATATATATATATATATATATATATATATATATATATATATATATAGTGTATTCAGGATCTTATTTTCACAACCGACTGAATATATGACTGAAAATATTTCGGATCTAAAATATTTATGGTTAACCCTCATTTGGAGAAGGCTTTCGACAGAACACTGAGTAGAGTAGTATGAGAGTCTCAGGAAAAAAGGAGTTATTTATGAACAGAGAAAGAGTAGCGAAAGCTTTATAATGTACAACAGTAAGTGAGAAAGTTTCACTTCTTCCCAAATTTTTCTGTCATCAAGATAAAGTACCTGTTTGTCTTTGAATTAGAGAAATAATTAAAAACAAATGGAAAACACTTCAAGAAAGGAAGAAGTGTTCAGGATTACATTTTCACCATTGACTAACAATTAGAGAAGAACAGACTTGAGGGCAGAATATAATTATTATAGGTTTTCTCTGATCTGGGGAAGGCTTTCAACAGAGAACTGAGAAGAACACTATGGGAGAAATGGGAGAGTCTAAGGAAAATAGCAGTGAATTATTAACTGTGAACATTTTCAAGGTAGATTTCAGTCCTGTTCTCATTTATGATGGCAACACTTTGGAAAATGTGCCAGCTCATAACAATTACAGGTTTGATATTATAATTCCAATACTAAATAGAGAAAACAACAGTAAAAGAGCAAATTTTAGGAGATATACTTATTGCAAAAGAATTCTTGTAACCAAACTGAGAGAATTAATTGAAAAAGAACTTAAGAAACACACTTTTCAGGGATACAAGAAGTTTTGAGTGTGTACTGTGTGTACTGAGTGTAGACTGAAAGACAAAAAAATATGAATGGCTTTCCTTGATCTGGAGGAAGCTTTTGGCAGAATGTTGAACATAGTAGTAGGGGAGAGTCTAAGAAAAAGAGGAGTGACTTATGTTCTGAAGAAGTATATCAAAAGCCTATATACAGCAGAGAAAAAAATCATATAACGACTGGAAATTCGATAATGGACTCAATTTTAGTAAGAACCCAGGCAGGGTGGAGTGTTGAGTAAATTATTATTTCTTATTGTTATAGATGTTATCCACAAAGTAATGAAGAAACATCACACATGATACAAAAGCCAGGAATCAATTGGAATTTGTAAATGATGTGATGGTATGTTCTAAGAACAAAAAGAGACTGCACGATAATTTGCAAGTATGGACAATAGAGTTGGAAAAAAATGGAAAAAAACCGGTATATACTGCAATAGTTGAAACAAAACTGGATCAAGAGAGAATATAAATGGATAGGAAATGCTTCTAAGCTGCATTTTTCAATTGCAAACTAATTTATGAGAAACAGAAAGATGAGTAATAGAAAGAAAATATTTTAATTGAAGAAGGCATTAATTATATCTGTTATCGCATGCGGTAGTGAAAGCTGGCTTCTGAGTTTGGCACAGAAGAGCAAACTACGGGTTATCAAAATGAAGTACCTGCAAAGAGTAAAGTGAGTGACACAAAAAAAGGGACTGACTGAAGAAGGAAGATTTAAGAAATGAACTGGAAGTATAATCTTTCTTGGTATGATATGGTTGAACATTTGGTGAGAATCAGAAGGGGGACCAGTGAAACGCATATAGCAAATATAAGTCCGGAACTGCTGATTGAGTGGACGACATCGAATGACGAATGACATTCTACAATTATAGAAGAAAGGCACATATTGGAATGAAGCCAAACCGTTTGCTAAAAATAGAATACGAAGAACAATATATATATATATATATATATATATATATATATATATATATATATATATATATATATATATATATATATATATATATATATATATATATATATATATATATTGAGACATCGAGTTTGGGAAATTTTTGCACAGAGACAAATAGGACACAAGCTTCTAAGTGCACTAGAAAGCTTATATGCTGTATGCAGGAACGTGGTGATAGAAAGAGGGATAGAATCTGAAGAGTTTGTCACCGAACAAGGCTCGAGATAGGGTAGCGTATTGAGTCCCTTCTGTTTATAGTGATCATGGATGAAATTATAAAAGAGGCGAGAACTAAAGTCAGAAGTCGAGTTTGGTAAATTTTGGCACAAAGACAAATAGGACACAATCTTCTAAGGGCACTTAAAAGCTTATATGCTGTATGCAGGAACGTGGTAAGTGTTAGAGGGATAGAATCTGAAGAGTTTGTCACCGAACAAGGCCTGAGATAGATTAGCATATTGAGTCCCTTTCTGTTTATAGTGGTCATAGATGAAATTATCGAAGAGGCGAGAACTAAAGTCAGAAAACTTCACTTGGGTTTCAAAAATCTTTATCCAGTTGAAATCACTGTGTGCGCCTCTGCTGACGATTTGGCAATTTTTGCCAGAAATGAAAAAGACCTCCAGTACAATATGGATGTTTGGATTAACTGCCTTACGAGAAGATCCCTAAAAATGAACGAAAGAAAAACGAAAATTATAGTTATATCGAATAACAGAAATAATCCGAAGGTGACACTCAACAACAAAATCATAGAGAGAGTAGAAAGTTTCAAATATTTGGGGTGTTTAGTGGAGGAAAAGGGTAAACAGGATTTAGAGATGACAGAAGCGAAGAGGATGGCACACAATAGGAACAGTGGCGATATATATATATATATATATATATATATATATATATATATATATATATATATATATATATATATATATATATATATATATATATATATATATATATATATATATATATGAAAAATTGGCTGAATATTTTTCATTTATAATAAAGAACCCTTCAGCTACTCCTTTATTTTTCACACAAGGAACTACTTATTTAAAACCGAAAAGTGATAATACTATTGATTCGTCTCAATATAGACCAATTACTTGCCTTCCAACAATATATAAAATTCTAACTGCATGTATTACCCAAAAATTTATGCACATTTGGAGAAATCACTTAATTTATTTAGATTTATTTAATATATGCCGGAACCAGATCTCATTTAAAAAGTCTACTTGAGATTACTTTCAACTATTCCAATGATATTCATATGAAATTTGGGCTTCCAAAATGTGAAAATCTTTCTATTGAAGAAGGAAAGATCACCTCTGATGATATAAAGATTTCCAATATCGAAATCGAGCCAATGCATCAAGGAGATACATATAAATATCTTGGATTTTGTCAAGAGAAGACAATTAACCATAACAGCACTAAAGAAAATATTAGAAGTTCATATTACAAAAGACTTAGAATTATCATCAAGAGTTATTTAACTAGTAAAAACCTTTTCAGAGCTATCAACTCCTATGCTATTCCTATTCTTACTTCTTCTTTTGGAATTATTAAATGGTCTAAAACTGATCTAAATGAATTACAATGTCAAACGAGGAAAATGCTCTGTAAATATCATAAGCACCACCCAAAGTCAGCTGTTCAGAGAGTTACACTACCTAGACATCTTGGAGGTCGTGGATGAACTGATTTGAATAATCTTCATAGTGAACAGATTTTTCATCTACGTTCCCATTTTCATGATAAAGAGAGAACGTCTAAATTACATGATATTGTTGTTGCTTCAGATTATAATCTTACACCTCTGAACTTGACAATGCAAAAGGTAGATTTTGATATATTTGATGATAATTCTAAAAGAGAATGTTGGATGCAGAAGGAATTACACGGAAAGCACCCTAAAGAATTGAAAAATGATTATATTGATGAAATTGCATCGAATAAATGGTTAGTATCTGGAGAATTGTTTGCTGAAACAGAAGGCTTGGCAATTGCGATCCAGGATCAGGTTGTTTTCACGAGGAATTATAGAAAACACATCATCAAACAAAATATAGATGATTCTTGCCGTAGATGTTTCTGTTCTTCAGAAACAGTTTTTCATATATTATCATCTTGCTCAGTCCTTGCTTCAACAGATTATTTAGAAAGACATAATGCCGTCGCTAATATTATTCACTTTAATCTAGGAATTAAACATGACCTAATTCCCAAAAGAAAAAAATTTCACAAATATGAACCTGAGATTGTTTGTGAAAATGACAAATATAAACTTTATTTTGATAAAACAATTCTTTGCAACAGGGCTGTAAAACACAATAGACCAGATATCGTTCTTAATGATAAACAGAATCAAATAACATATATAATTGATAATGCTATATCCGACACACATAATATACAAAATAAATACAATGAAAAAATTTCTAAATATATGATGCTTGGCGACGAGATTGAAAAAATGTGGAAAATGAAGAAAATATTTATTCTACCGATTATTATTTCTACGACAGGCGTTATTCCTAGAAATCTTCACAAAAGTATTGAGATTTTGGGTCTGAAGAAAAATTTGTTTGAACAGGTACAAAAGATAACAGTCATTAAATCTTGTAATATTCTTCGTAGATTTCTTTCCGAAAATAATAATGAGGTAGAGTCATAGGTTTTCTCTTTAGTTTATACTGCTCAGAATCTAATTTCATATTTTATTTATTTGTTTATATAAATGTAATATAATTAACTGACAATTTTGTCATATTTATATTCAGAGCAGTATTCTATTCGATCGTTCACCACTTCACACAAAGGAAACTATTAATGAGTAACATTCAGTGCTACTTGACTAAGGTCCGTACACTGGATTTTTCCGGGAGAAAGCCTCTGACACTACTCGTTGGTACATTGATATCATTGTTTGATGATGCTATAGTATGTATATATTCTGGTAGATTGATATATTCTCATAACATTTAACGTTATCCTAATATATAATTACTCCAGGATATGTTTTGATTATAATCATTGCCTGGCAATGGTATTAATAACCGGGTGGTGGATTTATATTTTTCATGAAATCAGTTTGATTGCATGTTCAGATATATGGGCAACTCGTCGGGGTAAAACCTATATATATATATATATATATATATATATATATATATATATATATATATATATATATATATATATAGGCTTTCCGTATAGATGAAGTTGGATATTTGGTTTTTAGTACATTAGGCGTTTGTTTACTAGGCGTTTTTGTATATTAGGCGCTTTTGTATATTAGGCGTTTTTGTATAGTAGGAGTTTTTGTATATTAGGCGTTTTTGTATATTAGACGTTTTTGTATATTAGGCGTTTAGTCTATTAGGCGCTTTTGTATATGAGGCGATCTTAATGGGCTCACTAGTGTATATATACTAAACGCGTAAGGCACTTTTCCGTCAAAACGGAGGGGATGGAATTTGGTTGAACCGGGACGGGGATTTTTCGAATAGCTCTCGATCGGGAGGCGGAGGCCGGGCCGAGTAATTTTTTTACAAAACTAGATAGTCGGTCGAAGGCGCGTGCGAAATCGGGAGGCCGCGGTACGCCGAACGGCGGAGATACAAATTTTCGAAAATTTTCGCGATATCACTAGATCTCGAAAAGGGAAAGAGTCGAGTGCCGGATTCCTTCGGTATCGGTAAATTTCGTCTTTCGGAAGACGATTCGTGCGGCGATAATCTCGGAATTCCCCGAAAAACCTTCCGAAAACGCCGAAAAGAAAAAGGTCCACGATTTTCTCGAAACGGCAAGGAGGAAATTACCCAAACGAGCAGGCTATACAAATTTTTTCCTTCGCCTAAGCGGTCCCGCACTTTTTACCGAACGAAGCGTTCGTCTTTCCCATCTTGCTTTCCGAAATTTTTATCGCGTATTTTCCACGGGAAACCTTATAAATCCGCGTCAGAAAAGAGATCCATTTTCAGACGCGGAAGATATTTCCACATTTTCGAAAAAACGGACACGCCCATCGAAAGTCGTCGCCGAAAACGCTTCTGTTCGAGGTTTAAAACTATCGGCAAAAGAGGCTAAATACCACGAAATCCGAGAAGAAAGACGAAATTTTATTTTCACGTCTTTCTTTTTCGCGAAAAGGGCTTTCCAGTATTTTTAATTAATTCCGGAAAAACGACAAATTTGCTCGATACCCCTGCCGTCCTCATTTCCTTTTCCACCAATAGAAAACGAAACACGTCGGGAACACGACGATTACCGAGCGTCGACGTTGACGTTGACGTTTCTCAAACTCAAATTCTAGGGTTTGGATCAATGAATAACATCTTTTTTAAGAAATATATCAATCTCATCAATAAAGGTACATCGAAATCATCTCGAAACCTATCCGGTTACGTAGAACGTAAAAGGTTTCGATTCGATTGCGAGAAAAACGTCGTATTTGGAACGAATAGGGGAGAACCCCTTCGAAGCGTAAGTAAACAATACGTATTTGGTTCGTTTTTGCACGAAAATTCATATATTCTCACGAAACAAACGTTTCAAACGATGCGTTAATTTGTCTAAATTTTCATTTACGTCGTATTTTTACCTATTTACTGGATTAAAATACGTATTTTCTTCTATTGCCATGCACACAGCGTTCGTAACGAAAGTTGAAGTAGGTTGTTTACATTCCAGTCAGTCGGCTATATTGTCCGACGTTCTCGAAAGGGACGCTTGAAAACGAAAATGAACTTCGAAAATGGATTTGTACATTTATTTTCGCTACGAGTGAAGGCCTATTGTTATTACCTACGATACCAATTCCAGCGATATAAACCATCCGTATTTTCCAATGTTATTAGAAAAATAAGCTACTAGAAAAGTAAGTATTTACAGCACGATCTTTTTCGTCAATAATAACACGAAAATTTTCAGCTCATTCCACTAAGTAGAACGGAGAAATGTGCAATACAGAACGGAACAAGTTTTAATATGCACGCGAAACTGAATATCTCAAGAGGTTAAGCCAACCGAGAATATAATTTGGTATCTGAAGGTACGTTATTTGTCGTTTTCTCCGAAGATGAATCATCTCGATATTCTCAATGAAACAATGAACAGAAAGCAGCTTTTAAGTCCTAACATTACATAAATGAAATTGGTTATTCAAAAGATGCAATATTAACAGAACCAGATGTATCCTGTTGGCCTTTATATTGAAATACGATAATATTGAATAGTACTCAGCAATATATCAGGTTGGTACATTCTTTTTTTCTCACAATTACATATCAACTCTCTAATGCATGTAGTAATCGTAGCAAATCATTAATCTAACATTATGAATATTTTGCAGATATATATGAGCTATGTTTATCGAAACCCCACTAACATCTATGCAACAGAGTTACTGCTGTTTCATGATGAGTGGAATAAATTTCAACAACTTAATTTTCGAGCAGGAGGAATGGGCCTATTTTATATTAAGGTTAGTAAGGTTTTGTTTTTTATGAAAGTGAGAAGAATATGCTTGATAATAAGTGCTCATTGAGATACGTTATGACTCTTACATTACTCATTGGTTTTAATTTTTCACAGCAACAATTTCTGAGGAGGGATTTGATATTTACCAAAAAAATTTGTTGAACACATTTCATCGTACAAAAATGCAACGTTTATCGTTACAAGATGAGACAGAATTTTGCCGAAGAATGAAAACTGAACGGGTAAGTGCTGAAGTATGTACCTCAATGAAATTTTAAATGTTGGTAGTAGTATTGGCTTTATTTATTTTCACATTGTACAAGCATTGATAAAAATATGTGTTTATTCATCTTGAAACTGTTTCGTAATTGTCACGAAGTGAGAATTTCGTGCATGTTTAAGATTAAGTTTCTTATTCAACATTTATCGATTTCACAACACCGATAATGAAACTTGAAATGCTCTGAATGTTGGGAGATAATAATTGTATCCATCTATTACAGATTCAAGAATTATCTCTTCGAAACTGATTTAAGAAAGAAAAATCATGTTAAATTTTTCTCAGAATAATTCTTCTGCTTTCAAAATAAAATTTTAATTTTTTTCAGATTTTTGGCAGCTCTTTAATAGTTTAGTAACTGAGAAACCTATGGCAAGAGACCAGAAAATAAAATTTGGGATTTCCAGAACAAAGAGCAAATATTCGGCAATTTCGGAGGTACTTTTCTTCTGCATATACCTGAACATCATATATCTCTTTTAATATCAACTTTTACTGAATATTTTCTCAATTGGAATTTGTGTCAAGCATTTTGATTTAGTATGTGAATTCTTTCACAATAAAATTTTCTGTATATTTCAATATCAATTTGAAATAAATTTTTAACCTTTCATCAGTTTTTCTTGCTTCTGTGAAGAATGTAGTTGGTTGTTTCTTTGAAAAATTTCTTGAATTTGTTATCCATATTCATCTTCCATATCATGTATACTAAATAATTAAGGAAATTCTAACAAAGTCTATGTATTCAGAATTCTCAAAATAAGATATCTATTATCAGATAGTTCTTGAATTCTTGATATAATTAATTGATATATTCTTTATTAGTCATCAATATACAAGTTAAGAGTATTCATGACACGTCACTCAAAAAATCGACATTAATAGATTTTAACTAGAATTGACACAAACACTGTGTGTATAGACTACATCCGAACAAAATGGCAAACATACATCAATATAAACACAAAACAGTCAGAATAGGGTAAAAGCCAGAACCAATCAGAACAAGATAAAAATATAGAGACAATCAGACTGAGGTATCAATACAAAACTGTAAGGATAATATATTAAAAAAGACAGTTCGAAACATAAAAACTTTCCATTATCGGCATATCATTCACTTAAAGTATCTATGAACTCATTAACTTTTTGGGTTTCAACTTGAAATTTGCTTCACCATAAAAATTTCTTCAGACATTTGAGATTCAAAATTACTGCTCCAGGAAGAAAGGTCTAAAGACATTCCAGATCGAATAGCGTTCAGTGCTCTTTGTGTCCAACAAACGAACTGCAGCAACATAAAATTAATGGAAACCATATTAAACTATGTTTATTTGTATTACCTCTGATGTCTTTGTCGATGGCATTTTCCTGCATCACTTCATCTCAGTTTGCCATTATTTTGAAGATTGTAGTTGTTCAGAACTTTGATGATTAAATTGATGTGAAGCCCAGTTTTGAATTTTGCCTTAGTCAAATGTTCTATTGTCTCTTTTTGTAGTTCATATTGCACACTTACAATTCTTTCCCTCGGTTCTGATAACTTCAACTCAAAATTGAACAGGGCTTGGTTGTCTTTGCGTCCAAGAAATTACTCATAGCAATATATCAATGGTACCTGTTTTAAAAGTATGTTTATTTCACTTATCTCTGATGTCTTTCTCGATTGTATATGTCTTTATGCATCACTTCATCTTACATTGCTATCATCTTAAATCTTTCAATAATCTCTGCGAATACAATGCAAAACAACTTCATTTTTATATAGGTTATGTCATAAACAGTCGTCAGTTTGATCTTCTTCATTCTTCGACTTTCACTTGGCTCTTGGTAACTTTTAACTACTCTATCGAGGAAAACGGAATGGGCTCAGCATTCGAGCATTTTACCCAGACTCTGTTGTCGTAATTTATCAATTTCAAATTCAATAATGCTTACATCGAAATGGTAACTTTCTAACGGTCTCTAACACGACCTTAGTAGCTAAGACCATTTCGGCAGGCTTCCAAATCATTTCCAGATCACACCAAATTCTTGGAATGGTTTGATTTCATCAACCAGTTAATATGGCGTTTTGCCACAACTTATCGGGTCGTTTTCAAAGTTTCGAACGTGATTTTCAACATTCACACGTGACAGGTTAGTTTGAAGTTTTTCAATAAAAAACAAAAGTTAATCGAGGATTTGCCTGAGGGCAACGTGGGTACGAACGTAAAATTGTTTATAACGCAAAGTTAGTTGGAGTAAAGTTACGTGGAGGACGGAAATACATGAAATTGTTATTCCTAACTCCCCTGATCCAATTCATTGCTTTATATTTATACTATTCGATCAATGATCAGTTATAAAAGAGACTTCTATCCTCGATACAAGTTGAGGTACATCCCATCCGGAAATTACCGATCGAGTTACATCCATTACAGAGATAGTACAGCATAAGTATCTTATTGTCGATGAATTCATAGCCCACGAACTGTAAAGATGGTAATGTGTTGCGTCGGTCTATTCTATTTTAAAGTTTTCGTTTCGAATTATTTAAAGAGATAACAAAAATATCACAATATTTCTTATTAAAGACATTTTACACGATTGAGTTCACAAATAAGTTCGTGCAAAAGTTTCTGAAATTGTGCCAAGAAACACAAAACATTTTAGACGGGTATAATTCCAAAGCCCTTTGAAGAAAGCATTCGCGTAATATATGAAATTTAAATCCATAAAGGCACCCATCACACCCTACTCTGAGTGTATTTGGGCAGAATTTATACGTTATTTTGTGATATTGAACATATTGAAATTGCATAAATTTATGTATTTGAACACATCTACACACAAACACACAAATATAACTATTATTATATTATATTGAATTAATAATGACTGAAGACGAACCAAAGCTTACCAAAAAAGTCTAATGAAAAATGTTATATCATTCATTATGAGCGATATGTTGTATTACATAGAATATATATATATATATATATATATATATATATATATATATATATATATATATATATATATATATATATATATATATATATATATATACGGAAAAATATATATAATATATATATATATATATATATATATATATATATATATATATATATATATATATATATATATATATATATATATATATATATATATATATATATATATATATATATATATATATATATATAATATATTATTTTGAGTGCCAAATGAACTTTTTCCGTCGTCTAGGCGCCCACCGTGCCTGTATTTTCAGGGCGCCTGAGCATTTTAGGCGCCAAGTTGACGACAGCATTTTCAGTTGCTAGGTAATTCGAGACGACGGATGATGGAACGTTCAAGGAGCTTAGGCGTTTGAGGATTCTAGGAACTCTGACGCCGGGAGAGTCGGAGTGCCCAGTTGTTCGAAGCGCAAGGTTGGTTTTGGGCACTAGGTGTTCAAAGCGTCTGGACGTTCAGAGGGTCTGACCGATCGAGGCGCAAGGTGGTTCATAGTGTCCGAGTTTTAGGCGCAAGACAGTGTGGGGCGCTTGAGCGTTTATAACAAGGTAGTTCTGGGTGCAAGGTGGTTTGCGTCATGTGGATGTTCGGACGCAAGATAGTTCTGGACGTTTGAAGGCGTAAAATATTTCAGGGAGTTTATGCGCGAGGTATTACGGGGCGCGTAGGCGTTTGGGGATGAGAGGTACATCTGCCTGCCTAAGCGTTGAAATTGCAAGGTAGATCTGCCCAGATCTGCCCGCCTAGTCGTTTTGGGTGCAAGATAGATCTGCCCGCCTAAGCGTTTGATATACAAGGTAGATTTTCCCGCTTAAGCGTTTAATATACAAGGTAGATCTGCCCGCCTGGGCGTTTGATATACAAGGTAGATCTGCCCGCCTAGGCGTTTTGGGTGCAAGGTAGATCTGCCCGTCTGGGCGTTTGATATATAAGGTAGATCTGCCCGGCTAGGCGTTTGATATACAAAGTAGATCTGCCCGGATAGGCGTTTGATATACAAGGTAGATCTGCCTGTCTGCTAGTGTATATATACTAAACGCGTAAGGCACTTTTCCGTCAAAATGAAGGGGATGGAATGTGGTTAAACCGGGACGGGGATTTTTCTAATAGCTCTCGAGCGGGAGGCGGAGGCCGGGCCGAGTAATTTTTTTACGAAACTAGGTAGTCGGTCAAAAGTGCGTGCGAAATCGGGAGGCCGCGGGACCCCGAACGGTGGAGATACGAATTTTTGAAAATTCTCGCGATATCGCTAGATTTCGAAAACGGAAAGAGTCGAGTGCCGGATTCCTTCGGTATCCGTAAATTTCGTCTTTCGGAAGACGATTCGTGCGGCGATAATCTCGAAATTCCTCGAAAAACCTTTCGAAAACGACAAAAAGAAAGAGGTCCATGATTTTTTCGAAACGGTGGGGAGGAAATTATCCAAACGAGCAGGCTATACAAATTTTTTCCTTCGCCTAATCGGTCCCGCACTTTTTACCGAACGAAGCGTTCGTCTTTCCCATTATGCTTCCTGATATTTTTATCGCGTATTTTCCACGGGAAAATCTTCGATCGAACGAAGGTCTATCGGCCGACTTTCGCAAAATTTCGGTCTACTTTCCTCATTCCGAATATCTCTGACGGCCAGAAATTAAATAAATTAACGAACGTCGATCTGTCAAAATACGGGTTTTTCTTTCATCTGTCCTACTTAAACGGGGTCACTGGAAGAAAAGATTCCACCGTGGAACGATTCCTACATATCTCGAGATTGGGTCCCCGAAGAGAAATCGTCATAACAAGACTTAATTTTCGAATTTGAGACCTAGATTTTCGAGAAAAAGAGCGGAAACACGGGGGCGGAGCCAGTCACCGCTCCTACTGTCCCTTAGATCGCTATTCAAGCTCGGTCGACAGTCAACCTAATATACGGGCCAAAGTCGATGTACGTCGCCGGCACAGCTGCTTATTTCTTCGGACTTTGTTTCATCGGAAGTCGGCCTTACCAACGTGTAAAATTTAATGCTCTCTCTCTTTCGAATGAAAATAGTGAGATGGAAAGAGTTAGTTACTTCAGCGTTACCAACATAATTTTGGTACTAACAACATCTAGAAGATAATGTTTTCTCTCTTCTGAATGAAATATCCTGCGTCACAGACATCATTTCATTCGTTCTCATGGTCGATATGTCAGATTTGAGAATTCCAAATTTTATGTCAATGAAAAGTTTAACGAAACTTAAAAGAAACTCTTGCAGGTAGGTTTACGTAATTTGAGGTTTATTTTGTCCATTTTATATATATTTTGTTTAGAGAAAGAATTGACAAACTTTCGAATTTTATAAATTTAAGATTCTGAGGTTATTCTAATCTAAATAATGTGATTCAAACCGAATGTTGAAGATATAAAATTAGTATAATCTCAAATGTATTATTCGAGATTATCGAATACTTGCCTATATAATTAGAACTAAATTCTTATGAAGAATAAGAAAGTATTTTGCTGAGTAGTGAAGCGAAATGGCGTAATGTGAATTTGCCCAAGTTATAGATTGAGAAATTGAACCAGGCTTTAAATAATGTTTGGGTAAGTGAACATGTTCTGTCGTCAGTTTGTTATTTTGTAATATATATTTTTTCAGCATTCTGAAGAAAAACCGACATTTTCAGTATTTACATCGAACCTAACCTTCAATTGAAGAAAATCATATATTTTCTGAAAAATTCAAAATCTACAAAAGTGCCGTTTATATTTCATGATTTTTGTTCAAGATACTCACTTATATGATGTTGTTGTAGTCCAGTTTGCTCCTTTTATTTTCATTTCACATAAATTCACAAAAATACGAATTGAATATAAGTAAGATATAATATCAAATTTTGTATATACAGAGTCTAGATACTTTCAATGCTTCATGTAATTTATATATGGTGTTTTACCAGGATATATAATAACAAGACCTATCATGAGAAAATGCATGGAACATAAGGAAAAAGAGATCTGACTGCAATATTCAGAAGGGCTTGAGCAAATTCTAGTGGACTTATATTAATTCTGAACACTTCAAAAGACATTTAAGTAAAACAACTTAAGGAACACACTTCAGGTGAGTATTGAAAAATATATGTTAAATTCTTGATTTGTTTTCTAACAGGATGTTTGAAAGTTTAAATTTTTCCCAAATTTTTCTGTCATTACTATAAACTAGCATGGATTTGGGATGTACAAGAGAAGTCAGTTAGATATGAGTGCTAGACAAATATTTGAAGCAATATCTATAAATTTGTCTCAATTCAAATTGAAATGTCTATAACTTAAAATTGGGCTTACAAGTGCTCATAATGATTTTTATATTGTTTTTGTAGTGATAGGTAATCAAATTATATGTACAGTTTGCTTGGTGACAGTGAAGTAATATTTAGGGTTCAACATTCAATTTTTATAAACATGTAAGAAATTTTCTTTATCCATGATCGATTTGTTTTTCTTCAATTCTTACTAGCTTGAATAATGGAATAGAAAAGGACAATTGAAAATAAAATGTCAAATTTTTGATTTGTTTTCTCATAGTATGTGAGAAAACTTGATTTTTCCCATATTTTTGTCACTACTCTAAACTACCTAACCTAACCTGTTTTGTCTTGAAAAATTGTAGTCGTTCGAGTATTTAGGAGTACTAATACGAGATGATGGTGATATGCATTATAAGACAATAGGATACCAAAATCATTTGTGAAGAAGAGAGAAATGAGTAACAGGACTAAAATATCCTCACTTCAGGCATTAATTGAATGAATATACATATATATATATATATATATATATATATATATATATATATATATATATATATATATATATATATATATATATCACCATCTCTGATGTTGAGAGATAATTATTGTATCAATCAATTACAGATCCGAGAATTATCTCTTCGACACTAATATAAGAAAGAAAAACATTAATTAATTAATTTTTTTCAGATTTTTGGCAGCTCTTTAATAGTTCAACCACTGAGAAACCTATAGAACGAGACCAGAAAATGAAATTTGGGATTTCCAGAACAAAGCAAAATTCGTATGTGAATTCTGTCACAAAATATTTTTCTGTATATTTCAATATCAATTTGAAATAAATTTTTAACTTTTCGTCAGTTTTTCTTGCTTCTGTAAAGAATGTAGTTGATTGTTTCTTTGAAGAACTTTCTTGAATTTATTATCCATATTCACCTCTCATATCATATACACTAAATAATTAAGGAAATACTAACAAAGTCTATGTATACAGAACTCTCAAAATAAGATATCTATTATCTTATAGTTCTCGAATTCTTGACATAATTATTATATTCTGTATTAGTCATCAATATACAAGTTAAAAGTATTCATGACAAGTCACTCAAAAAATTGACATTAATAGATTTGAACTTGAATTGAGACAAACACTGTGTGTATAAACTAACTACATCCGAACCAAAAAGGCAAACATACATCAATATAAACACAAAACAGTCAGAATAGGAGTAACAACCAAAAACAATCAGAACAGGATATAAATATTGAGACAATCAGACCGAGGTATCAATACAAAACGGAAAGAATATATTAAAAAAAACAGATCGAAACATAAAAACTTTCCGTTATCAGCATATCATTCACTTAGAGTATCTGGAATTCCTATTACTATGAACTCATTAATTTTTTGGGTTTCATCTTGAAATTTGCTCCACTATAAAAATTTCTTCAAACATTTTAGATTCAAAATAACTGCTCCAGGAGGAAAGGTCTAAAGACATTCCAGATCGAATAGCGTTCAGTGCTCTTTTTGTCCAACAAATGACCTGCAGCAACATAAAATTAATGGAAACCATATTAAGCTATGTTTATTTGTATTATCTCTGATGTCTTTCTCGATGGTATACTTCCTGCATCACTTCATCTTAGTTTGCTTTTATTTTGAAGATTGTGGTTGTTCAGAACTCTGATGATTAAATTGATATGAAGCCCAGTTTTGAATTTTGCCTTAGTCAAATGTTTGTCTATTTTTGTAGTTCATATTACTTACAATTCTTTCCCTCGGTTCTGACAACTTTCAAAATTGCACAGGGCTTGGCTGTTTTTACTTCCAAGAAATTACTTATAGCAATATATCAATGGTACCTGTCTTCAAGTATGTTTATTTTACTTATCTCTGATGTCTTTCTCGATTGTATATGTCTTTATGCATCACTTCATCTTAAATTGCTATCCTCTTAAATCTTTCATTAATCGTTGCGAATACAAAGCAAAACAACTTCAATTTTATATAGGTTATGTCATAAACAGTCATCAATTTGATCTTCTTCTATTTTCGACTTTTACTTGGCTCTTGGTAACTTTTACCTACTCTATCGAGGAATACGGGTTCAGCTTTCGAGCTTTTTACCCAGACTCTTTTGTCGGAATTTGTCAATTTTAAATTCAATAATGCTTATATCGGAACTGTAACTTTCTAACGGTCTTTAACACGACCTTAGTAGCTAAGACCATTTCGGCAGGCTTCCAAATCATTTCCAGATCACACCAAATTCTTGAAATGGGTTGATTTCATCAACCAGTTAATATGGCGTTTTGCCACAACTTATCGGGTCGTTTTCGAAGTTTCAAACGTGATTTTCGACCTTCACACGTGACAGGTTAGTTTGAAGTGTATCAATAAAAAACAAAAGTAAATCGAGGATTTGCCTGAAGGCAACGTGGGTACGAGCGTAAAATTGTTTATAACGCAAGGTTAGTTGGAGTAAAGTTACGTGGAGGACGGAAATACATGAAATTGTTATTCCAACCCCCCTGATTCAATCCATTGCTTTATATTTATACTATTCGATCAATGATCACTTATGAAAGAGAATTCTATCCTCGATACAAGTTGAGGTACATCCCATCCGGAAATTACCGATCGAGTTACATCTATTACAGAGATAGTACAGCATAAGTAACTTATTGTCGATGCATTCATAGCCTACGAACTGTAAAGATGATAGTGTGTTGCGTCGGTCTATTATATTTAAAAGAAAAATTGTGCCAAGAAGCACACAACATTTTAGACGGGTATAATTCCAAAGCGCTTTGCAGAAAGCCATCGCGTAGTATATAAAATTAAAATCCGTAAAGCATTCCTGACCGAAATTCTCAATAGAAGGGCCGAAGAATTGGTCGAATTTGCACACGTTCCCACCTCTAGACAGAATAGTAGAATATTCTATTTTTATGGTTTTTTTCAGTGGCATGTGACTTATTTGTAAAAACTGAATAAGAATGAAGTGAATTATATAAACTTTTAACGATTATTCTTAACAAAATAATATGTTATTCAGATGATAATACCCGAATATGGCATCGAAGGATAGCGTTAATGGTTCCAGGGTGGAAACACAGAGGCAATGTACAGTCTGAAACGGGTTATAGAGCAACGCCTCCTTCGGAATATTTTATTGCCTTTTTCTGTGTATGGAAATATGAAAACAATCGAATTCCCGCTAAAATTATCGGGGGAAGATGACTATTCCTTTTCAACCGAGGCCTCTTTGAAAAAGGTTGTTTGTATTAGTGACTGTGAGCTCTGAGTGTAATTGGGTCGAATTTGTTATTTAGTGATATTTTGTGATATTGAACATATTGAAATTGCATAAATTTATGCATTTGAACACATCTACACAACACACTCATATAACTATTATTATATTATATTCACCTAATAATGACTGAAGACGAACCAAAGATTACCTAAAAAAGCCCAAAGAAAGATTGTTATAGCATTCATTATGAGCCATATGTTATATAACATACAAGATATAAATTGAAAGGTATCTTTATATTTGAATATATTGAGATGTTTCAGGACGACCGATGATGTATATATATTCATAGTATTATTTAGAGTGCCAAAAGAACTTTTTCGGTCGTCTAGGCGACCACCGTGCCTGAATTTTTAGGGCGCCTGAGCATTTTAGGCACCAGGTTGACACAGAATTTTCAGTTGCTAGGTAATTCGAGACGATCGATGATGGAACGTTCAGGGAGCTTAGGCGTTTGAGGATTCTAGGAACTCGAGCGCCGGTGGTGTCGGAGTGCCCAGGTGTTCGAAGCGCAAGGTCGGTTTTGGGCACTAGGTGTTCGAGGCGTCTGGACGTTCAGGGGGTCTGTTCGGTCGAAGCGCAGGGTGGTTCGAAGAGCCCGAGTTTTAGACGCAAGGCAGTGTAGGGCGCTTGAGCGTTTATAACAATGTAGTTCTGGATACAAGGTGGTTTGCGTCGTCTGGATGTTCGGGCGTAAGGTAGTTCTGGACGTTTGAAGGCGTAAGATAGTTCCGGGAGATTATGCGTGAGGTAGTTCGGGGCGCGTAGCCGTTTGAGAATGAGAGGTAAATCTGCCTACCTAGGCGTTTGGATTGCAAGGTAGATCTGCCCGCCTAGGCGTTTTGGGTGCAAGGTAGTTCTGTACGCCTAGGCATTTGATATACAAGGTGGATCTGCCCGCCTAGGCGTTTGATATACAAGGTAGATCTGCCCGCCTAGGCGTTTTGGGTGCAAGGTAGATCTGTCCGCCTAGGCGTTTGATATACAAGGTAGATGGGCCCGGCTAGGCGTTTGAAATATAAGGTAGATCTGCCCGCCTGCTAGTTTTATTCATTAATCTTCGCATGAATAACCTCCTCTCTGCTTATATTCACATAGATTAATGATCAGAATTAATTTTACTTCATTCCATTTCCTTGAGAATATAATTTCATATGTTCGGTCTGGTTGAACCTGTCACTATTTTGTTCATAGATTATTGATCATTGATTAATTTCATCACTAGTTAATAATCTAGGCTATTATCTCATTCATTTCATTAAATGATAACTTCAAAGCACAGAAGAGGTCATTTTCACTTATCGAGGGCAACTGGTGATTTATGGTCTTTTACAGTTTTTGGTTTGGACGACGAATTATATTTTTGGTCTGGATGAGAAGACACCCCTACATCTTTTATTTGGAAGAATATTTTCTGGAAGGTCATTAATAAATCCAGAGCTGATCATCACATTCTCGGAGAGAACAACTCCTATTTCATCGAACATCTGGAGAAGAAATTCTATTCTAGTCTTGTCCATCTAGAGGTTTCGATAGAACGTCCATGGTCATAGAATTTGAACTAAGCAGCGCTTTAACCTTCAAAAAACAACACCATCAAACTGTGACACCATCTCCATCATAGTCAAAGATAAGTACATTCAATTGAGACCTATGTTTTATTTTCTCATCATTTATTTCATTGAACATTTTGTAAATACTCTGTAAATCCGAACTTTTACTTGAAGTGTAATATACTTATTGAATTTCAACCTGTTTTTCATTTATTGGGAAGGGAGACTCATACATCAAATAGAACTTGAAAAATATAAACTCACGACCCATCTAAACGACTAAGCAGGGTAATTCAAGCCAGTTATAACCCTTACATTAATAGGGAGGGTTACACAAATTGGGAGGCCAACGTGGGGCCCATTTTTTCTTAATTTTTCAAGTTCTTGAGGTTTTGAGATATTTCTTTTTGATGATAATTTTGAAAAGCAGTTTGGTTACTGAAGAATCGAGAGTCAGCGTTGAAATTTCATAGGTATCAACCTTACGTTCTCTGATTTTCTTTCAAATTCAACTTTACCGAAGTACTATTTGAAATTTTTTTGCTAGAAACATTTGTTTTTTCATTAATTGGATCGATCAATAATCTATATATATATATATATATATATATATATATATATATATATATATATATATATATATATATATATACCTAGTTACTATCGGTTTAATTGGTTCTTTATATATCTGTTGAGTTATATATTTCTACCGATAATAAATTTTCCTTTTAAAGATTATTTTCTCTCCTTTCTGTTTTCTCTTTGACAAACACTTAGTATTTTCCAATCAGTTATATTTTATTTATCTTCAATCTTATAGATTTTGTGCGGAAAATTTTCATAATGTCTAGATTGAACCCAAATCATTTAAAGTCAACTGAGTTTTCTTATGAACTTGCTTTAAGAAATGTGGATTCTCCAGCAACAGTTGATGAAAAACGTAAACATTTGAGAGGGATCATTGCTCAAGAAAATTCGGATAGAAGTTTTATTGAAATTTCAGATTCTCATGAGTTCAAAGATAACGTTAAGAAACTCAAGGAATCAATCGCTGATATAACAACTTTAGTATCTATTTTTCAAGGAAATTCTAACTCAGGTGAGTATAAACGCATCTCTCTAAGGTTAACCCATGTCTCACAAAGAGTACAGCGCATGTCAACTGAAGATGAGAGAGGCAGATCTTGATGAAAAGCTCATTGTTCCAACAACGCCGCCAGTCATAGCAAATCCTGTCAACTCCTTCACACCCTTCTTTGAGTCCTCAGTCGACATCCGTAAAAAAAGTTCCTGTCTACAAATGGGGGATCAAGAAGTTTTCGGGTAAATAATCCTTGGTTAACATTTTAGAGTTGATTGATTCTTTGAGGTCTTCTCGTGGTTGTACTGATGCCGATATTTTTGAGTTTGCTGGAGATGTTTTTGAACATGAAGCTTGGACATTTTGGCACAATGGCTATATTAAAAAATGTTTTAATGATTTCAAGTTTGGTTTCAATGTTTGAAAAGACATTTCTGCACCATAATTGTGATCATGTTCTACTTAAAGAGATAAAATTAAGAAAACAGATTGTAAGGGAACCTGTTCCTTTATTCATTTCCTCACAAGAGGCTCAGTTCAATAGACTTAATTCTCCACCCTCAGAAATCGAAATGGTTAATATCATACGTGCAAACCTTCTACCAGATTATGTCAAAGCCCTAATCTTACAATATATTAATTCTATTTCTGATTTGACTTCTCTATGCAGAAGAGTTGAAGACGCTTTGATTATTTCGGTCGACAGTCAACCAAATCGTCGGAAGGAGGTTTTTTTTTCTGTTTCTGGGGTGAATTCTATTCGTTCTTGTTATAACTGTGAATTGCCTGGTCATATGTATTGGGATTGTCAAAAACCTCGTCATATTTTCTGTTATTTGTGTGGATTCAAAGGAGTTACAAGAAATATTTGTTGTTCAAAAAACGCTCGTATGGATCGCTTTCAGGAAGGCGTAGCCGATCTTTCAGACACTCGAAAAGCGCTTCCAAAAAAGTCGAACAAGTAAACAACTTTGATATTGTGGAATGGAAACCATGGCTTTGCACTTTTAACCATTTTTTCAATCCTATTTCTACACAAACCATGATTTCAGGTTCCAAGATTCATAACTCCAATCCTAAACGACATGTTTCAAATTCCAATTTCTATTTTTAATTCACCATAAGACAAGCCAGAGATTATAATAAGAGATGTAGATGACTATCAAAGACCTATCTCAACTTTAAATTAAGTCCCCGTCACTAGCCCTTCATTAGACGTTAAGGAGGAGGATAATCGACCTTATATTTCTATATTGATCGAGAATGAATCAGTATCAGCACTTCTACATTCAGGCAGCAATGTTTCTCCTATTACTTTACAAAATAGCACCAAATTTTTGAAAGTCTTAGTTATTTCTTCTATATCTCAGAAATTCATCGTAGGTATGGACTTCATCGAAGCATTTGGAATCACCTTGGACTTCAACGACTTTTCATTTAATTCATCATGTCTTTCCACCGTAGCCATTCGTACTATATAACCTGCAGAGTTTTTGACCCCTGAAAAGAGTTTGAGATTGGCCAGTGCAGTTGATTCCTTTAAGAAAATCAGCCCTACTGATGAAATTGGTAGAACTCACTTATACACTCACAACATAGACACTGGAAAAGCAAACCTGTCAGGCAGCGTCAGTACCCTCTTTCTCCTGCAATGCAGCAAATTTCAAATTCTGAGGTAGATAAAATGTTGAAATTAGATATTATAAAACCTGTAACTGGTTGCAGTCCTTGCTTGAGTCCGCTTTGGTTAGTCAAAAAGAAGGATGATAGTTATCGAGTATGTTTCGATGGGAGGAAGTTGAATTTAGTAACTTTACCTGATTCCTATCCAATGCCTTTAATAGATACTATCGTTTCAAAAGTACGTAATGCGTCCTATCTATCTTCTTTCGACTTAAAGCAAGCTTTCTTTCAAATACCACTCGATGAAGAGTCCAAAATCAAAACTACTTTTGCTGTTTCTTCAAGAGGTCTATTATGTTCTAATGTATTACCTTTTGGCTTAAACAATAGTGCTCAAGCTATGTGTAGATTAATGGACATGGTTATTGGCCCTGACTTAGAACCCTACGTTTTTTATTACTCAGATGATATAATGTTGTAACACCTGATTTTGATACACATCTCTCAGTAATTAAACAGCTCTATAATCGCTTAAAAAAGCAGGTTCAACTTAGAATTTTGATAAATGTAAATTTTGTCGTTCTTCCTTGAAGTTCCTTGGTTTTTTTGGTCGACGAGGCTGGATTAAGAACTGATCCTGACAAGGTTAACTCAATTTTAAATTACTCAGTTTCTTGTAACACCACTCAAATCAGACGTCTGATCGATCTAATAGGGTATTATCGTCGTTTTTTTGAAGGATAGTTCGTCAGTCTGCAGTCCAATCTCTGATCTTCTCAAAGGCCAAAAAAGGAACAAAATATTATTTGGGCAAAAGAAGTGGACGAGGCTTTCATTAAAATCAAGCATTTACTAACTTCTGTTCCTATTTTAGCCAGCCCGGATTTTTCAAAAAAATTCTTTATAGCCTATAATACTAGTGATACCGGAGTTGGAGCTGTTTTTTTTCAAGAGGAGGATGGTCTAGAACATCCCATTGCGTATTTTAGTAAAACTCTGAATAAATGCGAAAGAAAGTATATTACTACTGAAAAAGAATTACTGGCTATTCTTTATGGCATAGACCGTTTTCGTTGTTTTGTTGAAGGCACAGAGTTCACTATTATAACAGACCATTCCTCTCTTACTTGGCTTCACTCTATGAAGAATCATTCACCTCGTATTGCTAGATGGATGTCAGGTTGTCATGTCACAAATTCAATATTATTTATTGCAGTGGTTCCCTCAATAACGTAGCTGATTCACTGTCTCGAATTTCTGAATCTCATTAGGTTGCAGTCCTGAAGTTATTTAATCTCGAAGTTGACAATTGGTATCGAAAATTAATGAATAATGTTTTATCTGAGCCTGATCGCTACCCCGATTTCAAAATTGAAAACAATGTTCTCTACAAATATATTTCTTCTAGGTCGAAAGTTACCGTTGATTCACCTGAGTGGAAGATTGTAGTTCCAACTGCTCATAGAACCGAAATCATGCAGATGTTCCACGATGCCCCTACAGCTGCACACTTCGGAGTTTTTAAAACTATTGCTAGAGCATCCCAGGTGTACTATTGGCCAAAATTATGAAAATCAGTGCTGCAGTATGTGAGGCGTTGTAAAGCTATGCTGCTTGTAAATCTTCAAACTTGCCGCAAGCCGGTTTGTTGGGAAAATGAAGAAACATCAACCTTCCATTTTAGTTGATCTCAGCGGATTTGTTAGGTCCTCATCCACGATCTAAACAGGGTAACAGATTTTTATTAGTTATAACTGACTGGTTCACGAAGTTTGTTTTGTTTCATCCTTTGTCTCGTGAAACTAGTAAGTCCATAATTAGGTATGTATAGAACCAAGTTTTTCTAATTTTCAGTGTTCCGCAGATTAATGTTGTTGATAATGGTCCTCAGTTTATTTCTAGAGAATTCAAGGCTACAATGAGAACGTATAATGTTCAGAAATATTTGGTACGATGCAAGATATTTTCCTCAAGTTAATCCAACGAAAAGGATAAATAGGTCCATCACCACTGCTATTCGTTATTTTATTCATGAACATCATAATGAGTGGGATAAGAACATTCATGAAATTGCACAAGCTATTCGTTTGGCTAGTCACGAAGTCACCAAATTGATGGTGTTTTTTTCGGACAGATTTCAGAAAACTCTGATAATTATTTTGAAATCAGAAATAAGTCATTAGATTCTTACTTTGAAGCTGACTTACCACCTATATATCAAACTTTCCAGAAAAGGCCACTACATTCTCATAAATGTAATGCACATCGTTACAACCTCCATAAGAGAGATCAACGCTTTCATGTAGGTGATAGGGTATGGAAGAGAAATTTTATTTTGTCTAGTGGTCCTAATAACTTTTCAGCGAAGCTTGCTCCAAAATATGTACCTTGCATTGTACACAAAGTTCTGTCTCCTTTGGTTTATTCTCTGAAAGACTTAGATAACAACAACCTCGGAAATTTCCATGTCATATCAAACCTGATTTATCAGAATGCGATGACAATTCTAGGGATGGTGATGGTGACGATCAGTAACTCTTATTCTTTTTCTGCTATTGTAGTTTTCATAATTTGATCAATCTCTTTTCTTTCACTGCACATATTATAAATTATTTGTACTACTCCATCTATATTGAGTTATTATCCTATCTATATTGAGTTATTATCCTTTTTATATCAGTATCTCCTATTAGTAGGTATTTATTCTTGGATTCTCAATGTAAATCCTTTATACTTATGTATAGTACCTCTAGGAGGTCATTTATTCTATTTTCATATTGAGATTGAGAATTTTTGTCTCCATTATATTGATCATTTTCGATACTGATTGTACACCTTAAATGGATGCTGCTGCACTGATATCTATGAATTCTTTCAACTTATCGATATAATTCTCTGAGGATGGTCATTTCAGTCAGTTTGAGACCTCTACTGTTTCCTAATTTCTTTATCAA
The DNA here is from genome assembly GCA_013387265.2 of Cryptolaemus montrouzieri. Taxonomy (NCBI): domain Eukaryota; kingdom Metazoa; phylum Arthropoda; class Insecta; order Coleoptera; family Coccinellidae; genus Cryptolaemus; species Cryptolaemus montrouzieri. Next base: position 55,059,180 of record JABFTP020000021.1, on the reverse strand, counting down.
TATTCCTTTCGAATATCTATAAGTTGTCACACTTTTTCGAATTTTATATTGTTATTTTCTCTCATAGAATCTTACCCTTCGCTTTATATTTTAAATTTTATTTCATTTATGAGGAACTGTTGTTCGTAGAAGCTAGCCTACATTATAATTATTTTATGTGTGAATATCGCAATTTTGGGATGATAGTTTGTCAGTTCGGAGGAGTGGTTTTCATATGAAGTATTTTGAAACCTTTTCTGTATTGAACCCTACTTCTGGAGGTATTTAAAAATAAGAATAAAATAGTAGTTCCAGATCGAGAAAATTCACTATTTAGTGGTTCATCATAATTTCGTATGTTATCGTTTCCAGGAATTTCTTTGCTGCAAATTGAGGTTTGTATATATCAGATTATTTTTGGTGAGATTGGGTTATGCAGTAGTGCCTAGTGCAAATTGGTAGTGTAACCATCAATTTTCCAGATTCAATTCTACTCTTATCTTATCCTATTATTCTATTTAATGGCTTATGCCAAACTTCATTAATTTTTTTTTCTAATTTTGAGCGGAGTAAGGTGTAATTTATAGTGTGCCAACTTAGATTTCAATCATCTAGAGTTCTCACGTCAGTCATTTCTTTTTCACGGTCAGGCCAAAAGTAATTTAGCTAAGGCAACAACATCGGCGAGCTTTACTGTGTGTAGCCATAGTTGGTTTTTTTTTGCTTTTCATTTTTCCCAACGCCATCGTGATCAGAATGATCATGCTATGCAGTACTTTTCAAAATCTGTAGCGTAGCTTTCAATTCTAATACATTTTGGAGGTTGTCAACGATCTAGTTAGAAACTTTATCAGTGCAGAGGAGCATTTGTGAGGCGGAACAAATACTTGAATTTTGGATATCGTCAGGTTTTCAAGAATAAGTGAATGTCCTTTTCTGCAACTACATTATTCATATCTTCGATCCTTATGGATCTTCTTGCTCTTGGAGACTTTATGATACTCATTTAAAGATTGAACCATCTTCAGCAATTAATATATTCAGCTTTCAACATCTTTAGTAATTATCTCGATTATGTTCACCTGAATATGACTCTGAAGGATTGTCCCACAAGATTTTCCTGGTTTGGACTTCTCTTTTTTGCGTTATACATTTTGTTCTTTTTTTGTTTTTTCATTCTAGAGTCAATTGACAGTGTGCACGTGGTATTGATTTACATTCAGAGAAGCGTGTAGGAATTTCGGCGGACCTGGTAGAGGGAGGTTCTCACTCTGAGTGGATGGGAGGAGAGTCTGGGTAGAGTTCTGTAGTGTGCGAGGCAGTAATGTCTTGGGGTATGTCCGACGGCGTCAACAACTCCTTCTGAAGATGTAGGATTACGTTAAGTGATATTATTTCTGATATTGAATTCTTATGCTTTTCTTTCACCTCCATAACAATTCATTTATGTAATCTCTTTCGTTCGATCTTGCCCAATTTTTTTTCACTTGTTTAAATCTGAATTTTTTCTTCACTTCTTTCTCTTATTATTATCATCATCATACTTATTTCGTCTACTGTCTATTTCAATTAATTTCTCTTCTCTGTGCTGTAGTGAATTGTCCAATAGAAGACCGGTCCCTGAACACTTTACAAACCATTGATATTTTGAGACCATTTTTGTTCCTATAGCCTTGTGTTGGATAATTTAATAAAGTCCAAGATACCTAGTTCTCATAAAATTATTACAAGAATTATATAAATGAATTGATTTGGTTTTTTACAGCTAAAAATACTAGATTTTCTGTCATCACAGGATGTGCTTGCTCAAATTGGATTGTCGCTTCAATTTTTACATTAATTTTTTTTTTCCTAGTAAGGAGAGTGTGTAACCCCTTCCATACCTTGCGGGAAGATTAACACCTGCGATGCGTACGTAGTTACTGAATGAATACTTTTCCAACCGTTTTGTCTTCTTGTGATCGCTTAAAGAGTAACTTCAAATAATAGTATCTTCTTTTCAAGTGAAGTTTTGTTATAACTTTTTAAAGTGAGAGGAGTAAGTAGTAATCCATTTCCATCTTGTTTAATTCTATATTTTCATTATAATTCGAGCAAACATTAAATGAATGTTCTACGCCTCTATATATAAATGTTTTTTTTGCTATCATTTTTTCTACCGCAAATAGAATCCAAATTTCTAATCTGATATCATCTTCCGTAAATCGCACATTTTCTTCAGATATTGTGCGAGCATATAATGCATGCAAGTCTTCTGAGTCATTCTATATAGATATTTTCCATCTTACATTCTATTTCTTTCAGAATGTGCCTCCAGATCTGTTTCATATTTTCATTCTTTTTCAATATCCTCGAAGTTTCATTACAGCTTACTTTTTATGTAAGCCTGATATTTTATTCATAAATCTTTGCATGAATAACCTCCTCTCTGCCTATTTGCCTAGATTATTCATCATTATTAATTTTACTTTATTCCGTTCCTTTGAGAATATAATTTCATATGTTCAGCCTGAACCAGTCACTATTTTGTTCATAGATTATTGACCATTAATTAATCTCATCACTAGTGAATAATCTAGGCTATTCTCTCAATCATTTCATTATATAATAACTTCAAAGCAGAGAAGAGGTCATTTTTACTTATCGAGGTAAAGTGGTGAATTATGGTCTTTTACAGTTTTTGGATTGGACGACGAGTTATCTTAAAAAAGAACACCATCAAACTGTGACACCACCTCCATCATAATCAAAGATAAGTTCATTCAATTGAGACCTGTGTTTTATTTTCTCATCATTTATTTAATTGAACATTTTGTGAATACTCTGTGAAGCCGAGGTTTTACATGTAGTGTAATATATTTATTGAATTTTAACCTGTTTTTCCTTTATTGGGAAGGAAGACTCATACATCAAATAGAACTTGTAAAATCTAAACTCAGGACCCATCTAAACGACTGACCAGGGTAATTCAGGCCAGTGATAACCATTAAATAAATAAGGGGGGTTACACTACCAATGTACGAGGGGTATTTAGATGATTCAAAACCAGGCCAAACTTTAAGGAACTGAAGCGTTTTATTATTTTTGAATTGAAATGAAAAATAAATAAAGGAAAATACTTCAAGGTACTATGGACGGGTAATAGGCTCTGCTGTGTAATTTTTACTGAAAGGAAATTCACTCAGACGTTAGGTATGCTATGAATAATGAAACTTATTTACAATATACCAGGTATTTGTTATGTATCTCCTATTAGATTTGTTATAAGGCACAACAAACTCATAATTAACAATTAAGAACGATACGATGGGTTATCAAATGATCCGAAATTGAGGTTGAAATTGTGTCATTCAGTATGACACAAATTATGAAAGTTATTATCAAAATTCCATATTTCTGAACTAAGCTATTCGCATTTTCACCACATCATCGAACCCATGATGCGTTCCACCACACGGTGTCTTCTTCGAATGGATAGTTTTTTTGAATGAAAGATGCTACTTATACAGTATGTTCTAACAAAAATTTCCAACCCCACTCCTTGCAAATAATGATTGATTGTAGTAGAGACACGTCAATGTTTCATTGGAGTGGACCAATTTCTGAATTGGGTCGAAGCATATAAAATCAACTCTTTGCCCTCAGCAAACCTAAGTCGAAATTAATTATAGGAAAGCTGGGTCGGGTGAAATCTCTTAAGAAAGGTATTTTCTATTCGAAAATACTATCTTCATGATCACGCTAACGGTTAAAAAACAACGAAAGTTTGCATTTCAGAGAAAATTCGACAATTCCTAAAATCTAACTAATCAAACATATCTTATTCTCTGAGAGCGTTCTATCATTTTCTGAATTTCTGTGAGTCTAGGGTCTATCTATTCTTTCTGAAACTGCAATTAAGGTCCTACACTATAGGTTCAATACATTCTAGCCCAAACGTTCAATTTCTGAGTCGTTTGGGTATATGCTTGTATGAACTAAGAAGAATACTGGTTATCAAAATGTTTATAATCCAGCACATCCACTTCACCATAGAGAGGACAGCAGATATTATACGGAATATGTGGATTGCTGTCAATATTTTCACATCAAATTTAATAAAATTGCGACTGGGAGCGTCTCTTTTATTTTATGGACTATTTCACTTCATAAGGGTGAAATTGGTGATTTTACACTGTTGAAACTGACATACTAGACAGACAACATAATTTTCTGATTGACGTACTATTTGCTATTTGCAAGTGGTCCAGAACTGCCACATGAGTTGCGCCATTCCGTACAGGCAATATCTCTAACACAATTATTTTTTCGATAATAAATTGAATCACTTTCAACCCGCCCATCAGAGGGGTAACCATTTTCATCGTTGGTCTAAAAAATGACAACTGTGATTAAAAGTGATGCGAATGGAAAAGAAAAGAGAAACAGATCTATTGTAATCAGATGGTTGTGATGAAAACAATTATGCGTTCCCTACAAAAAACAGATGATTATCATTATCACAAATTATAACATTACAATGACAATTAAAAGCATGGAAGTGCTGAGCACAAGAACCGTTAAATGAGAGTGATAGCAGAAAATTGATTTTTTTCATAATAATAAATTTCAACATTTTCTTGAGAATTAAAATTGTGGAAGTGCTGTGGACTAGAACCGTTAGTCTAGAATTACAATTTTTCTTCACAATAATGAATTTATGGGTTTCTGAGGGTAGGAGATCAATTTTACATGGAATTGGTCTTTCCGTATAGAATACAAAATTATGATAAATTAATTCATATTGGTGAAACCAGTCTGAATTTGACGTAATTCCTCTCTTCTCATAATTTGCTCATTGCGTCCAGAACGATTAACCCTCTAGATAGGTCAGCAAAATCGAAAATTCATAAATGAAACCAATCTGGTGTTGATGAGCTCTACTGTGAAAGTTGAATCATAATTATATCGGTTGAGCTCTTGGAATTTTCAATATAAATATATCAGAGCACAAATTTAGTTTTGATTCACTTTCCAAAATATTTACTTACTTAATGGTGCATTACATCTGTTTTCGTCAACATCATTGAATCTTGTCTTTTCATGAAGGAAACCTCTTTGAATTCTCCTCGTATAAAGTTAAGTATTTGTTTTTACCAATGTAAGGTACAATTTGTTCCAACGAAAATTGCCCACACCCTCTATCTCTAGATAGACTGATTTTGGCGGAAAAAGTAAAAACACGTCAATGTTTGATTCGTGGTCAATCAATTTCTGATTGGGTTCTGTGTAGGTTGAATCGACTCCTACTATCAGAATCACCTAAGTCAAATTTCGTTATACTGAAGTGGGTCAAGTGACATATCTTTGTGAAGTTCTTTTTCTCATTTATTTGCAAATAGTATCATTGAAATCATTTTATATCATACGAAAAGTACAAACACTACAAAAATTTGTACTCCAACGAAAATTTGCACCCCAATGTGTCAAGAAGAATACTGAAAGACCAATTTCGGAGCATATAAAATCGATCTCTTACCCTCGGAACTCATGAAATCATTATTTGGAAAAAATTGTGATTCCCGAGTAATTCTGACAGCACTTCCACGCTTTAGTTCTCAAGAAAATGTTAAAATTGATTATTAGGAAGAAGAAGTGAGTTTCTGCTATCACTCTCAAGTAATGATTCTAGTGAACTTCAAGGTTCTTAATTCTCATGGAAATGTAATGATCATGATAAATCTGATTCCCTGTTTCTTTTCTTTTCGCAATGCTTTTAATCACAGTTGCCGTTTTTTTAGACAAACGATTAAAATGTTTTACTCCACTGATGGGTGGGTTGAAAGTATTTCAATTCATTATCGAAATAATAATTGTGCTAGAGTGGCAGTTCTGGACCACTCACAAATAGAAAACAGTACGCCTATCAGAAAATTATCATGTCTGTCTAGTGTGTCAGTTTCAACCGTCTGCAGGATCGTGTAAAATCACCAATTTCACCCTTATGAAGTGAAATAGCCCATGAGAGAAACAAGACGCTCCCAGTCGCAATTTTATGAAATTTAATATGAGAATATGAACACTAATATACATATCTCGTATAATATCAGCTTTTCTCTCAATGTTGAAGTGAATGTGCAGGATTTTCGACAGTTGGATAACCAGAATTCCTTTTAGTTCACACAGGCATATACTCAAATGACTAAGAAATTGAACGTTTGGACTAGAATGTATTGAAATAATTATGGCAGGACCTCAATTGCAGTAGTTGGAAGAATAGATAAATCCTAGGCTCACAGTAATTCAGAAAATGATGAAACTCTCTCAGAGAATAAGAAATGTTTGATTAGTTAGATTTTTGTCAAATTTTGTTTGAAATGCAAATTTTCGCTGTGTTTTAACTTCTTGTGTGATACAAAATGTTCATGAAGATAGTATTTTTGAATAGAGAAAACCTTTCTTGAGAGATTCCACCCGAACCAGCTATCAGTTATCATACCGTAGCACATTCATTCGTCTGAAGAAGCTACGGTGTAGTGAAACGCGTTACGAATCGCAATTATTAAGTAAAATTCCTTAAAACACAGTACTTGTTTTTTATTATTGATTTTATATGCTTCGACCCAATTCAGAAATTGGTCCACTCCAATGAAACATTGACGTGTCTCTCCTACAATCAATCATTATTGGCAAGGACTGGGGGGCTAATTTTCGTTGGAACATACTGTATAAGTAGCATATTTCATTCAAAAGAACTATCCATTCGAAGAAGACACCGTGTGGTGAAACGCGTCTTAGGTTCGATGATGTGGTGAAAATGTGAACAGCATAGTTCAGAAATATGAAATTTTGATAATAACTTTCATAATTTGTGTCTTACTGAATGACTCCACGGAAAGAAAGTGAATCGTATTCTAGAAAGAATATACACAAAAAAGCCCATTAACTGTGAATAGCGGAGGGATATTTCATCAGTTTCAGTTTTATTTCAATTGAGAAATGATAACACACATTGAATTCTCAAACGGGCTATTTCAAACTCAATTACGAGTCATTTGACATCCAATCGTATCGTACTTAATTGACGATTATGAGTTTGTTGTGTCGTATAACAAATCTAATAGGAGATACATAACAAATACCTGGTATGCTATGAATAAATTTCAATATTCATAGCATCCTATTGTCTGAGTGAATTTCCTTTCAATAGAAATATACATTGCAAAGCCTGTTATCCGTCCGTAGCACCTCGAAGTATTTTCCTTCATTTACTTTCTATTTCAATTCAAAAATAATAACACACTTCAGTGTTTCAAACAACCAAAATTCAGCTTGGTTTTGAATCATTCCAATACCCTTCGTACATTGGTACTTGAATCTTGAAATTTTTATATTCTTAACAGTTATAGCAACAGATACATAACAGATAAAAAGTGAATTCCTTTGTAGGAGATTGATTTGCAGTAAAGAATATTACGTGTCAATAGCGTCTTGAAAGATATCTCATTCTGTTTTGAGATATTCTTGATTTTTCTATAGAAAATCATAATTCTTAAGGATCTTATATCCCAGGAATCCTAGAAAAGAATTTCATATGTGGATTCATTTGAATTGAGAAATAATACACACATGATTATGAATTTTCTGCATTTTGTTGCAAATAAAAGAACAGAAAGGTAATAGGTTCATAGCATGTTGTGAATAACTTTCATTATTTTCAAATAAATATATTCACGACAATAGAAAGAATCTCCTTTCGGAAGTATTTTAAACCAAACAACCTCTCACCTGCTAATAACGTCTCGAGTCTCATTATTTTCTGGGAAAGTCTTAATTGATTGCATACAGGATCCTTTTTATCATGAATTCAACATTCCAGGGCATCAAAATTACAGAACCAGTTGAAATGTCACCAAATACCTTGCAATTATAGTTGACGTACACTCTCTGGACATGGTGTATGAATATGTTCACTTAGGTCAAATACCCAAACTTAATAGAGATCATCAAATAGCAGAAATTGGGAACAATAAGGAACAATTCAGATCCATTAAATTTGAGATTCTTAGTATATTTGGAAGAGAAATGTAGTTTATATACTCGCTTTTGAATTATTTGATGAAAACTTATCGCGAAACAAGAACTGTGAGATTTTATTAGACATAAGAGTTCGATTTGAGAATTGTGTTTTCAGACCACAGAATATATCAAATATTTTGAAAACTATGGAAAAAAGATATAGGTATATTCGAGAAATTCGCTTTCTTGGTCTGATAATACAATCGTGTATGCCATTGAATGACTGTAATGTGGATATGCAATTTTGTCACCAAATACCTTGCAATTATAGTTGACGTACACTCTCTGGACATGGTGTATGAATATGTTCACTTAGCTCAAATACCCAAACTTAATAGAGATCATCAAATAGCAGAAATTGGGAGAAGAGTTTAGCTTGCTTGGGCTGGGTTTGGAAAATTGAAATGGGTCCTTCAGCCTCGTAGGATACCACAATACCTTACAACTAAAGTTTAAATTTAGTGTAATTTGTCTGTAATCACTTAGGGCTGCCAAACATGGACACTAACTAGAGCCATCGAGCCATCATGGCCAAAATGTGCAAAACACAAAGAGCAATGGAACGCAGAATGCTTGGAATAAGACTAACAAACAGAAAAAAACAAATGGATAAAGAAAGTCGAAGAAAATTTTTTTTCACGGGACAAGATTCAACCTTCCGTAGAATGCTAAATTTCCTCCCTTGAAGGAGCTAGTTTTCCGATCTACCCTTCATAACCACCGTTAACCGGGGACACAGGGAAGTGGTACAGCACGGTCAGATGTCTATTAACATTCTACGGAAAGTTGAATATTGTCATTCGAAAAATAATTTTCTTCGATGTGTCTACACATTGGGAAATCTCGCATATAGTAACTTTTTGTTTTGAGATGTTTATATAAGGAAAGTCATCAAAGTTCGCGATGTCAGAAAAGAAATCGCCAGATTCAAATGGGGCTTCGCGAATCGTAAGGCAAGACCAGGAGATTGCAGATCTAATGCTGAAATACAAAACTGAAGACCGTATTTGGGCAAAAGAGGAAGAGGTCCCTCCAATGAGATGGAGAGATGACCTGAAACGCACTGAAAGGCTCAACTGGTGTCAGGTAGCACAGAACAGAGACCGTTGGAGAGAACAGCCCTATGTCCAGAGTTGGATGACAGATGGCTGAAGAAGAAGAAGAAGATACCTTGTAAAGTCTTGATTAGTTTTGTTTGTAACCCTCAAAGCGTTCTAGCAAGCAGAAAAAAACTACTACATCAGAAGCATAATCATTCCCACATAATTTGCGAATAATTCACAAGTAGCAAGAATACATGTACGCTTATCAAGTATTGATCATTTTCAATCTTAAAACTATGATATTACTGTCATAGTTACTGTAAAATTTCCGTTATCTTTTCAGCAGTGAGTTTTGAACGACTCTATGGAGGGATTCTGCCTGCTTCTAGTCATATTAATTCAAAAGCTAAGTCTTACTGTTGAGCGCCTGAGACGGATAGTACGACGAATGTTACTTGTTGATAAAGGACTAGAACATACCGAATCTCGAAATTTTCTTTTACAGTCGTATATGCTTTTCTAAGTATTACAAATTGAAAATACTTTGAGGTATTCGGTACCAAAGCTTCTCATCAAAGTAACGATTTGTTCAACAGAAGTTTCCAAATTAAGTTTCATTGAAGAAGTTTTGAGAATAAATAAAGATGATTCTTACCAATATTCCTTATTTCTAGTTTGGAACGTGTATGAAATATTGAGCAATTTGAAAACTTTGTTTCAAATGACTCCTGTTTCTCACATATTCATATCCCAACGATTTTTTGGTATGACATGAAAGTTGATAAGTTGGAAGGCATTTGCATTGTATTTAATATGTTTTACCTGATGTACATCAAACTTATTTTATTTTCATTAGTCATTCATGTTGAGCGCCTGAGACGGCAGTACCTCGAATGCTACATGTTAACGATTTATTCAACAGAACTTTCTACATTTTGTTTCATTGTAGAAGTTTTGAGAATAAGTGAAGGTGACTCTTACCACTATTCGTTATATTCAGTTTGGAAAGTGTACGAAATATTAAACACCATCTGAAATTCAAAAACTTTTCTTCAAAAGACTCATATTTCCTACTTATGCATATCGAAACGATTTTTCGATATAGAGTTAGTCTAATGTAGAGAACCGAAATTTTCTATTATCAATTCAAGTAGAGAAACTAGATTGAGAAGCTTTCTATATATTTTTCGAAGAAATTTCAGAAATACTCGCTGACGAACAAATGTTGAATCATCTCGATTTTAAAGAAGCGTTTTGGTATGAATATTTAAGATAGGGGATTATTTTGAAAATAATACTCGAATTAAGGATAATGCTGAATACCTCAATAACCTTTAAAAGGAGACCTTAGGGCTATTGAGGAAGATCTCCTCAAATAAACATAAAAAATTGAGAAAGAATGAGTGTATCACTGAAATAAAAATTGTATATTTCACGTTTACTAGTCTTATACCTGTATAGAATGAACAAGAGAATGAGTTAGGCCTGCTACAAACAGAAAATATTTTTCGATCAATTAACATTCAAAATTTCCTAAACTGCGAAGGTAGGAAAAGTTTTATCTAAAATGATCTTCAACAAAAGAGTACGCTAGTCAAGAATTAGCTTTATAAGAAACATTGAGAAGAGCAAACTTCTTAGGAATCTTTTAGTTGTTTCTATTGTTAATAACATGATCTCGAATCATTTTAATAAGATATATAATTCAATAAAAGAAACCAGGGGATCTGGTTCTTGACATCTCATAATAGAATGTGTGTCTTCGTGTCTTTGAAGAATTCGAATAAGAACTCATTTATGAAAATAGATTTTCTAATAATTATTCACATCTTTCTTTCGATTATTATTCTCCAACTTCCCAACCTAAATGGTAGATAAGAAAATATTGTTCGCTATACTTACAACGTCCGTCATATTGTATTGTATCAACCACCTTGTCTATGTTTCTGATATGGCACATAGATCACATTTCAGTTCTCTCAGATTTCTTGCCAAATTGATAATTATGGAAACGTAGAGTTGTACTGAAACTTTTGTATTCGGAGAGATATATATTTTACACGATTCTTTCAAATATTAATGTTGAAAACTTCAACAAAGTTATTAGTGAATTTCTCAAGGACATGAATTGAGGGTCAGTGAAATAGTATTTCAAAATTAGAAATATATTAATTTTGATGCTTTTCTCACATTACTTCAAAAGATTTGCAGATGTGTCTGACTAAATAAAAGTTCAGAATATTTGGTTAGTAAAATTATATCGAAAAATGTCATGTACGCTTGCATGACGTGACATGAAATGTTATTATCGAAAAGTTCGAATCACTTGATTTGAAAACGACGATTTTTCTGAGCAATAAAACAACTAGGGTCTTATTTCAAGTTTCTTGAAAACTTTCTGCCGGAAAAATCAGAGAACATTTTCAACCGTAGAGTTCCACTTGAAATTCCTAATTCTCCAATATTCTCGTTAAATTCAATGTGAAATAAACGTCTGTTTGATTGAAATGAAATTCATAAAATTCAGGATTTCTTCTGAAAGACAATGCATTTTTTGAGTGAACCAAATCTTCACAAATTTAATGTTAGTTACAGAAGTATTTCTGGCTCTTGATTCAATATAAAATTATCGAGATTAACGACCATTTGAAATGTTCTCCATCTCTATCAAGTGTAGTAGTAGGGCTAAAGAGGTTAGTTCATGTGCAAATCCACAGCACAATTATTCAAATGCCGTACCCGATTGCATCTTTCAGGTCAAAGAATCTAATTTCTCGAACATTAACGATATTGTTTTTCATAGTTTTCAAACGATTTGACATATTCTGTGCTCTGAAATCACAATTTTCAAATCGAACACTAATAAAATCTCACTGTGCTCGTTTCGCGATAAGTTTTCATGAAATAGTTCATAGGTGAAAATATGAACTACATTCCTCTTCAAAATATACTAAGAATCTCAAATTTAATGGATCTGAATTCAAGTTTCTTCAGCCCTATCCATTGTTCATATTTAGCTCTGAATTCCGAGAGTTTTCAAAATAGAAATTTTCTGATAAACAATAGTGATTCACCCAAACCAACATCTAAATAATTATGAGTCGAAGTTCCTAGAAAAATACCCATTTTACTTTTTCTTACACATTGCTTTCAAATGATCCTGTATTTCATAGAAATTACGCAAATAATATCTGAAACGATTCTTATCTTTTGTAAGACCATCCTTCTTTCTGCGAAATTTACAGGCGCGTCCATCTTGTGTCATCATCTGGAAAAAAGTCAAGTTCAAAGTATTGGAATCAATAAATTCGCCTCAGTGGTAAGAACGTTCCAGATACAGTACATATTTCACTGAAAATTATAATGTTTGCACTTTTTCAATTATTGCATTCTTTTTGTCACGATTTTCTCTCCTTAAACCTATGTTAAAACTGTGTATAACTATGTTAACCATCAGAATGAAGAAATAGACATAGCTAGATAAAATCGATGATTTCATGTACAATTTTACAATTTGGCGAATGCGCCAGTTTCAATCAAATTCATCACGGGTTAAAGAAAAGCAAAGATTTTCAGAGAAATAAAGGTTTATCAATGTTATTTCAAACATAGAAAATGTTTTACTGTTGGGTCGTCTACGTTGGTAAAAACATTGATAATACATAATGCAGCTTAGCTGTATTATCATTATAATTTTTCAATCAAAGAATATAATGCTTTTCAAATCTTCACTACATCATCTATGAAGCGCTTTTACTTTCAATGGCTTCTTCAAATGGGTAGTTTCAGTGAATGAAATTTGCGATTTATACAGAATGCTTCAATAAAAATTTGCCTCCCAACTCTTTGTCAAGAAAGATTGATTGTAGAAGAAAAATGTCATCGTTTCATTGGAGGGGACCAATTTCTGAATTGGCTAGGAGAATATAAGATCATCTCTTTGCCCTCAGAAAACCTAAGTCGAATTTTATTATAGGAAATCTGGATCGGGTGGAATAGCTTTATTAGGGTATTCTATATTCGGGAATACTATCTTCACGAACATTTAATATCATAAAATAGTTAGAACACAACCAAAATTTGCATTTCAAAGAAAATTTGACAACCCCAAAAATCTAACCATTCTATTATATCTCATTATCTGAAAGAGTTTCATCATTTTTCGAATTTCTGTGAGCCTAGGATTCATCTATTCTTCCAGCAAGTGCATGTAAGGTCCTACTATTTGGTATCAATACATTTTTGCTCAAACGTTCAATTTTTGAGTCATTTGTGTATATGCCTGTATAAACTAAAAAGAATTCTGGTTATCCAAATGTCGATAATTCTGTCCATTCACTTCACCATTGATACTAATTGCTATCGGGTTCGTCTTCGTTCATTTTATGAACTAGTTTCAATTAATAAGGGTGAAATTGTTGATTTTTCACTATCCAGTAAACTGATGAAAATGACACAATGGACAGACATGATAATTTTCTGATGAACGTAATAATTTCTTTTTGCAAGTGGCCCAAAACTGCCAATTCAGTTATTTTGTTCCATATAGGCCGATTTTGATCTTCCTGTTTTTCGTTTACCACCATAATTGTAGTCAAAAATTTATTCATCAAGTATAAAACTATCCTAGCCGTTTCTCTAGCACAATTATCATTTCGATAAAATTGAAACAATAGCGAAAAGAAAAAAAAAAGAGAAACAGATTTATCATGACCTGATGGTAGTGATGCAACTAATTATGCGTTTCTTACAAAACACTGATGATTATCAATATACCAAATCATTACATTTTCATGGGAACTAAAAAAATTGAAGTGATGAGCACTAGAATCGTTACTTGAGAGTAGTAGAAAAACCCTTTTTTTCTACTAATCAATTTATTAATATTTCGCTAAAACTTTGAGGCATGGACTAGAATCGTTACTCGAGATTTACAATTTTTTCCGAATTTTGAAATTATGAGCTTCTGAGTAGAGGAGATTGATTCTACATGGTCCGAAATTGGTATTTCGGTATTCTTTTAGACTCATAGGGTTTGCAATTTTATTTTCGTTGGAATACAAATTTTTGTAGTGTATGCACTATTTGTTCAATAAGAAATGATCATAATGAGACTATTTTCGAAAAATTGAGGAAAATAACTTTCCATAGATATGTCACTTGACACTCTTCCACTAAAATGAAATTTGACTTAGGTGGTACAGATCGGAGGGATTGATCCTACACGCTCAGAACCGAATCAGAAATTGATCCTTCACGAATCAAAATTTGTTGTGATAATAAGCACAGCCCGTCCGATAGCGAAAAAAGAATTAGGACCATTCGGCCATTTCCTGAATTTTGCATTCAGTGCGCCATTCGACATAGTAACTAGCAACTAAAACCATCTTTTATCTTGGCTCCAATTAAGAAGGTGAAAATTTGACAGAACAAAAAATACGTCGACTATTCATGACATCGACAGCAGTTTCGTAGAAGGTTTGAAGACATAATCGTGAACATTTTATGCCGTCAGAGTTTGATGTGTAATACTCGCAAAAATATGACTTAACTTCCGCATGAAATAATTACGGATGATATTCATGAAAATACGGTGGGTTCTAGTGAAAAGAAATTCAACAATGCCGGTTATTTTTATGCACATATGCGATACAAAATATTCCTGAAATAGACGAAATCCCTCTGAAAAATAGATCAAAAACGCACTGCTCAAGACTTAGCGCAACTTTAAAAGTAACTGGACAATAATGTCATAGTTTTCAGGTTTAAAATTCTTTCAATACTTCATAAGCATGAAAGTGTACTTGCTACATGTGAAGGATTCGCCAATTATGCGAGAACGTTTGATTATGCCTCTGCTGTAGTAGTTTATTTTGTGCAAGCTCTCACACTTCGAGGATTACAAACAATAATCTGGACTTTGCAAGGTATCTGGTAACAAAATTGCATATCCACATTATAATTATTCGAATAGTTTACCCGATAGCATTTTCAGGCCAAAATAGCTCTAATTTCTCGAATATGACCTAGTTGCTTTTCCATCAAAAAAAATACCTCTATCATATCTCTATGTTCTAACATATATTATTTTATGAATTCTGTCCAAATATATTTTTCTTGAAATCGGTTATGTATACACTATCTCCTCAGCATTTTCATACATGTATCGAAAAATAATTTCATCGCACCAACATATACACTGGGTTTTTTGGGTGAACATCAAAAACGAAATGACTATTTCCAGAAGACTCATGTTCTCCTTTTGCAATTTCCGTTTCCTGACACAGTTTTCTCTTGTTGAATTTTCTCTGGTGTCAATTGATATTTCTTGATGACATCTATCACTATTAGGGCTCTGATTGTGTATTGAATTGATAGAACTATCAACTAGGGTCTCCAAGTATTTTTTCGTGCATCTACTTCTCTAAATTGATTTAAAGTTACTCATTTTGACTAGTACCGTTGGATCGAACAGTTTTTCGATAATTGAACACTACTCATATCAGGAATAGAGGTATGAAGTTATAACAAGGCGTTGTTTTGAATAAAGAACTCACAAAAAATTTGAAATCGTTTCAAAACAAGTATCATACATATAGAGGTAACAGGTGGCCGCCAAATATGAAATATCGAAAATATACCGAAAACAGAGATATTCAATTTTAGGCAATTGAGGAAAGTTTTTAAAAAGATATGTCAAGAATTACTCAAATATCAAGAAACAAGGTGCTACATTAGGAAAAATAGTTATGAATATTAAAATAGCTAATATAGTGTGGAGATTAACCACACAAAATGGTCGAAGAAGAATTAATTTGAAATTTGGAGATTCTGATGCCAAAACCTCACAATTAATTTGATTGTCGGTGTTTCATCAAAAGATGAAATTTTATAGATCTCACAATCTAATCCATTTTTATTTCAAAATTTTCACCGCAAGCCTGCCGCATGATAATTTCATTGAAAAAACTTGTGTGAATCTATATTTCGGTTCTCTATTTTGCTGGGTTGAAACCCATTCAAAGGATGTGAAAAAAATCATTTCTGTCGGAAAATTCAGAGATCATTTTCAACCATTAAGTTTCTCTAAATATACTTAATTCTCCAATGCTGTCGTGTTGAATTCAATGCAAAATAAACGTTTATTTAATAAAGTTCATAATATTCAGGATTGTTTTCTGGAAATCAATGCATATACTTATCATTATTTGAGTGAAGCAAATTTTTACAACATTTTTGCTTGTAACAGAAATATTGCAATATAGCTCTTGAGTCTATATTAAATGTTCGAAGTTAACGACCACTTGAAATTTTCCTCATCTCAATCAAGTGCAACATTGGGGCAAAATAGGTTTCTCAGGGAAATATACTTCAGTTTCAATTCCTATGACTTATTGCTCCAGTGTGAGTTTTATACAATTTTAAGGTCTAGGTTCATGAAACTTCAGTAGATATTTCTTGAAATTATGTCTGCCCCTCTCCTTCATTATGTACGTTTAAGGCTAACCACCAAAACTGCCAATTAATGATATAAGATAGAAAACGACTCTAATCTATTGTAAGACCTTAATTCTTTCAGCAAACTCGTCTAGTGCGTCCAACTTGTGTCATCATTCAATTTATTCAATAGTAACCAGACGATTCGGAAGAGGTATCTAAGAATGAGGAAAATTTTTAGAAAGAACTCCAATTTCTGCTGTAGAATATTTGCAAAACAACAGTTATAGCGATGAGTGAAATTTTATATCCTCATCACAGTTATAGAGGTATGAATTTTTTGAGTGAATTATAACAAGTACCAACTCAAAGAAAACTTGAAAATCGTTTCAATTCACTTATCATACATATATAGATATTAGGTGGCCGCCAGATAAGAAATATCAAAAATATACCGAAAGCAGATGTATCAATATTAACCAAATTTTGGACTGGGGTTTATACTCAAGTTAGTTGACTTTGACGAAACTCTGTTAATCATTTATGTAATCAAAATATTCATTTTGAAATTAAAATTCTGTTCAACTATCAAAATATAGAAATGTTCTGACAAATGTTTTCTTGTTTTCGAAACAGCAGAATTTATTTTTTGAACAAATATCCATTCCGTATTAAGCAAAAGGAAGTCTCTAAGAAACAAATGTAGCATTTCTTAGAGAAAACAACAATACTATTCTGAACGAAATTTCCTCTTGGCAACAGAAGAATGTCTTTGTTGAAACTACTCATACATATTTTTCATTTGAAATAGCAATAACAATTAATTCAACTCAGCAATTCTATATTTTACAATCGCTAAAATTATTTTTTACCTGTTTTCGTTCTTGTGATATGTTGGATGAAAACATTTATCCTAACAAGCATAAAATACAGAAAGTACAAGTTTTTTTTCATTCTAGGAACAATATGAATTCATCAACTGCAAATCATATAGTTTGAAATCGTTGACAAAATCAGTTTTTGGCGATTAAGAAAATTTATAAAAAATGACATGAATTTTTCAATTCCCAAGAAATAAGGTGCCACATTAAGAAAAACAATTATCAATATTGATATAGCTAATATAGTGGGTAGATTATCCACACAAAATGGTCGAAGAAGGATTAGTTTGAAATTTGGGGATTCTGATACCAAAAACTCACAATGAAGTTGATTGTTGGTATTGTATAAAAAGATGTGACTATAGATCTAAAAACCTGATTGATTCCTTTTTCAAAATTCTCACCGTAAGCCTGCCGCTGAATAAATGAAAAATGTTTTTGATCAAAGGCCTGCATAAAACCTCATTTTAGACAACTTAAATTGTACTTTGAAACTCTTTCAAAATGGAAAGAAATTCAATGCCTGATGCCTCTTTTCAGAAACTAGAGTGAACAAAACAAGAGAAACCGAAAAATCTCGGTTGGCCAGAATTAAAAGCGACCTCATTAAATTAGCGGGATAAAAAGAACGACAAAAACTTCAGTATTTAAGGCAGAAAACAGAAAGGACAAAAGAAAAATGTTGAAGACATGACACCTTTAGAGCAAAGAATAACTAGAAAAACATGAAAAAATTATTCATCAAACTACAGGCGGAGAAATCAGCTATTGAATTGAAATACTATTATTTTCAGCCGCCAGAATACTCCTCCATCAACAAAGAAGACCTCTTTTAACCAAGATCTAAGAGCAAAAGGAGCTGAATAGAGAAGTGAAAGACATAGAAAATCTACAAACAGAGGAATTGAAAAATGAAGGCTATAGTTTCGAGGCTTAAAACCAAACTGAATACCCAGCGTCAAGAATATAGACGAGTCAAAAAACAGCTAAAAAAGTGATTAAATCTGTTGAAAGAACGGCAAAGACCCGAATTGAAATGATTAGTGAAGATTTTACTAAAATAAGAGAATTAGTGAAAATGGCCCTTTTTGGGGAAGTTACTAAAGCACAATTGGAAGAAAACCACACTAAAATAATGACTCATGAAGATAGAAAAAAATTTAATCCAGTTATATCAGGAATAATAATAATAATAATATTTATACAGGATGAAGTCACCTCTAAAGATACTGGACATTATCTGAAAAAATGAACAAACAAATGAAAGCAAAATTAGAATGCAAGTATTAGTGAAGAATTTTTTCGAAGATGATTTTAACAGCCGTCAAGCTTCAGGCAAGAAAGAATTTATGTCTCGTGAACAATTGAAAAAACATAAGAGATATTTGCTCGATACCATGTGGAATCTTCATAAAAAATTTTATAAGAACCATGAGGTGTAATCAGTTAATCCCTATTTGCCCGACTTCGACCATATTGGGTGGTACAACCTACATTGTCGAACCATGCTGCTCTGAAGAAAGCAACTGAATTCACAGCAGTGAGTAATCATCAAAATATGTTTATTGTGATCGATATTCTGAAAAATGTCTAGAGAGAACATGTGACAGTTGTTGCCCAAAAACTCTAACTTATACTGACTTCGATAACTCAAGAGCAATATTAATAAAACAGTGGCTAAGTAAGAAAGAGTCTAAAACAGATCTGAAAACGAAGAAAGAACGATCACTTTATAGTTGAAAAGAAAAGAAAACGTAAAAAAATCAAAAACTGAAATATGAAAATCAAATTCCATTGAAAGATTGCTTCTCTGTATCTGTATGAAGTAACACTTTTTAAATTAGAATCACGAGCCAAACATATCTAAAAGTTCTTGAACTACTCGTTGGAACAAATCAGGAATATTCAAAAGCAAAACCAATAATCCAAACAAATGCAAAGTGCCTATGGCGGCCCAGACTCTAAAAAAATGTTTTTCTGACCACAGAATATACTTATTGTTTGACATATTTTATTCGTTTGGTCTACTGGAACACTAGTCGAACTATCATGAGCTAGGCGTAAACACTCCGATTAAAAGTAGTGTTAAATCTTCTCTAAGGCAATGGTATCCTTGAAGTTTGTGTTACAGAATAGCAATTTAATTTAACACGATTCATTTAGTGGGGTGTATAAATCACAAATTTAA
This sequence comes from Cryptolaemus montrouzieri, assembly GCA_013387265.2. NCBI lineage: Eukaryota > Metazoa > Arthropoda > Insecta > Coleoptera > Coccinellidae > Cryptolaemus > Cryptolaemus montrouzieri. The sequence continues at coordinate 55,039,594 of JABFTP020000021.1, read as the reverse complement.
AAAACCCTCTAATTTTTAACGTGTAAATAAACAGTTGAGCCCATTTTATGTTAAGTCTACTAGTAGCACTAATCAAACCGTCGAAAATTTACCATCAACGCTCTCATTAAGGGTAATGCCAAACTTTTCCAAAGTAACGGCATCCTTCAAATTTGTTGTTTTCCAAATAGTCAACGTCTGAAATTGGAGTTCTTTTCCAAATGTTTCCGCATTCTTAGATAATATTTTCAAATCGCTTGGTTAATATTGAATTGATCAGATTATTACACAACATGGACGCGCCTGTTAAGTTTGCGTAAAGAAGGATGGTTTAACCAAAGCTAAGAGTCCTATCAGATCTCATCTGTATAATTTTTATGAAATACAGGATCAATTATATGCAGCTTGTAGGGAAAAAAGTAAAATAGGTAATTTTCCAGGAACATCAACTCATAATTATTGAGAAGATGTCGATTTAGGTGAATCATTAGATGAATTGAAATTATATTCTCTGAGGTGCAATTCTAGCATTCCGTTTAGTCATAGTATTCAAATCGAATCAAAACCAGTGAAATGTCAGATAGATGCTGGTGCAAGTATTTCTTGTTCATCAGAAAAATTTCTATTTTTGAAACTGTCGGAGTTCAGAGCTGACGAAAAGTAATGGATTGAATTGCGATGAAGAAACTTGAACTCAGATCCATTAAATTCGAGATTCTTACTATTTTTCGAAGAAAAATGCAATCTATATACTCACTTTTGAACTATTCGATGAGAGCTTATCGCAGAACAAGCACTATGAGATTTTATTAGACCTAAGATTTCGATTTGAAAATTTTGTTTTCAGACCACAGAATATGTCAAATACTTTGAAAACTATGGAAAATGATATAGGTATATTCGAGAAATTCACTTTTTTGGCCAGAAAAATGAAATTGTGTATGCCATTGGAGAACTGTAATGTGGATATGCAATTTGTCACCAGATACCTTGTAAAGTCTAGATTATTTTTGTTTATAATCCTCAAAGCATGCTAGCGTGCAAAAAAAACTACTACAGCAGAAGCATAATCATAAATTCCTGCAAAATTAGCGAATAATTCACAACTTCCAAGTACACATGTACGTATTAAAATATTTTTCAATCTGAAAACTATGACATTATTGTCATAGTTACTGTAAAATTTGCGCTACCTCTTGAGCAGTGCGTTTTTGAACAACTTTATGGAGGCATTCTGCCTGCTTTTAGTAACATTAATTTAAAAGCTATTGTCTTATTACATTATTTCTGGTAATTGATTGCAGGACTAAACCACCTCTAAAATCTGAAATTCGAACACTGCTTCAATGAAAGTTAATAGGTTGGAAGGAATTTGCATTGTAGTTGGTTTGTTTGGCCTGATGTATACCAAACTGATTTGATTTCATTTATCATCCATATTTAGCTCCAGAGAAGGAAAGTACGACGAATGCTACACATTGGAAAAACGCTAGAACATACCGAATTTCAAAATTTTCTTCCTCAGTCGTATGTGTTGTTCTAAGTAATACAAATTGAAAATACTTTGGGGTATTCGGTACCAAAGCTTAATATCAAAGTAACAATTCATTCAACAAAACTTTCTACATTGAGTTTCATTGTAGAATTTTTGAGGATAAATAAAGGTGACGCTTACTAATATTCCTTATGTCTAGTTTGGAAAGTGTACGAAATATTGAATACTCTCTGAAATTCAAATTTTTTTTCAAATGACTCCTGTTTCCACATAATATTCATATCCGAACGATTTATTGATATGGTATGAAAGTTGATAAGTTGGAAGGCATTTGCATTGTATTTGGTATGTTTTACCTGGTGTACATCAAAACTTATTTATTTTCATTAGTCATACATGTAGATCGCCTGAGACGGAAGTACTTTGAATACAACATGTTGAAAAAGTACTAGAACATACCAAATTTCAAAATTTTATTTTACAGTCTTATATGTTGTTCTGAGTAATACAAATTGAAAATACTTTGAGGTATTAGTTGCCAAAGATTCATATCAATGTCACGATTTATTCAACAGAACTTTCCACATTTCGTTTGATTATAGAATTTTTGAGGATAAATAAAGGTGACTCTTGATAAAGAGTTAGTCTAATGTAGAGAACCAAAATTTTCTATTATCAATTCAAGTCAAGAAACTAGATTGAGAAGGCTTTTTATAGTTTACAAAGAAATTTCAGAAATATTCACTGACGAATTAATTCTCAATCATCTCAATTTCAAAAAAGCGTTTTGTTATGAATATTTAAGATAGGGGAGTAATTTGAATATAATACTCGAATTAAAGATCATGTCGAACACCTCAATGAACTTTCGAAGGAGGGTTAAGGGCTATTGAGGAAGAACATCACAAATTAACCTAAAAAAATCGAGAATGAATGTGTGTCATACTGGAAGAAAAATATTGAAAATTCGACGTTTTCTAGTCTTGTCTTATTTCATTTCAGCTACGTTAACTGTATAAAATAAAGAAGAGAATAAGCTAGGCAAGCTTCAAACAGAAAATACTTTCGATCAATTAACAGTAAGAATTTCCCAAACTGAGACGATATGAAAGGTTTTATTTAAAATAATCTTTGCAGAAAGAGTACACCAGCCAAAAAGTAGCTGCATAAAAAACATTGAGATGAGTAATTATCTTAGGAATCTTTCAGTTCTTTATATTGATAATATCATGATCTCAAATCATTCCTATAAGATATATTATTCAATAAAATAAAACCAAGGGATCTGCTCCTTAACATCTCATAATACAATGTTTGTCTTCGTCTCTTAGGAGAACTCGAATAAGAACTTATTTATGAAAAAGATTTTCTAATAATTATTCACTTTTCTTTTTGATAATTATTCTTCTCCTTCCTAACCTAAATGGTATATAAGAAAATCTTGTTCGCTATATTACAACGTCCGTCATATTGTATTTATCAACCACCTTGTCCGTATTACTGATATGACACATATATCATATTTCGGTTCTCTTAGATTTCTTGCTGAATTGATAATTACGGAAACGTAGAATTTACTAAAACTTTTGTATTGGGGAATACATATATTTCACATGATTCTTTCAAATATTAATGTTGAAAACTTCAATAAAATTAGTAGTGAATTTCTCAATAAAATGAATTGAGGGTGAGTAAAATAGTATTTCAAAAATAGAAATATATTAATTTACATGCTTCTTCTCACAATATTTCGAAAAGATTTGTAGATGTGTCTGACGGAATAAAAGATTCGAATTGGTTACTTCAAATTATATTGAAAATTGTCATGTACATGACGTGACACGAAATGTTATTATCAAAAAGTTTGAAAATCTTGATTCCAAAACGACGATTTTTCTGAGCAATATAACCACTAGGGTCTTAATTCAAATTTCTTGAAGAATTTACCTCGGAAAAATCAGAGAACTTTTCCAACCGTAATGTTTCACTTGAAATTTGTAATTCTCCAATATTCTCGCATTGAATTAAATGTGAAATAGGCGTTTGTTTGATTAAAATGAAATTCATAGAATTCAGGATTTTTTTCTGAAAATCAATGCATTATTTGAGTGAACCAAAATTTCACAAAATTGTTGCTGGTTACAGAATTATTTCAATATGGCTCTTGACTCCTAATAAAATGTTCGAGATTAACGACCATTTGAAATTTTCTCAATCTTAATCAAGTGCAATAGTAGGGCAAAATAGGTTAGTTCATGTGCATATTCACATCACAATTATTAGAATGGCTTACCCGGTCACAGTTTCCAGGTCGAAAAGCCCATTTCTCGAATATCACAGATATTTTTCTCCATAGTTTTCAAAATATTTGACATATTCCGTGCTTTGAGAACATAATTTTCAAATCGAACTCTTAAGTCTAATAAAATCTTACTGTGCTCGCTTCGCGATAAGTTTTCATTTAATAATTCATAAGTGAAAATAAAAATTACATTTCTCTTCAAAATATACTACGAGTCTTAAATTCAGTGTACATGAATTCAAGTTCCTTCGTTCCAATCCATTATTATTCTTTAGCTTTAAATTTCGAAAGTTTTCAAAATAGAATTTTGCTGATAAACAAGGAATACTCGCACCAGCATCTATTTGAAATTTCTTTGGTTTTGTTTCGATTTCAATACTAAGACTAAAAGGAACGTTAGAATTGAATATAAATTTCTTCTAATGACTCGCCTAAATCGACATTTCCTAAATAATTATGAGTCGATGTTCCTGGAAAAATACCAATTTTAATTGTTTTCTTACGAAATGCTTTCAAATTATCCTGGACTTTATGAAAATAACACAAATATTATGTTAAGACCATCCTTGTTTCCGCAAACTTGACAGGCGCGTCCATCTTGAGTCATCAGCTGGAAAATGTCAATTTCAAAGAGTTGAAATTAATAAATTCGCCTCAGTGGTAAGAACGTCCCAGATACAGTACATATTTCTCTGAAAATTATAATGTTTGCATTTTTGCCATTCTTCCATTGCTTTTGTCACGATTTACTTTCTTTGAAACTATGTTCACCATCAAAATGAAGAAATAGACTGCTGATTTGTGTAGTTTGATCACTTGAATTATTCGATTATGATTGTTATTGAAACTGCTGCTTTCCTTTAACTAAGAACGTTTATTTCTGCTCGAAAGTTGGAATGATAATGAATGAATACAGAACGTGTCTTATCTCGAATAGTTCATGAATAATTACATGGAGAGAGGGGTTTTTCCCTTTTCTCGGTACAGAGGCACTTGTGACTCAGCGTACTTACGGGACAAAACCAATCTTTACCTAGGGTACCTAGACGTATACAACATGATAGGAATAAAAATGGTGATTCTACGCATAAGGATGACTGTTTCTGTGTATACAATCATTATACCTTACTAAACATGCTCCGCTCTTGAAAGGCATAGTTTTCAACATTCTTAAATTGTTTTAAACATTTTGAGAAATGATTTGTAGTGAGCATAAACTAAATACTCAAATATATACTGCTTATTTATACATGTTATTACATAAGTAAAACTGAATTCTCGAAAAATGTTATAATATTATTCCTAAAACTGAATTAAATTGTTCTCACGATTCTAATTACTTCTATGCCTAGGTACACTTAATATTTTATCTTATTGTTCTCATACTGGTAGCACACAAATTTTGTGTACAGCTCTTTTGTACACACCACCATTTGTTTTTAGTTCCACGGCACGGGCAATATTGTCTTTTCCGTGAATTATTTCATTAACAAGACCTAGTTGCCATTTGAGGGGTGGAGAATTATCGTCGCGTATTAGCACCAACGAACCAATTTTCAATAGAGACGGTATGTTTTCCTTCCACTTAATTCGCGTTTGAAGTTCTCCTAAATATTATTTACACCATCTGCTCCAGAAGTGCTGCGTCATAGCTTGCAATCGTTGATATATGGACAAGCGATTGGTTGAAATATGTTCGATACTTGGATCAGAAATCGATGTCAATGGACGTCGAATTAGAAAGTGTCTATGGGTTAAAGGGATTAAGTCTTGAGGATCGGTTGATAGGGCATATAAAGGGCGTGAATTTAGGAGTGCTTCAATTTGGGTTAAGACAGTGGATAATTGTTCGAAGGTCAAATACGTATTGCCAATAACTCGATTCAAATGACGTTTTGCAGATTTTATACCAGATTCCCACAATGCGCCAAAATGGGGAGCCCTTGGTGGAGAAGAATACCACTGTATATTATCTCGACTGACGTGATTAGATAACTGATTCTGTTCTTGCTCATTTGTTAAGAAATTGCGAAGATCTTTCAATTCAGATTGAGCACCTACAAAGTATGTGCCGTTATCAGAATGAATATGAGATGGTTTACCTCGTCTAAATACAAATTGAGAGCCACTATGAATGCTTGTGTTGTGTGATCACTAACAAATTCCAAATGAACAGCTTTTGTTGAAAATCAAATGAGAATATATATATATATATATATATATATATATATATATATATATATATATATATATATATATATATATATATATATGATTTCATAAGACTATATTTACGGTTATTAGAATTCTTGATTAATATAGGGCCAGCATAATCAACTCTACAATTTTCGAATGGAAAGGAGGGTGATTCTAGTTGGCGGTAAATTATCCATTGTAGGATTTATTGTTTTCGGATTTATACGATAGCATTTAACACATGTGTGTACAAATTTTTTTTGGTTGCATTTCTACCTGACACGATCCAGTATTTCTCTCTGAAAGAAGTTAACAGCATAGTTGCACCACAATATAAAAGTTTGAAGTGTTCCTACTTTATAATTAAATTGATGAGTTTATATATATATATATATATATATATATATATATATATATATATATATATATATATATATATATATATATATATATATATATATATATATATATATATATATATATATATATATATTGCTGCTCTACAATGGATCAAATTTTGTAGCAATTTGAATGTTTTGAACGATATTGACTTCCCGCGTCATATTTTGATTGAAAATCATACCTCCGTGAGAAAGCATATGGAGCATGCATTTATATCAAAAGTACTTTCAATCTGAAATTTCGAACTTAACACATAAGAAACAAGTTTCTAGAAAAAGTAAAATATTGAATTTGCACCCTTTCATTGATGAACAAGGTATCCTTCGAGTGGGCGGAAGGAATCGAGCTACTCTTATGATAAGAAACATCCCATAATATTACTATTATTATTTATTATCGTGGACTTATGCACTATCTCAGCTGTTAGCTGGATATAATTTACCTTTCCCAGATTCAGCAATCAAAGGGAATAGGCTCGATTACAATATACTTGACATAAATTTCCTAACTATTCTACATGTATTAAGAATAACAGCTTTTTGCATTTCTACATAGGTATTCTTATGCAATTCTAATTTCTTAAGGCTATCATGCAAAGTTTTGGGTATTAACCCAGTGGAGGATACGATGACAGGAACAATATCTATTTTCTCGAGGTGCCACATCTGCTTGATCTCAATAGAAAGGTCTGTGTATTTGGACTTTTTCTCCTGGAACTTATTCAGCACGTTGTTATTATTTGGTACGGCGACATCCACCAGCATTGCTGTTTTGGCTCTCTTATCATACACCACTATGTCCGGCCTATTATTCGTCACCATTCTGTCAGTGATAATAGGCCTATCGTAGTATAATCTGATAGAGTCATTTTCCAATACGGGCGCCGGTCGATACTTGTAATATGGCTGGAATGTATTCAGAAGTCCGTACTTGTGTGCAAGTTTCTGATGGATAATGTTGCACACTTGATTATGCCTGTGAAGATAGTCTGTATTGGCCAGTTGTTCACATCCGGACGTAATATGCTGTATAGTCTCCGATCTTATATGGCATTTTCTGCACCTATCTGTTTGCAATGTTCCGTCCTTCATAATAAATTTTTTGTAGTTGTTTGTAGCGATCACTTGGTCTTGGATGGCCATAAGGAATCCCTCTGTTTCTGCGAATAATTCTCCTTTCATCAACCATTTGTTGGAGGCTTCTTTGTCGATGTGTGGTTGATTAATCTCATGGTGATGTCGTCCATGCAATTCATTTCTTGACCATTGCTCTTGTTCTTCAGTATGTGATAGGAATGGTAGATTCAGCAGGTCATCTCTGGTAGCAAGATTTAGAGGTGTATATCCCTTATCAGCCAACGATACCGCTCTATGTAGGTCAGAAGTGAGAGCTTTTTCTGAGAAGAATTCTCTGAGATTTTTTTTCTGTTCGGTATGTAAATTGACTACATCTATCAATCCGCGTCCTCCTTCTTTCCGCTTCAAAGTTGTTCGTATCACAGACGATTTTGGATGATGGTTGTTGTACTTTGTTAGCATCGTTCGGGTCTGCCTTTGAATATCATCCAGTTCTGTCTTAGTCCATCTGATTATTCCAAATGAGTAAAGTAACACTGGAATGGCGTAGGTGTTAATTGCCTTGACTAAATTCCCCGAGTTCAACATCGATTTCAGCACAGACTTCAGACGCTGGCTGTATTCTGAACGAATCTTCTCCTCTGATTGTTTTTGGTCTAGCAATCTGGCTTGTTGGTATCCCAGATATTTGTATGTTTCGCCACCTCTCAAGCACTGTATAATATCACCGTTTGGAAGTTGTGTTTCACCATCTATGACTTTCCCTCTTTGAATGTTCAGGGTCTTACTTTTTTCAATCCCGAATTTCATATGAACATCTGCCGAGAACTCACTGACAGTTTTCAGCAAATCATCCAATTGCTTCTTGTTCGAAGCATATAATTTGATGTCATCCATATACAGCAGGTGGGAGATTGTATGATAGTTCCTTTCTGCTTTTATCCTAAATCCGTATCCTGTTCTATTGAGCATTGAGGACAATGGGTTCATTGCCAAACAGAACCATAGTGGACTCAAAGAGTCTCCTTGAAAAATTCCACGACGTATGGGTATCTTGTCGGTTTTAATTGATTTATTGTTCATGTTGACCTGCAGAGACGTGCGCCAGTGTGTCATTGTTGTCTTCAAGAACTCTACCAGGGATGGGTGAATTTTGTATATCTTCAATACTTCAACAAGCCAAGAATGGGCGGTACTATCGAATGCCTTCAGATAATCGAGAAAAGCTGAATGAACATTGGGATGCCCTACGTGTGCCTGTTTCATTATCACAGAATCGATGATGAGTTGTTCCTTGCACCCGTGGTATTTCTTTCTGCATCCTTTCTGCTCCTCTGCTAATATATTGTTGTCGTCAAGGTGTTGGTATATTCGATTGGATATGCATGAGGTGAGTATTTTGTAGAGTGTTGGCAGGCACGTGATTGGCCTATATTGAGACGGATCCTGTGTTCTATCGCTCTTAGGTAGCATATATGTTAAGCCTTGCGTTAGGAAAGTGGGTGTTTTCTTGGGATGTTGAAGAACATATGTGAGCTGTTTCGCTAGGGCTCCATGGAGCTTATCAAACTTCTTGTACCAGTAGTTGTGGATATTATCTATACCTGTGGCCTTCCAATTGTTGGTCGCTCTAATTACTGTTGTGATTTCTTCCTCCGTTATTCCATCGAAGTCCATATGTCTGATAAGGAGGCGTTCTTTTTCATTCGTGATCCATTCCGCATCTCTATTGTGTTCTTTGGGGTTCGACCATAGGGATGACCAATAGTCGGTCAAGCACTGTGCGTCAGGTACTTCTTTGTTATTGTTGGACGCAGTTTTGTTATTTCCCTTATGAAAATTGGCTGCGTTTTGGAGAAACCTTTGGTTTTGGTGTTTCCTTTCAGTACACTTGACGTATCTTGAAAGCCTCTTTGCTTTTGCTTGGAGTTTCTGTTTCAAAGTGTCCATGTACACGTCGATGTGTTGTTTGTGATCAGGGTGTTTTGTGTTCGTACCAATTTTCCTATAAATTTTGCGTATATGTGATTTAAAGCGCCTTGAGGGTTTTCTGTTTCTCAGGAATTCTGTGAGGCGACCGATATTACTATTATTATTATTTTTATTTTATTAGACAGGTCCCACGAAGAAATGATATATGGGCGATGTCAACCCTGATTATTGGGTCCATAATGATTCTAAAACATCTATAGATCATAATCGGCATGACTTGGGAGACTGAACCTTGCCATCATGGCTCTCTCGATCAAACAGAGAGGGAATTTGAGGAAATATTGCAAGTTATGTATTTTTTCATCATCTCCTTACTCCTTTTCATGACCTTGCTTGCTATATAAAATCTTTTTTTAGATTTGTTTAGAAGGTGTATGGTTGTTGAAATTTTTTCTGCCGGTTTTTTTTCCATTATTACAGATTCCTGTCCCAAACCCCCTTCCTTCCACCCTTGTCTTCGTTTGGAAATCATGAAATTCAAGAAAGAATGAAGCGGCTAAGCAGAAAAATCTTTGGTACTCTTTATGTACACACGACACTGAAACAACATAAACAGACAAGCTATTGCTTGTGTAATAGCGACGGGGAAACGAGTTCTTTCCTCAGGTTTTTTCACTCGTTTATAGAATCATATACGAGATAGTATGGTTCCCCTGTTACATTTCCTGAGCTCACACTTGTACACTTGTGTTTTTTTTTTGACACATACCAAAATTATAGATACAAGAATTTATTGTAAATACAATTATTCAAATTTTTGTAAATTTCAATTATTCAAATTTTTGTAAATCTTTTATATATATATATATATATATATATATATATATATATATATATATATATATATATATATATATATATATATATATATATATATATATATATATATATATATATATATATATATATATATATATATATCCGATTTTCGAGCGAAACTTGCTTTAGACATCGAATTGCTAAATATGTTGCGGACGCTGTACCGTAAGTAGCAGTATTCAGTTTATAGGTGTTTACAGGATCCTTTTTGTTTTTTCGCGCCATAATATTCTAATATTATAACAATACCTAACTAAACATAGACATTGCTAGATAAAATCGATTTCATGTACTTTACAATTTGGCGAATGCGCCAGGTTCAATCAAATTCATCACGGGTTGAAGAAAAGCAAAGATTTCCAGAGTAATAAACATTTCCAAAATCTATTTCGAACATATAGAATGTTTTACTGTACGGCAGTCTACGTTGGGGCAAACAGCAATAATAAATAATGCAGTTTAACTGTATTATCATCACTTCTAATACAGAATCCATAAAGAAATACCATATTATTTTTTATTCAAAGAAAATAATGCTGTTCAAATCTTCACTATATTATCGAACCTATGACGCGTTTCACCTTTCCGTGGCTTCTTCAAATGGATAGTTCTTGAGAATAAAAAATGCGACTCATACATTATGTTCCAACAAAAATTTTCCACACCATTCTTTGTCAAGGAAGATAGATTATAGTTCCATTGAAGGGGACCGATTTCTGAATTGGCTAGGAGCATATAAAATCATCTCTCTGCCGTCAGCAAACCTGAGTCGTATTTGATTATAGGAAAGCTGGCTCGGGTGAAATATCTTTAGAAGGGTATTCTCTATTCAAAAGTACTATATTTATAAGCATTTAATATCATACAAATAGTTAGAACATCACCAGAATTTGCATTTCAAAGGAAATTTGAGAATTCCAAAAATTTAACTGATCTAACATATTTTATTCTCTGAAAGAGTTTCATCATTTTTCGAATTTCTGTGAGTCTAGGATTTATCTATTCTTCCATCAACTGCTAGAAAGGTCCTAATATTTGGTTTCGATATATTCTTGTCCACACGTTCAATTCTTGAGTCATTTGCGTATATGCCTGTATGAACTAATGAGAATTCTGGTAATCCCAATGTCGATAATTCTGCCCATTCAATTCACCATTGAGAAAAAATCAGATGTTATTCAGAATGTGTGGATTACTGTTAATATTTTCACTACAAATTTCATGAATCTGCTATTGGGATCATCTTCGTTCATTTTACGAACTAGTTTCACTTTATAAGGATGAAGTTGGTGATTTTTCACGATCCTGTTAACTGTTGAATATGATATACTGAACAAACATGATAGTTTTCTGATGGACGTACTGCTTTTAATTTGCAAGTTGCCCAGACCTGCCATTTCAGTTGCTTGCGTCCCATATAGGCCGATGTTGAACTTTATGTTTTTCGTTAGCCACGAGAACCGTAGTCCAGAAATCATTCATCAAGTATAATTCTACCTGTTTTCCTGGACGGTTTACACAGAAAATCCTAGCCGTTTCTCTAGCATTGCAAATATTTTCGTTGGAATACAAATTTTTGTAGTGTTTGCACTTTTTGTTTAATATTAAATGATCATAATGAGACTATTTTCGGAAAATTGAGGAAAATACCTTTCCAAAGATATGTCACTTGATCCTCTTCCACGATAATGAAATTTGACTTAGGTGGTGATGATAGCAGTTGATCCTACATGCTCAGAACCAAATCAGGAATTGATCCTTCACGAATCAAACTTTGTCGTGTGAAATCAGCACATTCGATAGCAAAAAAAGAATTTGAAACATTCGGCCTTATCCTGCTTTTTGCATTTATTGCGCTTTTCGACATAGTAACTAGCAACTAAAACCAACTTTTGTATTGGCTCCAACTAAAAAGGTGAAAACTTGACAGACCAAAAAATACCTCGACTGCAGTGTCGTAGAAGATTTGAATAGATAATCCTGAATATTTCATGCGGTCAGAATTTGATGTGTAATACTCGCAAAAATATGACTCTACAATTCCGCATGAAATAATAATTACGTATAATATTCGAACACTTGTTACATGAAAATACGGTGGGTTCTAGTGAAAAGAAATTCAATAATGCCGGTTTTTTTCATGCACATATGCAATATAAAATATTTCTAAAATAGACGAAATCCCTCAGAAAAATTGATCAAAAACGCACTACTCAAGACATAGCGCAACTTTCACAGTAACTTTGACAGTAATGTCATAGTTTTCAGATTGAAAAATCTTTAAGTACTAGATAAGCATACAAGTGAACTTGCTACATGTGAATTATTCGCCAATTATGCGGGAACGTAAGATTATGCCTCTGCTGTGGTAGTTTGTTTTGTGCAAGCTCGCACACTTTGAGGATTACAAACAAAATAATCTGGACTTAACAAGGTATCTGGTAACAAAATTGCATAACCACATTATAATTATTCGAATGGCATACCCGATTGCATCTTAGGCCAAAATAGCGACTTTCTCGAATATAACCTATTTGTTTTCCATCAAGTAAAATACCTCTTTCATATCTCTATGTCCTAACATATATTATTTTATCAATTCTGCCTGAATATATTTATCTTGAAATCAGTTATATATACACTATCCTCCCACCATTTTCATTTATATATCGGAAAAGAATTTCATCGCACCAACATATATATAACATACAGTGTTACTTGGGTGAACGTCAAAAATGAAATGATAATTTCCTAATGACTCATGTTCTCGTTTTGAAATGTCCGAAGTTCTCTTGACACAGTTTTCTCTTGTAGAAATTTTCTGGTGTCAATTGATGTTTCTTGATGAGATCTATTACTATTAGGCTCTGATTGTGCATTGAATTGATATAACTATCAACTAAGGGCTCCAAGTATTTTCTTTTCGTGCATTTATTACTCTAAGCTAAGTTGAATTAACGTAACTTACCTTTTCTTGTACCGCTAGATCGAACAGTTTTCCGATGAGTGAACAATTATATTTTCATAACAGAAATAGATGTAAGAATCTTTTGAAGAAATTATAACAAGGCTTTTCATGAAGTACCAACTCATAAGAAATTTGAAACTCGTTTCAATACAAATATCTTAATATAGAGGTAACAGGTGGCCGCCGCATAGGAAATATCAAAAATATACCGAATGCAGTATGAATATTAACCCAATTTTGGACTAGGGGTTTTATACTCAAGCTAATTTCAGTTGACTATAACAAAATTCTGTTATATTCAACAGAAAATTGTAATATGTTGAATGAACACATTTACCTTCGGAAGCATCAAATACAGAAAGTACAAGATTTATTTTTATTCTGAAAAATATGAATTCACCATATGCAAATCTAAACTAATCTCACCAACCACCAAATATTTGGTTTAAATCATTGACATATTCAATTTTAGGCGATTGAGAAAAGTTTATAAAAACATGTATCAAGAATTACTCAAAAGCAAGAAACAAGTTGCCACATTAGGAAAAATAGTTATGAATATTTAAATAGTGTGGAGATTATCCACACGAAATGGTCGAAAAAGAATTAATTTGAAATTTGGAAGTTCTGATACCAAAACTTCGCAATGAATTAGATTGTCGGTGTTTTATCAAAAGATGAGATTTTATAGATCTAACAATCTAATTCATTTTTATTTCACCGTAAGCATGGCGCGTGATAATTTCATTGAAAAAACTTGTATGAATGTACATTTCGGTTCTCTGTTTTACTGGGTTGAAACCCATTCAAAGAATGTGAAAAAATCATTTCTGTCGAAAAATTCAGAGAACATTTTCAACCGTTAAGTTTTTTTCAATATTACCAATTATTCAGTACTCTAGCGTTCAATTCAATGCGAAATAGATGTTCATTTGAATGAAATGAAATTCATAAAATTCAGGATTTTTTCTGAAAATCAATGCATATACTTATGATTATTTGATTGAAGAGAATTATTACAATATTTTTGCTAGATACAGAAATATTTCAATATAGCTCTTGAGTCTATGTTAAATGTTTGAGATAAACGAATACTAGAAATTTTCTCATTTCAATAAAGTGCAACATTGGAACAAAATAGGTTCCTCAGAGAAATTTACTTCACTTTCAATTCCTATGACTAATTGCTCGAGTGTGTTTTATACAATTTTAGAGTCCATGATCATGAAGCTTCAGCATATATCTCTTGAAATTATATCTTCCCCTCTCCTTCATTATCTGTGTATTAGGTTAATCATTCAAACTTCCAATAAATGTCCCTGTATTCTACAAATGTTACACAAATAAGATAGGAAACGACTCTTATCACTAGTAAGACCATAATTCTTTTCGCAAACTCATCAGGTGCGTCCATAATGTGTCATCATCGGATAAATTCAATATTAACCAATCGAGTTGAAAAAATATCTAAGAATGGGAAAAATTTGAAAAAAATTCAAATTTCAGACATCGAATATTTGGAAAACAACAGTTTCCGATTAGTGAACACTTATATTCTCATTACAAAAATAGAGGTATAACTTTTAAATAGATTATATCAAGGCTTCATTTAGAAGTTCCAAATCAAGGAAAATTTGATACATATACAGGAAACAGATGGTCGCCGAATATAAAATAATTAAAATATTCCGAAAGCAGATGCATCAATTTTAACCAAATTTCAGACTGGGGTTTTATACCTAATTAAATTCAGTTGACTATAACAAAATTCTAAAATTCTGTTATATTCAACAAAAACACAACAACCATGTAAGCAAAAAGTATTTATTTTGAAATTAAAATTTTGTTCACCTATCAAAATATGGAAATGATGACAAATATTTTCTTGTTCTTGAAACAGTAGAATTTCTCCCTTCGAACAAATATCAATTCCGTATTCAGCAAAGGGAACTCTCTCAGTAACAAAATTCGCATTTCTTAGAGAAAACGACAATATTATTCTGGAAAAAATTTCCTTGTGGCACTATGGTGTGCCTACTCATACATATTTATCATTCTAAATAGCAATAACAGTTAATTCAACCTAGCAATTCTATATTTTCTGAGCTTCAAAATTATTTCTCACTTGATTTCGTTCTTTCAATATGTAAGATAAACATGTTTATGCTTACAAGCATCCAATACAGAAAGTTATAGTTTTTTTATTCTAGGAAAATATGAATTCACCAACTGCAAAAACTCAGTTTGAAATATTGACTAATCAGTTTCAGGCGATTAAGAGAAGTTCATAAAAGCATATGACATGCCACATCAGAAAAAACAATTATAAATACTAACACTAATATTGTGTGGAGATTATTCCCACGAATGTTCGAAGAAGAACTAATTTAAAATTTGGAGATTCTGATAGCATTAACTCACAATGAAGTTGATTGTCGATGTTGTATAAAGAATGTGATCTGAAAATCTAATTGATTTTCATTCCAAAATTTTCACCGCGAACCTGCCGCTGAATGAATGGAAAATGTTTCTGATCAAAGGCCTAAATATAACCTTAACTTTCGACAACCTGAATTGTGCTCTGAAACTTTTCACAGTGGCTAGAAATTTATTCTGATCCCTCTTTTCGGAAGCTAGATTGAAAAGTTTCGGTTAGCCACAACTGAAAGCAATCCCATTTAATTATCGGAATACAAAGAAAGACGAAAACTTTAGTTTTAAGGAAAAAAACAGAAAGGAAAAAGAAAAAATGTTGAAGACATGACATCACGAGAGCAACGAATAACTAGAAAAAATGGAGAAATTATTCATCAAACTACAGACGAAGAAATCAGAAATTGAAACAAACTACTAATATTTTTGCCGCCAGAATATTCCTCCATCAACTGACGACGAAATACAACCTGAAGATAATGAGGAGATTAGATCTGTTATTAACGAAGACCTGAGAGCAAAAGAAGCTGAAAAGAGAAGTGAAAGGCAGAGAAAATCTAGAAACAGAGAAATTGAAAAAATGAAGGCTATAGTTTTGAAGCTTGAAACCAAACTAAATACTCAGCGTCAAAAATATAAACGAGTCAAAAAACAGTTAAAAAATGTGATAAAATTTGTTTAAAAAACGCGCAAGACCAGAATTGAGGAGACTAGTGAAAATATAACTGAAATAAGAGAATTAGTGAAAATCGCCTTTTCTGCGGAAGTAACTACAACAAAATTGAAAGAAAAATACTCTGAAGGAAAGATTCATGAAGATAGAATAGAATCAAATCAAGGTACATCAGGAAATGTAGTTAACAAATACAAATTATATGAGTGCGTTTGGTACGTGTAGTTTTTTTATTATTTGATCCGCGGGAGGATCTTACACATTTTTATCCAATTTAAACAGAGTGCCATTCAGGTTACAATCAGGTTACAAAATTACTCTTACTTCACCGTCTTCATCATCAACCGAAGAGCAGACCGCTTCATAATGATATTCTGTTTTCTTTGTGACATATTTAACCAAAACATAATCACCTACAACTATTACGACTTTCATGTGCGAATAATCACTAGTTCCTGGTGCCGATAGATCATTATTCAATATAGAGCGATTGTCATTTGTTTTAACATATGTAGATGATGGTACATAATCTTCAGAGTCTTAGAATATGGTAGAAGTATTCAGACGTGTACTATTTCAAGCACATAATTCATGTAATGATTACATCCATCGGTATCACAAAAACAACCTAGTTGCTACATGATTGTTGGGATTGTAAGCTGTGCCAGTCACTAGATGCACCAACAGTGTAATCTTTAAAGTACAAATTTTGGATGATTTATCATTAATGATGGTATTCATCTGCTCAATTTCATACTCTTCGATCACATCCATTTTTATACCATATCATCTTACGTGAATGACAGTAGCGAACTCATTCAGGTTAGTTATATCTCCTCCTTTAGAAATTACTTGATCTGCAATTCTTTTACTAGTTTCGCCTATACCATCGGGTGCCCCCTTCCCATGTCCAGCTTTATGAAAGTTCCAGGTATATTTTATAATGTTAAGGAGAATGTCTTGAAGTTTACAGCCTACTAAATAAAACATAGATTTGTTCCTGTATTGCGTTACAGGCTCATTATTGAGAAAGTGAATGTTTTCAATATTTGATGGCAGTGATGTAATCACATGTTTCAGGTGGGCCCAAAACGCTCCAGCGTTGTGAGACAAATTAGTTTAGACGGTATTGTGTGCAACAACGGAGTTTTTAGATTTCGACAACAATTTTCGGAAAAATCCATATGAACAATGGCATCGGTTTCTGATAAAGACACTTTCAATTGCTTAATTGAATTTTACTGGTATAATATGTTGAAGGAATGCCGAAAAAATGAAACCATATCACTTTCAAGTTTTATAATGGCATTTTTATGTGACATTTCCTGTGTTTCTATTTTACATTTCATCACAAATCGGTCTTTCTTCGTTTTAATCTGATATGAACTTTTTTTAACCCACTCACTGTTTTATTAATATTGCTTTTGAGTTATCGAATTCTGTATAAGTCAGAGTTTTTGAGCAACAAGTATCACATGTTCTATCTGGACATCTTTCAGAAAAACGATCACAACGAAGCAGTTCAAACATATTTTGACGATTACTCACTGTTGTAAGTATATTTGCAGCAAGTTTAAGGTTCATGTTTTCGTGAATTGTGCAACTACAAGTTTCACAATGTAGGTTGTACCACCCAAAATGGTCGAAGTCGGGCAAATAGGGAATTACGCATGGAGTGGTTTTTAAAAAATTTTCTCATGAAACTTCTTCATGGTATCAAGCAAATATCCCTTATATTTTTCAATTTATTTACGAGACA
Organism: Cryptolaemus montrouzieri; assembly: GCA_013387265.2. Classification (NCBI taxonomy): domain Eukaryota; kingdom Metazoa; phylum Arthropoda; class Insecta; order Coleoptera; family Coccinellidae; genus Cryptolaemus; species Cryptolaemus montrouzieri. The sequence continues at coordinate 55,021,500 of JABFTP020000021.1, read as the reverse complement.
CGAATTCTTTCTTGCCTGAAGCTTGACGGCTATTAGAATCATCTTCGAAAAAATTTTGCTCTAATACTTTCATTCTAGTTTTGCTTTTATTTATTTGTTTATTTGCCAGATTATATCCAGTTTTTTATAGGCGTCTGCTTTGTTTTTTATATTATATAGTTTGTATTTGTTTACTATATTTCCTGATATAGCTCATTAAATTTTTTTCTTTCTTCATGAGTCCTTACTTTTGTGTAGTCTTCTTCCAATTGTGTTTCAGGGACTTCCACAAGAAGGGCCGTTTTCACTTATTCTTTTATTTCAGTTATCTCTTCACTAATCTCTTCAATTCTGGTCTTTGGTGTTTTTTCAACAAATTTTATTACCTTTTTTAGCTGTTTTTTGACTCGTTTATATTTTTGACGCTGAGTATTCAGCTTGGTTTTAAGCTTCGAAAGTATAGCCTTCATCATTTCAATTTTACTGTTTCTAGATTTTCTCTGTCTTCTACTTCTCTTTTCACATTCTCGTGCTCCTAAGAGCAAGATCTGAGTCTTCGTTCCTCATTATTATCTATAGGTTGCATTTCGTCGTCAGTTGATGAGGGAGTAATCTGGTAGCTGAAAATATAAGTACTTTGTTTGAATAGCTGATTTCTTCGCCTGTAGTTTGATGAATAATTTTTTCATTTTTTTTCTAGTTATTAGTTGCTCTCGTGGTGTCATGTCTTCGAAATTCTTCTTTGTCATTTCTGTTTATTTCTTAAAATACTGAAAAATTTGTCTTTCTTTGAATTCTTCTGCTAATTTAGTGGGGTCGCTTCTAATTCGGATCAACCGAGCCTTTTCGGTTTCTCTTTTTATTCACTCTAGCTTCTGAAAAGAGGGATCAAAATACATTTCTTGCCCTTGGGAAAACGTTTCAAAGCACAATTTAATTTGTCGAAAATTGAGGTTATATTCAGGCCTTTAATCAAAAACATTTTCCATTTATTCAGTGGAAGGCTTGCGGTGAAATTTTTGAAATAGGAACCAATTAGAGTTTCAGATTCATAAAGTCACATATTTTTATACTACACCGACAACCAATCATCGTGAGTTTTTGGTATCAGAATCTCCAAATTTCAAACTAAGTCTTCTTCGACCATTTCGTGTATATAATCTCCACACTATATTAGCTATATTAGTTTTCATAATTGTTTTTTCTAGTGTGGCCCCCTATTTCAAGTGAATTGAATAATTCAAGTCATATGTTTTTATGAACTTTTCTGAATCGCCTAAAACAGATTATGTCTATGGTTTCAACTTAATGTTTTGCAGTTAGTGAATTGATATTTCCTCAGAATAGAAAAAAAACTTTCTGTATTTGATGCCTGTAAGGATAAATGTGTTCATCTAACATATTACAAGAACAAAATCAAGTAAAATATAATTTTGAAGCTTGGAAAATATAGAATTGCTAAGTTGAATTAATTGCTATTTTTTGTGCTTTCTATTTTGAATGAGAAATATGTATGAGTAGTTTCAACAAAGTCATAATCCTAGTACCACAAAGAAATTTTTTTCAGAATAATATTGGTGTTCTCTCTAAGAAATGCTACATTTGTTATTGAAGGAGTCCCCTTTGCAGAATACGGAATGGATATTTGTTCAAAGAAGGAAATTCTTTACCACGAACTCCAAAAAGTACTTGGCACTAACATATTTGTCGTCATGGTGTTCATTAAAAATGGCAGTTCCCCTTTTTGCTAAAGTATTATTGCTGAAAAAAAAATGTCAATAATTTCAATCTTTCAGCATTTGGATAAACCATTTTACCAGTTTGGATGCAACCCATGAGTGTGAAAATCAGCTAGATAAACAAACAAAGTATAACAAGTGTATATATATATATATATATATATATATATATATATATATATATATATATATATATATATATATATATATATATATATATATATATATATATATATTTCATTTATAATAAAGAACCCTCAGCTACTCCTTTATTTTTCACACAAGGAATTACTTATTTAAAACCGAAAAGTGATAATACTATTGATCCGTCTCAATATAGACCAATTACTTGCCTTCCAACAATATATAAAATTCTAACTGCATGTATTACCCAAAAATTTATGCACATTTGGAGAATTATAATATTCTTTCCGAACATCAAAAGGATGTAGAAAAAACACCTTGGTACTAAAGAGCAACTTGTAATTGATTCTGATGCTTTGAATCAAGCTCAAACTAAGAAGAGAAATATTCATACAGCCTTCATTGATTACCAAAAGGCTTTTGACAGTTCTCCCCATTCATGGCTTCAAGAAATTTTGGAAATTTATAAAATTGATAAGACACTTCGTCATTTTCTTGAATTCGTAATGAGAAATTGGAGAACCAATCTTCATTTAAATATTTCAAAACAATCGTTAAAATCCGAAGTAATTCCAATCAAAAGAGGCATTTTTCAAGGTGATTCTTTAAGTGCTCTTTGGTTTTGTCTTTGCCCCAATCCATTATCTCATGAATTAAATGCTACTAGTTCCGGCTTCAAAATAAAGAGTTTATTAACTGAATTCAAATTAAGTCACTTAATTTATTTAGATGATATTAAATTATATGCCGGAACCAGATCTCATTTAAAAAGTCTACTTGAGATTACTTTCAACTATTCCAATGATATTCATATGAAATTTGGGCTTCCAAAATGTAAAAATCTTTCTATTGAAAAGGAAAGATCACCTCTGATTATATAAAGATTTCCAATATCGAAATCGAGCCAATGCATCAAGGAGATACATATAAATATCTTGGATTTTGCCAAGAGAAGACAATTAACCATAGCAGCACTAAAGAAATTATTAGAAGTTCATATTACAAAAGACTAAGAATTATCATCAAAAGTTATTTAACTAGTAAAACCTTTTCAGAGCTATCAACTCCTATGCTGTTCCTATTCTTACATCTTCTTTTGGAATTATTAAATGGTCTAAAACTGATCTAATTGAATTACAATGTCAAACGAGGAAAATGCTCTGTAAATATCATAAGCACCACCCAAAGTCAGCTGTTCAGAAAGTTACACTACCTAGACATCTTGGAGGTCGTGGATTAATTGATTTGAATAATCTTCACAGTAAACAGATTTTTCATCTACGTTCCCATTTTCATGATAAACAGAGAACGTCTAAATTACATGATATTGTTGTTGCTTCAGATTATAATCTTACACCTCTGAACTTGACAATGCAAAAGGTAGATTTTGATATATTTGATGATAATTCTAAAAGAGAAAGTTGGATGCAGAAGGAATTACACGGAAAGCACCCTAAAGAATTGAAAATGATTATATTGATGAAATTGCATCGAATAAATGGTTAGTATCTGGAGAATTGTTTGCTGAAACAGAAGGCTTGGCAATTGCGATCCAGGACCAGGTTGTTTTCACAAGGAATTATAGAAAACATATCATCAAACAAAATATAGATGATTCTTGCCGTAGATGTTTCTGTTCTTCAGAAACAGTTTTTCATATATTATCATCTTGCTCAGTCCTTGCTTCAACAGATTATTTAGAAAGACATAATGCCGTCGCTAATATTATTCACTTCAATCTAGGAATTAAACATGACCTAATTCCCAAAAGAAAAAAATTTCAAAAATATGAACCTGAGATTATTTGTGAAAATGACAAATATAAACTTTATTTTGATAAAACAATTCTGTGCAACAGAGCTGTAAAACACAATAGACCAGATATCGTTCTTATTGATAAACAGAATCAAATAACATATATAATTGATATTGCTATACCCGACACACATAATATACAAAATAAATACAATGAAAAATTTCTAAATATATGATGCTTGGTGACGAGATTAAAAAATGTGGAAAATGAAGAGAATATTTATTCTATCGATTATTATTTCTACAACAGGCGTTATTCCTAGAAATCTTCACAAAAGTATTGAGATTTTGGGTCTGAAGAAAAATTTGTTTGAACAGTTACAAAAGATAACAGTCATCAAATCTTGTAATATTCTTCGTAGGTTTCTTTCCGAAAATAATAATGAGGTAGAGTCATAGGTTTTCTCTTTAGTTTATACTGCTCAGAATCTCATTTCATATTTTATTTATTTGTTTATATAAATGTAATATAATTAACTGACAATTTTGTCATATTTATATTCAGAGCAGTATTCTATTCGATCGTTCACCACTTCACACAAAGGAAACTATTAATGAGTAACATTCAGTGTTACTTGACTAAGGTCCGTACACTGGATTTTTCCGGGGAGAAAGCCTCTGGACTACTCGTTGGTACATTGATATCATTGTCTGATGATGCTATAGTATGTATATATTCTGGTAGATTGATATATTCTCATAACATTTAACGTTATCCTAATATATAATTACTCCAGGATATGTTTTGATTATAATCATTGCCTGGCAATGGTATTAATTACCGGGTGGTGGATTTATATTTTTCATGAAATCAGTTTGATTGCATGAACAGATATATGGGCAACTCGTCGGGTAAAACCCTATATATATATATATATATATATATATATATATATATATATATATATATATATATATATATATATATATATATATATATATATATATATATATATATATATATATATATATATATATATATATATATATATATATATATATATATATATATATATATATATATATATATATATATATATATATATATAAACAAAGCTATAACAAGTGTATATATATATATATATATATATATATATATATATATATATATATATATATATATATATATATGTATATATAAAGGATTTACAAAAATTCGAATAGTTCTATTTACAATAAATGCTTATATCTATAACACATGTGTGAACTCAGGAAAATGTAACAGGGGAACCATACTATCTTGCGTATGATTCAATAAACGAGTGAAAAAACCTAAGAATTTCGTTTCCCTGTCGCTATTGCACTAGCAGTAGCTTGTCTGTTTATGTTGTGTTAGTGTCGTGTGTACATAAAGAGTACCAAAGATATTTCTGCTTAGCAGCTTCATTTCCTCATTCTCATCTTGCACACCATGATTTCCAGACGAAAACGTAAAGACGTAAAGGGACAAGAATCTGTAATAATGGAAAGAGAAAACCAGCGGAAAAATATCTCAAAAATCATACGGGACTCTTATATGTCTGAAAGGTAAAGGGACTAAGGAGATAATCAAAAAGTACTTCACCTGCGATATTTCCTCTTTCGCGGAGATATTCTTCTGTCGCAGTGTGTCTGCTGGAACATAATCACTACCTTATTCTAGCTTGCCAATCTTGAAGTATAATCGCAAAATCCCTACAATATCCAAATTCAACAAAACAATTCCCTCTCTAATAAAAAACAAGTACTGTGTTTTAAGGAATTTTACTTAATATAATAATAATATTAAGTAAAATTCCTTAAAACACAGTACTTGTTTTTTATTATTGATAATGGAATTCTACCAAGTAAAAGCCTCCCAAATTCAAATTCCCTCTCTGTTTGACCGAGAGCCCCGATGGTTCGGTCTTCTAAGTGATGCCGATTATGATCTATAGATGTTCTAGAATCATTATGAACCCATTAATCTGGGTTGTTTTTTATTTATTTCGGATGAATATTGTTCTGTTATTAGAACTTTACTTGAGTTCGTTTCATTTCAACCTTGGATACCATGCTGTACGAGGCTTTTCACATACGACGATCAGTTACGTGTGCTACAGGCCATTATTCTGTTGGTTGTATTCATATGTCTGCGTTCCATCAGTCCAATGATGGAAATTTTTTGCGACTCAACCGATGTCAGGGCACGATCATCGCTTTTTTTTTGAAGAGGCTCTTGTACTGTGTATCAATTTCTCCATGATCCACCCTGTATCTTCTTTGAAATGTAATCGGATTTGAAAATTCGTTCACTGTAACCAGACAATTCTAAATACCTATCCAATGAGCTATAAGTCGGACTAACAGATCAATTCGAAGATTTGAGGAGTAGACATCCTCATCTGAAGGGATGTAGCGGAAGCACCACTGCTTAAAGATATTTTCCCCAAAATACAAAATTATTTCTGTGAATGTTTATTTGAAATCAACAAATTTTGTGATCACTGAAAATAACTCTTCTTTTGACGAACCAGCCTGTATCTTCTTCCGAATATGTCGAAACTCAAAAGTTATAACATATTTGTGTTGAGAATCAAAATAGCTTTCTAATGAAGTATATCTCGATTTATCTTCTCTATTCAAAAAATTGTGCTTAGGGGGTTGATGTAAAATAAAGTCACCGTTGAAAGATGTCTTCCTTCAGGCAAGAATTGACATGTTTCTGATTTTTGTCCAAAAAGGAATTGATTAGCAGTTATTGAGTCTTTTTTGTTTTAGTTGCCCATCAGGTATGTTGAAACCCGAAATAAATAAAATAGGAAAGGTTCCTTGAATTTGTGTTTAAGGCATAAAACAATCATTTTTGAGAGAAAAATCATCTAGAACATTTCAAAATGGTAAAATTTGCTTCTGATCGCATGTAGTAACTATTTCAGAAAGTATTGATAGTACAAACAATTATAATGAAGTATCAGACGATTTTCTTTCACTCAATAATTTTCATATTGCATGTTCTTCAGTTTATCAAACTATTGTTCGATATTTAAATTATCTAATATCTAGAACCAGGCACATTTACCAATAACATTCCGGGGGAAGAAGTGCCCATCTTCATTAAGATGCACTGTATAAAGTCAACCTATTGTATTTTTCCTGAAGATCCCAGGTTGCCCGCCGACAGGTTTCCCTCGTCTGAGTAGTACTAATACTTTTTCAGTTACATTCCACGTATAGTAAGAGAAAACTTCTGAATACATCATTGTTCTCACAAACGCATCTTCCTGGCATAAGGTGGAAGAAGCTGTCAGAGTTGTACCAGGAGGATTGAGGGGTCTTGGTTGTACATTTGCATCTGTAAAATAAACACACTGTCCATTGTCTGAATGTTCTGCTAAGATAATCACAACTGGATAGCGTTATTGCAAGGAAATGAAAAAATTCGACATGCAGCCTCATTGCTGCTTATGTATCTTCCTGCCTTTTATTGTGCAATTTCATCCATATTTCGTACAGTGTTTATATAATTATTTTCTGATTGCACATTGAAAACTGCCATAACGCAAGCCTTTATTTACAAATTTACAAATGAAAGCAGGAATTTGAACAAATGTATTCACATACCTTTTACACTACCTTACCACTATTGTCTCTGTGAATCTATACATGCATTATCTTTCGCCCTATCGTTTTTTCCGTACTCATTCTCTGTTTTTCTAAACCCATCAAAGTTTCTTATTACCTGCCATATCTCTTCCACATTCCTTTTGCCTTAACCGACTACTTTTTACCCAAAGAATTTTACCAGCATTGCGGAAGAAAATGCTGGTTAGATTACTTACTTTCACACTTCTCTGAAGAACTTTTCTTCCGTACTCATTCCCTGTTTTTCTAACCCCATCATAGTCTCTTATTACCTGACATATCTCTTTCACATTCCTTTTGCATTAACTTACTACTTTTTACCCAAAGAATTCAAACCAGCATTTTCTTCCGCTTTGTCGTTTCGCCAATAACTTTCACTCTTTCCTGTAATTCTTTCCTCCCAAACCCTCCTGAAGCCTTTCCTTTCGCTTGCATCTCCTCATCTCGATTAACGCATTCATTTCTGAACTCTCCTCGTCTCTTATTACCTGCCAATTTTCTTTTCACATTCCTTTCGCCTTAGCTTACTACTTCTCTTCCTGAGAACTCAAAACTGCATTTCTTCCGCTCTGTCGTTTTGCCAATTACTTTCGGTCTTTCCTTTAATTCATCCCTCCAGAACTCTCCTGAAGAAATACATTCCGCTCGCATCTCCTTATCTCAATTCATTTGTGAACTCTTCCCCCTAGCCTTTTTCTCGCATATCACTGATGCACAATCATCTCTAGGCCCCGTTCCTCTTTTGCTCGTGTACTTTTTTCTGCACTGCTTTCGCATTTATGTCCCTCTTACTCCTAAACTCTCATTTGGCATTTTACTCCCATTTTATCCATTGGGATATTTCTCTGAAGCGCTTCCTTAAGATATTCAGAAGGCACTCGAATCTTACAATTTTCTCTTGCATTTTTCCTGTACTTACTTATCTCTAGGCCTGGTTCCCTTTTCTACTTGTGTACTCTCTTCTGCACTGCTTTCACATTTTTTTCCATATTTACAGTATACCTTTTCCAGCTAAACTCTCATTTGGCATTTTTCTCTCATTATATTCATCGGGATATTTATTTGAAGTACTTTCCTAAGATTTCCACAAGACACTCAAATTTTACATTTTCCTCTTGCACTTTTCCTGCACTTACCCCAGCACTTTGTTATCGCACAGATCTGAAGGTCTTCAGCATACAGCACTTTCCATGCCCATGCTCCTGTCTCATGTTTTTATATCTATTCGTTTCTGAGATCTTGGCAGCTACTTTTCAGTTACATTCCACGTGTAGTAAGAGGGAACATCATTGTTCTGGCAAACGCATCTTCCTGGCATAAGGTAAAAGAAGCAGTCAGAGTTGTATCAGGTGGATTGAGGGATCTTTGTTTTACATTTGCATCTGTCAAATAAACACGCTGTTCATTTTCTAAATGTTCTGCTAAGTGAATCACAGCTGGATAGCGTTCATGCAAGGAAATGAAAAACTTCTACATGCAGCCTCATTGCTGCTTATGTATCTTCCTGCCTTTTATTGTGCAATTTCATCCATATTTCGTACGGTATTTATATAATTATTATCCGATTGCACATTGAAAACTTCTATAACGCTGCCTTCATTTGCAAATTTGAATTTAAACAAATGTATTCACATTCTTTTTGCACTGCCTTACAACTATTGTGTCTGTGAATCTATACATGCATTATCTTTCGCCCTATTGTTACGCCATTCCTTTCCGCTCATTTCTCTAATTCCTTCCTTTGTAACAATTCATCTACTCTTTCCTGCCGACAGCTCATTCCGCTATTTACTTCCGCTCGCATCTTCGTCTCATCAATAACGCATTCATTTCTAAACTCGTCTCTAGCACAATACTCTCTAGCCCTGCTATCGCACTATAATATCCTGGTCTAGTTCCTCATTTTCCTCGTGTACTCTCTTATGCACTCTACCAAATTTTTGTTCCATATTTACGGCATACCACGTCCTCCTTAAATCTCATTAGGCATTTCTCTCTCATTTTATTCATTGGGATATTTCCCTGGAGCGCTTTCCTTGGAATTTCAAAACGCACTCATCTTTTACAATTTTCCCTTGCACGTTTCCGACACTTTTATCAGCACTCGACGTCAAACAGATCATAACTCTTTCGTCTTTTTTATACAGCACTTTCCACTCTCGTGCTTCAGTCCCTTGTTTTTATATCGAACCCTATCTTACATCTTGGCTGCTGTCCCTCCTTTCTTCCTCATAAATTCTCATTGCACTTTCCTAGATCTCTAGATTTTTTTCTCGCCTTCCTCTTTTGTTGTTACTTTTGCTTTTCTCTTTTGTTCTTACTTTTGCCATTTTCTGAAAAACTTTTGTTACGTACTTATTCTCTGACTTTATTAACATTATTGGAAGTGTCTCAACACTTGCGTTAAATAATCCTCATTCTTTTGGCTCTATCTTACCACTTTTTTATCTAAGAACCTTTACCTGCATTATCTTTCGCCCTGTCGTTTCACCATTCCCTTCCGCTCATTTCACAAATGCTTTCCTTTATAAGTGTCCTCCTACACTTTCCTGCCGACAATTCAATCTGCTCTCTCCTTCCGCTAGCATCTCCTTATCTCGCCTAATGCATTTGTTTCTGAACTCTTCTCCTCTTGTACACTCTAGCCTTTTTCTCGCACTCCACTTCCGCACTAATATCTCTAGGCCCAGTTCTTGTTTTTCCTCGTGTACACTCTTCTGCACTTTGCATTTTGGTTCCATATTTATAGCTTATCACTTCCTCCTGGACTTTCATTTGGCATTTTTCTCTCATTCTACCCATCGGCATATAACAATACGGCGCTTTTCTGAGATAAGAAGAACAAGGCATTCACATTTTATAGTTTCCTCTTGCAGCTTTCCATGCACCTACCTCAGAACTTAGTTATCACACAGTTCTGATCTCTTTCTCCTTTTACATTCAGCACTTTCTACGCCCGTGCTTCTGTCTTTTGTTCTTATATTGAACCCTTTCTGAGATCTACGCTTTCGTCGATTCTTTCCTTTATATTCACCCAATCTTTCTTCGTGATTCTCACCCATAAACTCTTATTGCAATTCTCATTTTCCTAGATCTTTTGTCTAGTCTTTCTCTGACTTTCTTCACATTATTCACATTATGTTAACACCTGCGTCAACTCGTTTTTATTCCTTTTGCTCTATCTTAATACTTTTTTCTCTGAAAATCTATTCCTGCATTATTTTCTGCCTTGTCTCTTGGACCAGTTCCTCTTTATCCTGGTGTACTCTCCTCTGCTCTTCTCCCGCATATTTGTTCCATATTTACAGCATATCACATCTTCCTAAGCTCTCATTAGGCATTTTTCGCTCATTCTATTCTTCGGAATATAACTCTGGAGCGTTTCCCTTTTTCATACAGCACTTTCCACGCTTGTGCTTCTGTCCCTTGTTTTAATATCACCTAGTTCTAAGAATGGGTTCTTAGATCTAGGCGGCCGTCGATTCTTTCCTTGATTTAATCTCTTTCTTCGTAAATCTTCCTCATGAATTCTCATTGTACTCTTCATTTTCCTAGATCTCTAGATCTCTTTCGTAGCTTTTCTCTTTGGTTTCTACTCTCGCTTTTCTCTGGAGAACATTTGTTCTGTACTTATTCTCAGACTTATTCACATTAGCCAGAGTATATTAACACCTGCGTCAACTCGTTCTTATTCCTTTTGCTCTATCTTACCACTTCTTTTGTGATAATCTATACCTGCATCATCTTCCAAACTGTCGTTTGGCCGTTCTCTTTCGCTCACTTCTCTAATTCTGTTCTTCATAACTGTCCCTATAAACTTTTTTGCGACAACACATTCTGCTCTTCCCATCCGCTCGCATCTCCTTATCTCGACTATTGCTTTCATCTCTGAATCGATCATATTTCTTTGGAGCGCTGTCCAGAGATTTTTACGATGCACTTATCTTTTACATTTTCTTTTTGCACCTTTCCTGCTCTTACTTCAGCAATTTCCTAACACACATATCTAAACTCTTGCTTCTTTTTCTTACAGTACTTTCCACGCCCGTGCGTCTGTACATCTTTTTTATAACGATCCCTTTCTTAGATCTTGACTGCCTTCGTGATAAGTTTCTTATCACCTGCCATATCTGTTCTTCTTTTTCCTAGTGTACTCTCTTCTGCACTTCTGCATTTATGTTCCATATTTTCAGCATACCACTTCTTCCTAAGCTGTTATTTGGCATTTTTCTCTCATTTTATCTATTGGAATAGAGCTATTTCTCAAGATTTTTACAACTCACTCACCTATAACATTTACCTCTTGCAGTTTTTCTTCACCTACTTCTGTACATTACTATCACAGTGATCTAAACTCTTCCTTCTTTTTCATACAGCACTTGCCTCACTAGTGCATTTCTGTCTCTTGTTTATATATCGATGCCTTCCTCAGATCTTTGCTGCCGTCCCTCCTTTCCTTGATTTTCACCCAATCTCTCTTCTTTATTCTTGCTCATAAATTCTGATTGCACTTTCCCGTAGTTCTTTCCTCCCAATCTCTCCTGAATCTTTTTCTTCCGCCCGTATCTGCTTCTCTCGAATAACGCGTTGATTTCTGAACTCTCCTCCCGTACAATACTCTCTAGCCTCTTTTTCTCATTTCAATTTTGCCCTATTATCTCTAGGCCCTGTTTTTCTTTCTCTTCGTGTACTCTCTTCTGCATTTCTCCTGCATTTTTGTTCCATATTTACAGCATACGACTTCTTCCTAAGCTCTTATTTGGCATTTTTCTCTCATTTCATCCATCGGAATAAATCTCTAGAGCGCTTTCTCAAGATTTTTACAACGCACTACCTATTACATTTTCCTCTTGCACTTTTTCTTCACCTACTTCTGTACTTTACTATCACAGTGAACTAAACTCTTCCTTCTTCTTCATACAGCTTTTGCCTTGCTAGTGCATTTCTGTCTCTTGTTTTTACATAGAAGCCTTCCTTAGATCTTGGCTGCCATCCCTCCTTTCCTTGATTTTCACTCAATCTCCCTTCGTTATTCTTGCACATTAATCCTCGTAGCACTCTTTATTCTCCTGGATATTTTTTTATGCCTTTCTCTCTAGTTCTTACCTTCGCACATTTTTGGAGTACTCAATAGTAAATTCTCAGTGAAAAAAGTGGTAAGATATAGCAAAAGGAATAAGAATTAGTTAACGCATGTGTTGAGATACTTTGAAAAATTTGAAGAAAGTCTGACAAAGAGGACGGAACAAAAGTTTTCCAGAGGGAAGCGAAAGTAAGAAAAAGGGAGAAGATCTTGAGATCTAGGAAAAAGAGATGTTCAATGACAATTTATGAAAACTTCGGTGGAACTTCTTATACAGAAACTAGAAAATATCAGGAGCATGCTCTTATTAGTGCGGGATATTACTTAAACTGTTCTTATGATTCTGAAATAAATTCTGTCTGTTATACCTGTTTTGATTGTATGGATTGGTTTACTACTCAATTAGAAAATATTGCATATATTTTGAATTCAAAATTCAAAAATATTGAAATATATTCAAATTTTATTTCTATGTCAAATATGTGAAAAAGTATTTATACAGGGTAATGAAAGCGTTCTTGATCATGTTCATTTCAGTGGTAGACTACGTGGACTGGATCATAAAATTTGTAACTTGCTATATAAAAAATCATTCGTTGTTCGCATAATTTTTCAAAACTTAGGAGGATACGATGCCCTTTCCAGAATTAGAGGTTTAGCTGAATCTGAAAGAGTAACCACTCAGTAAGGAAAAAGATATAGACTTCACGAAATATGATAATTAAACTCAAATAAAATTTATATTTATTGATTAGTTCAGATTCGTTGGCCTTTAAATAGAGCAGTTAGTTTTATACTTACCTATAGAAAAATTCGATGAAATCAAATTTCAAAATAGAGATTTCAATGATTAACAGTACAAACTTCTTATACGAAAGAGTAGCATATCGGCATCTTATAATCGCTAGAAGACACTGAGGAGATAGGTAGCGTGGTAGAGTTTCTGCAGAGAAATTTAAAAGTAAGAGCGCAAATAATTACGGGAGCAAGATTCTAGAATGATTAAGGTTTCATGTTACAAGCGTAAAAAGGAATCCTGCGGAAGAATCACATGATGACAGTGGAGGAATGTACGATGAGAAATTATTGCTAATAAAATGTGCAGCAATATAATTTTCCGAGAAGAAGTGGGTTGAGGAGATTGAAGGAGAACACGTGGGAAACTACGGAAAGTGAGAACAGAAGAAACTTGCTATATATTCAAGTGAAATAAAGCATCGATAAATTCGTTGAGGTAACAAGTAACATAAATGAAAATGATCTCCAGTACAATAAGGATGTTTGGAATAACTGCCTTACGAGATGATCCCTAAAAATCAATGAAGGAAAAACGAAAATTATAGTTATATCGAATGACAGAAATAATCCGAAGGTGACACTCAACAAAATCATAGAAAGAGTAGAAACTTTCAAATATTAGGGGTATATAGTGGAGGAAAAGGGTAAATAGGATTTGGAAATCGGAGAAAGGATTCAGAGTGCTGCGAAAGTTTATGGAACATTCAGCAAAAGGTTTCTTATAAAGAGAAGGATCGGGAGAAAATCGAAATTGAAAGTTTATAAGTCAATATACGCGCCGATTATTTTGGCTCTGAATCTTGGACATTGAGTAGAAGGGAGAAAAGCAAAATAGTTTCGATGGAGATGAAGTATCTGAGAGGTGTGGTTGGAGTGACAAAGAGAGATAGACTAAGAAATCAAGATATAAGACAACAGCTAGAAGTAGACAATATTGTGAAGATAATTGGCCGAAACCAGCTTGGACATTTATACAGAATGGATAGTTCAAGACAGGTAAATCTATTTGGGATACACGAACGAAGACGAAGAGAAAAAGGGGACGACCGAGGGAAACGTGGAATGGGGTGGTAGCGAAGATACTAGCGGGACAAAATTTTGAGATGACAGAAGCGAAGAGAATGGCACAAAATAGGGAACACTGGCGAAATAGTGTTTCGAATGTAAATTATTCAAGTTGATTTTCATTATTTAATTTTTGATTAAGTTTTTCTTTATTTCGAATATTGTAAAATTATGTTTTGTATCATGCCGTACACCGTTACTCGGTAGAAAAGCTTTTAAATGATAAATATATATGCTAGCTCAATTGGATTAAGTTGAGATTTTCAAATTGATTGTATCTCTTTGAATTAGAATAGTAGTGAATAGCGTTGACATTCGTATGGTTGATGAGTCAGTATACATAAAACAATACTGAAAACTGCGTTACCATATGGATGTATGAGGCAATCTATAAAGAGTTCCATATAAAATAAAGAATTATTAAGTATAAATATCAGTGAATATATGGGGCTTTCCGTATAGATAGAGTTGGATATGAAAAGGCGTTCAGTATATTTGGTTTTTGGTACATTAGGCGTTTAGTTTATTAGGCGTTTTTGTATATTAGGCGTTTTTGTATAGTCGGCATTTTTGTATATTAGCCGTTTTTGTATATTAGGAGTTGGAGTTTATGTATATTAGTCGTTTTTGTATATTAGGCGTTTAGTCTATGAGGCGATTTTGTATATTAGGCGTTTTTGTATATGAGGCGATCTTAATGGGCTCACTAGTTTTAAGCTATTTCCATACGCCCGTGCTTCGGTTTCGCCATGCAAAGTATTTAGTGTATCCGTTTGAATAGGCTGAAACCGACAATGATGTTTCCATCCCTGATGTTTCATTTGAGGGCTGTATTTTAGCAGTAGATTTAATATATCCACAATATGAACATGATCGTCATAAATATTTACCATTCTGTCCAAAATGTTGTGAACTGCCAGGCTCAAAATTACGAAATTTATTAACTACACTCGAGGAAAAGTATGTAATTTGATCAAGCTCTGACTAACGATTTTGAATTCTCCTCAATTTACGGTTTCAACCATGAAGATTTTTTGAATTTGAGAACACGATCAATTTTAGATGGAACTAAACCATTAGTCAGAGCTTGCATTTAATCGAATTGTTCCCCAATTATTCTAGCGTCGCAAGACCGTATAAATTGTTCACGTCATAATATAATAAGTATATCTCCTTTTCTTTGGGGTTGAAATTATTCATATATTTTTTATAAGCTTTAGGAAAATGTTTAATCATTGCCTTATCCCGCCTCTGATTCTATTTTCTATAAAGAATTGCATATCGGTATTTTATAATCGCTAGAAGAAACAGAAGAGATAGGTAGCGTGGTAGAGTTCTGCAGTGATGTTTGAAAGTTAGAGCGCAAAAAAAAATTGTGGGAGCAAAATTCTAGAGCAGATTGAAGTTTCAGCACTTTGCTATCACACTGATCTGAATTCTTCCGTCTTTTATATACAGCAATTTCCACGCCTGTGCTTCCTTCTCTTAATTTTCACTCAAGCTCATTTCGTTATTTTTCCTCATAAATTCTTATTAAACCTCTCATTTTCCTAGATATTTTTTCCCTATCTTCTCTTTGATTCCTTTTGTCGCAATTTTTAGAAGAACTCTTCTCACGTTAGCATTCTCTGATTATTTTTCCACCATTCAAAGTCTTTTATTACTTGCCTCATCTCGCTCACTTTTCTTGAGCACTATTTTACCTGCTTTTTGCTCTGAAAACTTATACCTGCATTATCTTCTGCTTATTTGATTCGCATTTCACTTCCGCTCTTTCTTTCCGATATTCGCTTCCGCTCTTCCCTCTAGTTCCTTGCTTCGGAACTCTCCTGCCGCCCTTTGCTTCCGCCCACACATCCTTCTCATTTCCCAAGGAAGTTCATTACTGCAAATTTCATCAGCAAAACTTTATCTTCTACATTCCCACGTCAATGTCTTCTTTCAATACTTCCAGTTCTTTAACGCTTCTGTGTCAAGGTATTCCTCCGCTTTTTCTAACCTCTCTTTTCTTCAAAACTCTGCATGTGCGTTTTCCCAACGCATTTATAATTGAACATTTCTCTTTCACACTACTCATGCGCACTTTTCTCGAAATTGATCATTGCTTTTCTTCTCTCGTCTTATTCCTCAGTTTCCTCCTACACTTGTTCAGCATAACCAGCTCCTTTGTTCAGCATTTTCAACTTTTAGTTTCGTTCCAAAGTTTTTTCTTGCTTTTCCTTCTCACACTTCTGTTCCTAGTATATACTAGAACTGCGATTTTGGATTTTCCTTCCGCTCTATCATTTTGCTTTTTTCTTCTCGTCTCGATACTTTGCTAATGCAGCTTCTTCCCAACCATTTCACTGAAAAGTAACACCTGCACACTCATTCGCCTGTTGCTCTTGCAATTTCCTTACGCACTTTTCTGACGTCTGTTCCTACAACCAATACATAAACATTTCTACTTTCCTTAGTTCTCGCTCTCATGTCAATTCTACAGTCAAAATAATTTTCGGCTTTCTCCAACAGCCCGTGCTTCTGGCTCGTTTTTTTATATTGATCCCTTTCTTCGATCTTGGCAGCCGTTCCTTCTTGCCTAGATTTTCACATAATCTCTCTTCGTTATTCTTCCTCGTGAATTCTTGTTGCGCTTCTCATTTTCCTAGATCTCTCTACCCGCCTTTATCTTTGGTTCTTACTCTTACATCACTCTGATGAACTTTTCTTCCGTACTCATTCTCTGACTTTCTTACCCCTATTTTGAGGCTCTTATCACCTGCCATATCGCTTTCTAAATCATATTGCCTCAGTTTGCAATTTCTTCCGCTGTATTTTCGCAAATTAGTTCCACTTTTTCCTGTAGTTCTTTCCTCCTGTACTCTCCTGAACAGTATCCTTTTTCTCGCATCTCTTTATCACGCCGACCGCAATCATTTCTGAACTCTTCTTCTCTACAATACTCGCTAGCCTTTTCCTCGCATTTTTGTTCTATATATACAGCATACCACTTCCTCCTAAACTCCCATTTGCTAGTTTTCTCTCATTTCATTCATCGAAATATTTCCCTGGTGCACTTTCCATATTTTTTTACTAGGCACTCTCATTTTAAATTTTCGTCTTGCAATTTTCTTGCACTTATTTCAGCATTGTGCTATCGCACAGATTGAAGTCTCACGTTTTCTTCATGTAGCACTTTTCACTTCCGTGCTTCTGTCCCTTGTTTTTATGTCGAACCCATTCATTGATCTAGGCTGCCGTTCAATTTTTCCTTGATTTTCGCCCAATCTCTCCTCGTGAATCTTCCTCATAAATTCTTATTGCACTTCTCATTCTCCAAGATAATTAGATCTGTTTCCTCGCTTTTCTTTTGTTCTGACTTTGGCTTTTCACTGGAGAAATTGAGTTCCGTACACACTTCTGACTTTCTTCACATTATTCGAAGTATCTCAAAACATGCGTTAACTCGTTCTTATTCATTTTTCTCCATTTTACCATTTCTTCTATGAGAATCTATACCTGCACACTGTCGTTTAGCCATTCCGTTCCGCTTACTTCTTTAATTCTTCCTTCATAACTGTCCTCCCACACTTAACTGCCGAAAACTCATTCGGCTCTTTCTTTCCGCATGCATCACCTTATCTCGGATAACGCATTTATTTCTTATTTTCTCTCTCGCAAAATAATCTCTAGCCTTAATCTCCCACATTGCTACTGCACTATTATCTCTTGGCCCTGTTTCTCTTTTTCTAGTGTACTATCCTCGCTATTCTCCCGCATTTTTGTTCCATATTTAAAGCATACCACTTCCTCCAATACTCTTATTTGGCATTTTTCTCTCATTTAATTCATCGGGATATTTCTCTGGATCTCTTTCCGAAGATTTTCGATACGCACGCACTTTTTACATTTTCCTCTCGCACTTTTCCTGGACTTACTTCAGCAATTTGCTTTAACACAGATCTGATTTCTTTCGTCTTCTTCATAAATCACTTTCCACTCTCGTACTTCCCTCCTATTTTCCTTGTTTTTATATCGATCACTAACTTACATCTTGGCAGCCGTCCCTCCTTTCCTTAATTTCACCCAATCTCTCTTCGTCATTCTTCCTCATAAATTCTCATTGCACTTCTCATTTTCCTAGATCTCTAGATCTTCTTTTTTGCCTTTCTCTTTGGTTCTTACTGTCGCTTTTCTCTGAAGAACTTTTGTTGTGTACATATTCTCTGCCTTTCTCTACATTAATCAAAGTATCTTTATACTTGCGTTAACAAGTTCTTATTCCCTTTGCTAATCTTACCACTTTTTCTCGTGAAATCGGGAATTTTTGTTCCAATTTAAAAGCATATCACTCCTTCCTAAACTCTCATTTGGCATTTTTCTTACATTTTATCCATTGGCTAATACGTTTCTCAAGAATTTCACAATGCACCAACATTGTAAGTCTTCTTGCATATCCTTCTCACAACTTCGTTTCTAGTAGAACTGTTATTTCGGATCATTTTGTTTCTTCCTCCTATTCACATAGTTCAATGTTTATCACATTAAACAATTATCTTGGACACTTTGCTAATACAGATTCTTCCCAATCATTTCTCTGAGGACTTACACCTGCACCCTCAGTCGCCTGTTGCTCCCGCAATTTCCTTACGCACTTTTCTAACGTCTAATCTTACAGCAAATACCAATACCTACTAATACTCGACAGCAATACTACTCCTCGATCATTTTATTTCCCTTACTTCTTGCTCTCATCCTGATCTGCGGTGAAAATAATTGTGCATCTGTGTCTTTTTTTATATCGATCCCTTTCTTACATCTTGGCTGCTGACCCTTTTTGCCATGATTTTCTTACCTCTCAATTCTTATTATGATTCTCATTTTCCTAGATCGTTTTTCTCGTCGTTGTTTTTACTTTCACACTTCTCTGAAGAACTTTCATTCCGTACTCATTCTCTGAATTTCTTACCCCCTATTCAAAGTCTAGACTACATGGGCAGGCTCATTAAATTTGAAACATGCAATATAAAATATCATTTGTTGTTCCTATAATTTTTCAAAACTTATGAAGATGCGACCTTCTCTCCATAATTAGAGATTCAGCTAAATCTGGAAGAATTACTCTTCTACCACTCAATAAGGAAAAATATATAAGCTTGACGAAATATGATAATGAAACTAAAATAAAATATATTTATTGATTTGTTCAGATTCTTTGGCGTTTCTATAGATCAGTTAGTTTTATACATACCGTACAGAAAAATTCGATTAAATCAAATTTCAAAATAGAGATTTCAATGATAACCAGTACTTAGATCTCGGCTGCCGTCCATTCTTGCCTTGATTCCCTTACAATCTCAATTCTTATTGTGATTCTTATTTTCCTAGATCTTTTTCCTGCCTTTTCTATTGTTCCTACGTACTTTCCTTTCGTACTCATTCTCTGACTTTCTCTCTATTCAAAGTCTAGACTACGCGGACTGGCTCATAAATTTTGTAACTTGCCAAATAAAGAAACATTTGTTGTTCCACGAATTTTCAAAGCTCAGGAGGATACGTTGCTCTTTCCATAATTAGAGATTTAGCTAAATCCGGAAGGATTACTCTCCTACCACTCAATAAGGAAAAATATAGAAGCTTCACGAAATATGATTATGAAACTCAATTAAAATTTATATTTATTGATTAGTTCAGATTCGTTGGCCTTTGAATAGATCAGTTAAATTCATACTTACCTACAGCAGAATTCGATGAAATCGAATTTCAATATAGAGATATCAATGAAAACCAGTACAAGCTTCTTATGCGATAGTGAGTGTTTCCCTATTACTATTTAGACAGTCATGAAGGGTTGGAAAAGTTAAATTTACCTGCTAGTGAATACTTTTATATCGATCATATTGCACTTCTCATTCTCCTAGATACCTAGATCTTTAAACTCGCAATTCTCTTCCGCTCATTTCTAAGTATTTCCTTCAGAACTTGTCCTCCCACACTTTCCTGACGAAAACTCATTCTACTCTTTCTACCCGCTCACATCTCCTCATCTTGGATAACGCATTTATTTCTGTACTCTTCTGTTGCACAATACTCTCACGCCTTAACCTCGCACATCGTTAACGCACTGTTATCTCTTGGCCAAGTTTTAAGTTTTTTTTTCTCCTCGCAATTATTCCTCATTTTTGTTCCATTATTCACAGCATACCTTCTTAACTCTCATTTAGCATTTTTCTCTTATCTTATTCATCGGAATATTTCTCTGGTGTGCTTACCTCAGATTTTCAATACGCACTCACATTTTACATTTTCCTCTGCACTTACGTCAGCTCTTGGCTATCACACAAATCTGATATTTTCCGTTTTCTTCACACAGCACTTTCCACACTCGTGCTTCAGTCCCTTGTTTTTATAACGATCCTTACCTTACATCTTGGCTCCCCTTCTTTCCTTAATTCCACCCAATCTCTCTTCTTTATTCTTCCTCATTAATTCACATTGCTCTTCTCATTTTCCTAGATCTCCAGATCTTTTTTCTCGCCTTCCTCTGTGGTTCCTACTTTCGCTTTCCTATGAGAAACTTTTGTTCCGTACTTATTTTCAGCCTTTCCTAACATTATTCGAAGTATCTCAACACCTGCGTTAACTTGTTCTCATTCCCTCTGCCTGATCTTACAACTTTATTTTCTGAGAAACTTTACCTGCTTTACTTTCCGCGCTGTTGTTTCGCCATTCGGTTTCTTATTTTTCTGTAATTCATTTCTTCATAAGTGTCCTCCCACACTTACCTGCGACAATTCTTTCTGCTCGCATTTCCTTATCTCGATTAATGCATTGAATTCTGAACTCTTCTCTTTCACATTACGCTCTAGCATTTTTCTCGTACGTCACTTCCGCACTATTATCTCTAGGATCAGTTCCTCTTTCCCCTCGTGTACTCTCTTCTGCACTTCTCCAGCATTTCTGTTCCATAAATACAGCATACCACTCACTCCTAAACACTCTAGGCTTTTTCTCGCACTTCACTTCCAACTCATTATCTCTAGGCTCAGTTCCTCTCTGCCCTCGTGTACTCTCTTCTGCATTTCTTACGCATTTTTGTTCCATAATTAGAGCATACACACTACTAAACTCTCATTTTGCATTCTTCTCTCTGTGTGATTGATTGTGTGGATATCAAGGAAGGAAATGATGGAATTCAACATCTAAGTAAGGTATCAATATAAAAACAAGAGACAGAAGAGTGTTCTGTGGCAGAAGGACAGGCGTGGAAAATGCTGTATGTAGAAGACGGAAGAATTTAGATCAGTGTGATGGCAAAGTGCTGCAGTATGTGCAGGAAAAGTTCAAAAGGAAAATATAAAAGGTGAGTGCATTGAAGAAATCGTAATGAAACGCTCTAGTGTAATGTCTTGAGGGAAGAAAGAGATAAAAATGCTGAAGGAGGGTTGGGTTAGGTTAAGTCAGTTAACTGAGTGGTTAACTGTAAATACGAAACAAAAATACGAGAGAAGTGCTCAAGTAGGTACTTGAGGAAAGAGAGGTACTGGGCCATGCTTGGATAGTGCGTAAGTGAAGTGCGAGGGGAAGGCTAGAGAATAGTGTGCAAGAGAAGAGTTGAGAGAAGGTTGCGTAAGTAAAGATATGGAGAAGCGAGTAGTCGGAACTAGCGGCAAAATATTTCGATAAGAACACGTATGAGTGAGTACGGAGAAGATAATTGATGTTTAATGCATCAGAAGAATGTATTGATAATTCAAAGTGCGGTAAAAGTAGTTCTTTGTATAAGAGAAGGAAGCGAAAGAGTGAAAGGTAACGGCAAAATGTTCGAAAGAAGAGAAAGGGAAGAAAGTGTTCAAAAAAATTGCAAGTGATAGAAGAGAAATAGAGTGGAGTAGTTTATCAGTTATTTCAGTTGTTGTATGAGTTGGACGAGCGCGTGTTTCTATATCGATCTTTCTCTTAGACCTAGGTAGCCTTTACATATTTCTCTCTATCTCTTTTCGTTATTCTTGCTAATTAATTCTTATTGCACTTCTTATTATTATTGATATTCACTTCGCACTCCTTCGCGGTTCCTACTTTCCTGATGAACTTATCTCCTTATTGACTATGAATTTCCTTCCACGATCCAATGTATCTTACCACCTGATTCCCTGTCCATTCCGTCGCATCACAATTCCTACATAACCTTCCTGTCCCCTTTCCTTGATCTAATTTCTCTGTTTCTTCACAGCTCACTTACCAGATTTTCCCTACGCTGGTTCCATGTGCTACTACATCTTGCTCATTTCCCGCACTTTCTATAATACTTTGCCATGAAATAGGGCTAAATCCTACCTTCATCAATTCCACGAGCACTCAATGCCCGCGATAGTTTCACGTGTTCATATTCTGCATTCTACAAAACATCTTGGCAGCCGTGATATTTTTTTCAATTTCTTCTCGATACTTTCACACTGCTCTGAAGAACTCTGCTCTCATACACATTTCTAGAATTAATTGCCGCAATTCAATATCTCTTTCCACCTGCATATATCTCGCTCAGTTCTCGTTTTTACTCTCTTTCCCTTGGTACCTCAAAGAGTTTATCGATGCTTTATTTTAATCGAATATATAGCAATTTTCTTTCGTTCTTACTTTTCGTAGTTTTCCACGTGTTCTTCTTAAATCCCCTCAACCCGCTTCTCATCTTACATTCCTCAAATGTCATCAAGTTATTCTCTAACAACTCTACCACGCTACCTATCTCCTCAGTGTTCTAGCGATTATAAGATGCCGATATACTACACTTTCGCATAAGGAGTTTGTACTGGTAATCATTGAAATCTCTATTTTGGAATTTAATTTCATCGAATTTTTCTGTAGGTAAGTATGAAACTGACTGATCTATTGAAAGGCCTAAGAATCTGAACGAATCAATAAATACAAATTTCATTTGAGTAAAAATTCACTTTTTACATTTTCCTCTTGCACCTTCCCTTGACTTACTTCAGCACTTTGTTAGCTCATAGATATCTTTCGTCTTTTTAATAAGGCACTTTCCACTCTCGTACTTCTGTCCCTTGTTTTATTATCGATCCCTATCCTTCATCTTGGCAGCCGTCCCTCCTTTCCTCAATTTGACACAATCCCTCTTCGTCATTCTTTCTCATAAATTATTATTGCACTTCTCATTTTTCTAGATCTCTAGATCATCTTTCTCTATGGTTTTCATTGTCGCTTTTCTCAAAATCACTTTTGTTGAGTACTTTTTCTCTGCCTTTCTTTACATTATTCAAATTATCTTTTCACCTGCGTTAACTATATCTTATTTCTTTTGCCTTATCTTACTACTTTTTTCTCTGAGAATCCCGCATTTTTTACATGATCAGAGCATACCACTCCCTCCTAAACTCTCATCTGACATTTCTCGTCCATTTTATCAATTGGAATATAAATCTTGAGCGCTTTCCCAAGATTTTCACAACGCACACGCATTTCAAATCATCTTCACTGCTCATTTTCATAGATCTTCAGATCTTTTGCCTCTTCGGTTCTAACTTTCGCTTTTCTCTGAAGAACCTTTGTTACGTACTTCTCTGACTTTCTTCACAATATTCAAAAAATCTCAACACCTGCGTGAACTTGTTCTCATTTCTTCTACTCTTACTCACCAATTGTTTGTGTGAGAGTCTATCTTTTGCCCTGTCGTTTCGCCATTCTCTACCACTCATTAATTTTTTCCTTCATAACGGTCCTCATCCACTTTCCTGCAACTTCACTTCCTGCTCTTCCCTTCCGCCCATATCTCCTCATCTCGTCTGATGAATTTATTTCTGAACTCTTCTGTTGTACAATTGCCTTTTTCTCGCACTTTAATTTCCAATATTGTTTCTTTCACCAGTTTACTCTTTTTCCTCGTATACTCTCCTCAACTATTGTTTTGAATATTTCTTCCATATTTACAGCTTACGACATCCTGAACTCTCATTAGGCATTTTTCTCTCATTTTATCCATTGGCTCTGGAATGTTATTTAAGATTTTCACGAAACACCTGTCTTCTACATTTTCATTATGCACTTTTCCTGCACCTACATCAGCACTTTGCTGTCACACATATCTAAACTCTTGATTCACTTTCATACAGCACTTTCCATGCAAGAGCTTTAGTGTCTTATTTTTATATCGATCCCCCTTTAATAAACTAGGCTGCCGTCCCATCTTGCCTTCATTTTCAATCTCTCTTTTTCATTCTTCCTCACAAATTCTTATTGAGTTTTTCATTTTCCTAGTTCTTTCTTTCCGTTTTCAACTTTGGTTCTTACTTTCACACTTATCTGAACAACATTTCTGCCATATTCATTCTCTGACTTTCTTACCGCTATTCAAAGTCTCATAACACCTACCTGCCATATCTCTTTCACGTTCCTTTTGTCTTAACCAGTTTTTCACTGAGAATTAGAAACTGCATTTTCTTCCGCTCTGTCATTTCGCCAATTACCTCCGATCTTTTTTGTATTTCCTTCCTCCATAATTCTTCTGAAGCCTTTCCTTCCAATCGTATCTCCTTTTCTCGATTAACGCATTCATTTCTGAACTCTTCGCCATTACATTACTTTCAAGCCTTTTTCTTGCATTCCACCGCAATATTATAACTAGGCACAGTTCTTTTTTTTCCCCTTGTACTCTCTTCTGCACTTCTCCCTCATATTTTCACCATATTCACAACATACCACTTCCTTGTAATAAACACTCATTTGGCATTTTTCTCCCATTTTATCCATTGGGATATTTCTCAAGAGCACTCCCCTAAGATTTTCAAAAAGCACACTTATTTTACATTTTCCTCTACACTTTTCCTGCACTTACTTTAGCACGCTCAAGCTTCTTTCTTATGTTTATATATATATATATATATATATATATATATATATATATATATATATATATATATATATATATATATATATATATATATATATATATATACATTTCTGAAATCACAAAATTTCTCTTCGTCATTCTCCTTATAAATTCATATTGCGTTTCCTTATCCATAAATCATTTCCGCCTAAATCTTTGGTTCTTATTCACACACACTTCTCCGAAGAACTTTTTTTCCGTACTCATTCTCTGTTTTTCTTACCCCCTAAAATTCTCTTAGTACCTGCCACAACTCTTTCACATTCCTGTTGCCTTCACATACTATTTTTCACCCTGAGAATTTAAACCTGCATTTTCTATAGCTTTCGGTTATCTCGATCAACGAACGAATTCAATTCTGAACTCGTCTCCGGTACAACACTCTCTAGCTTTGTTCACGCATTTCACTTAGCACAATTATCTCTAGGCCCAGTTCTTCCTGCACTTACTTCAGCACGCTCATGCTTCTGTCTCATGTTTTTATATATATCCGTTTCTGATAACTTGGCTACCGTCTTTTATTTCCTCGATTTTTACACAATCCCTCTTCGTTATTCTCTCTTATAAATTTTTATTGCGTTCTCTTATTCCCAAATCATTTTCCGCCTTAATCTTTGGTTCTAACTTTCACACACTTCTCTGAAGAACTCTTCTTCCATTCTCATTCTCTGTTTTTCTTACCCCCTCAAATTCTCTTAGTACCTGTCATAAATCTTTCACATTTCTTTTGCTTTAGCTTACTACTTTTTCCGTGAGAATTCAAGCCTGCATTTTCTACAGCTCTGTCGTTTATCTCGATTAACGCATTCATTTCTGAACTCGTCTCCTGTACAACACTCTATAGTTTTTTTCTCGCATTTCGCTTAAGCACTATTATCTCTAGGCCCAGTTCTTCTTTTTGCTTGTGTACTATTTTCTACACTGCCTCCGCATTTTTGATCCATATGTACAGTATACCTCTTCCTACTAAATTCTCATCTTGGCTGCCATCTTTCCTTTCCTTGATTTTCACTCAAACCATCTTCTTTTATTCTTCTTCATTAATTCTTATTGCGTTTCTCTTATTCCTAGATTATTTTCCGCCGTTACCTTTAGTTCTTACTTTCACACTTCTCCTAATAACTTTTCCTCAGATTTCATTCTCTATATTTCTTACCCCCTCAAAGTCTTTTATTACCTACCATATCTCTTTTGCATGCCTTTTGCCCTAACTTACTATATTTTACCCTGAGAATTCATCCTACTTTTATTTCGGTTAGTCGTTTCTCCAATTACTTCTGCTCTCTCCTGTAATTTTTTCCTACCGAACTCTCCTGAATGCTTACGTTCCGCTCGCATCTCCTTATCTCGATTAACGCATTCATTCCTGAACTCTTCTCCTGAACAATACTCTCTAGCCTTTTCCTCGCATTTTATTTACACAAATCTGGCCCAGTTCCTCTTTTTGCTCGTGTACTCTTTTCTGCACTGCCTCGTCATTTTTGTTCCATATTCCACATTTTCCATATCCTACAAAACTCTCATTTGGCAAGGAGTATTGAACAGGAGAAGAGTTCAGAAATGAATGCGTTAGTCGTTATAAGGAGATGCGAGCAAAATGTGAGGCGTAAGAAGAGTTTTGGAGGTAAGAATTACAGGAGAGAGTGAAAGAAATTAGCGAAACAACAGAGCGAAAGAAAGTGCAGGTTCAATTTCTCAGGTTAAAAAGTGGCGAGTTAAGGCAAATGAATGTGAAAGAGAAATGGCAGGTACTAAGAGACTCTGAGAGGGCAAGGTAAAAAAAAACAGAGAATGAGTATGGAAGAAAAGTCCTTCAGAGAAGTGTGTAAGTAAAAACCGGAAATAAAGGCGGAAAATGATTTAGGAATAAGAGAAACGCAATGAGAATTTATGAGGAAGAATAACGAAGTATTGTGTGAAAATGAAGGGAAGAAGTGATGGCAGCCATGATCTCAGAAACGAATAGATATAAAAACATGAGACAGAAGCATAGGCGTGGATAGTGCTGTATGCAAAAGACCCTCAGATCTGTGCGATAACAAAGTGCAGGGGTAAGTGCAGAAAAAGTGCAGAGGAAAATGTAAAACGTGAGTACTTTGTGAAAATCTTAGGAAAGCACAAAGAAATATCCTGATGAATAAAATGAGATAAAAATGCCAATTGAAAGTTTAGCTGGAAGAGGTATACTGTATATATGAAAAAAATGTGGAAGCAGTACAGAAGAGAGTACACTAGCAGAAAAAGGAACCGGGCCTTGAGATAAGTAAATACAGGAAAAGAGCGTGAGGAAATTGTAAAATTTTAGTGCCTTGTGAATAGCTTAGAAAAGCGCTTCAGAGAAATGTCCCGATAAATTATAAGGGCGTTAAATGCCATATTAGAGTTTAGGAGTAAGAGGGACATAAATGCGGAAGCAGTGAGAAAAGAGTACACGAGCAAGAATAGGAACAGGGTCTAGAGATGATAGTGCGTAAGTGAAATGTGAGAAAAAGGCTAGAGGGAAGAGTTCAGAAATGAATCGATATTGGGAGATGCGAGCGGAATGTACGGCTTTATGAGAGTTCCGGAGGAATGAAAAACAGGAACGACCGGAAGTAATTGGAAAAACGACAGAGCGGAAGGAAATGCAGTTTTGAATTCTCTGTAAAAGAAGTAGTAAGCTAAGGCAAAAGGAATGAGAAAAGAGAATGGCAGGAAATAAGAGACAAGAAGAGTTCAGAAATGAATGCGTTAATCGAGATGAGGAGATGCGAGCGGAAGGGAAGGCTTCAGGAGAGTTCTGGAGGAAGGAATTACAGGAAAGAGCGAAAGTTATTGGCGAAGCAACAGAACGGAAGAAAATGCTGGTTTAAATTCTCTGGGTAAAAAGTAGTAAGTTAAGGCAAAAGGAATGTAAAAAGAGATATGGCAAGTAATAAGAGACTCTGATGGGGTTAGAAAAACAGATAATGAGTACGGAAGAAAAGTTCTTCGGAGGAGTGGGAAAGTAAGAACCAAAGTTAATGGCGGAAAATGATCTAGGAATATGACAAGCGCAATAAGAATTCATGAAGAAGAATAACGAATGGGGATTGTGAATTGAAAATCAAGAAAAGAAGTGACATCAGCCGAGATGTAATAAATGGATAGATATAAAATCAAGAGACAGAAGCATGAGCATTGTAAGTGCTGTATGAGAAAGACGTTTAGATCTGTAAGATAGCAAAGTGCAGAAATAAGTGCACGAAAGGTGCTAGAGGAAAATACGAAAGGTGGGTGTTGTGTTAAAATTTTAGAAAAGCACTTTATAGAGATATTCCGATGAATGAAACGTTAAATAAAGTTCTTCAGAGAAGTGTGAAAGTAAAAACCAAAGATAAAGGCAGAAAATGATCTAGGAATATGAGGAGCGTAATAAGAACTTATAGGGAAGATTGCGGAAGAGAGGTTGTGTAAAAACCAAGGAAAGATTTGACGGAAGCGAAGATCTAAGAAAGGGATAACTATAAAGACAAGTGACAGAAGCATTAGCGTGGAAAGAGCTGTATAAAAAAGACATTTAGATCTGTGCGATAGCGAAGTGCTGAAGTAAGTGCAGGAAAAGTGCAGAGGAAAATGTTAAATGTGGGTGCCTTGTGAAAATTTTTGGAAAGCTGTCAGAGAATTATCCAGATGGATAATATGAGAGAAAAATACCATATTGTTAAATGTGAAACGAAAATACAGAAGCTTTGCAGAAAAGAGTACACGAGCAGAAAGAGAAACTGGGCCTAGGGATAATAGTCCGATGAAATGCGAGAAAAAGGCTAGAGCGAATTGTACAGGAGAAGAGTTTGGACAGGAAATCTACGAGTTAGAGAAATGCGAGCGGAACGAAAAGCTTAGGAAAGTTCGGGAGAAAACAACTACAAGAAAGAGCTGAAAAAATATGCGTAACAACAGAGCGGAATAAAATGCAGGTTTCAAATTCTCTGTGGAGAATGTGGTAAAATGAAGCTAAAGGAATGCGACAGAGATATCGCAGATGATAAGAGGTAAGAGAGACAGAATGAGTATGGAAGCAAAGTTCATCAGAAAAATGTGAATATAAGAACTATAGATAATGGCGGAAGGAGATATAGGAATATGAGAAGCACAATAAGGTATTTCAAGTAAGAATAACGAAAAGAGATTGTGTGAAAATCAAGGAAAGAAATGATGGAATCCAACATCTCAGTAAGACATAAATATAAGAACAAGACAGAATTGGAAATTACTGTTTGTAATAGACGGAAGAATTTAGACCGGTGTCATAGAAAAGTGCTGAAGTATGTGCAGAAAAAAGTCAGAGGAAAATATAAAAGGTGAGTGCTTCGAAAAAGTCGTAGGAAAACGCTCTAGTGGAATTTTCCGAGGGTAAGAAAGGGTTTAGAATGCTGGAGGAGGGTTGGAATTGAGAGGTTGACTGTAAATACGAAACAAAAATACAAGAGACGTGAACAAGTAAGTACTTGAGGAAAGAAAGGTACTGGGCCATGTTATGAAACTGCTGAAGTGAAGTGAGAGGGGAAGGCTAGAGAATAGTATGCAAATGAAGGGTTAAGAGAAGGTTACGTCAGTAAAGATATGGAGATGCGAGTGGTTGGGACAAGCGGCAAAATATTTCGATAAGAACACATGGGAGTGAGCACAAAGAAGTAAATGGATGTAGAATGTATTGATAATTTAAAATGCGGTAAAAGTAGTTCTTGGTAAAAGAGCTGAAGGTGTGGGGGAAAGGTATTGGCGAAATGTTCGAAAGAAGAAAACGGGAAGAAAGTGTTTGAAAAAATCGCGAGTTGTAAAAGAAAAATAAAGGGGAGTGGTTTATCAGTTATTTCAGTCATTTTATGAGCTAGACGAGCGCGTGTTTCAATATCGATCACTTTCTTAAACCTTGGTAGCCTTTACATATATCTCTCTATCTCTTTGCGTTATTTTTGCTAATTAATTCTTATTGCACTTCTCACTTCCCTTGATATTTACTCTCACACTTCTTCACGGTTCTTACTTTTCTGATGAACTTGTCTCCCTATTGACTGTGAATTTCTTTCCACGATCCAATGGCTCTTACCACCCGATTTTCTCTCCACTTCGTCGCATCACAACTCCTACCGAAGATTCCTGTCCCTTTCCTTCATCCGTTTTCTCTGTTTTTTCACAGCTCTCTTACCAGATTTTCCATACGCTGGTTCCATGTGCAACTACATCTTGCTCATTTCCTGCACATTTTATAATACTTCAGCATGAAAGGGCCTTCCGTCCTTTTCCCTCCACCAACTCCACGAGCATTTAATGACCGCGATAGACTCACCACTTCATATTCTGCATTCTACAAAAGACCTAGGCAGCCGTGATATTTATTCAATTTCTTCTAGAAACTTTCGCACTGCTCTGAAGAACCCTGCTCTCATACTCATTTCCTGAATTAGTTGCTGCAATTAAATATCTCTTTGCTACTGCATATATCTCGCTCTTTTCTCGCTCTTACTCTCTTTCCCATGTCACCTCAAAGAATTTATCGATGCTTTATTTTACTTGAATATATGGCAAGTTTCGTCCGTTCCTACTTTCCGTAGTTTCCCACATATTCTCCTTCAATCCACTCAACCCGCTTCATCTTGAGAAATTTTATGGCTGCACATTTTATTAGCAATAATTAAATCGTACATTCTTCCAATGTCATCATGTAATTCTTCCGCAGAATTCCTTTTCTTGCTTGTAACTTGAAACTTCATTTATCTCTAAAATCTTGCTCCCGCAATTATTTGCGCTCTTACTTTCAAATTTCTCTGCAGAAACTCTACCACGCTACCTATCTCCTCAGTGTCTTCTAGCTATTATAAGATGCCGATATACTACTCTTTCGCATAGGAAGCTTATACTGGCAATCATTGGAATCTCTATTATGAAATTTAACTCCATCGAATTTTTTCGTAGATAAGTATGAAATGAACTGATCTATTGAAAGGCATAAGAATCTGAACGAATCAATAGATATAAATTTTATTTGAGTTTCATTATCATATTCCGTGAAGCTTACATCTTTTTCCTGGCTGAGTGGTAGAGGAGTAATTCTTTCAGATTCAGCTTAACCTCTAATTATGGAAAGAGCATCGTATCATCCTGAGTTTTGAATATATGAAGAAGAATAACGAACGGGGATTGTTAATTGAAAACCAAGAAAAGAAGTGACATCAGCAAAGATGTAGGAAACGGATAGATATAAAATCAAGAGACAGAAGCATGAGCATGGTAAGTGATGTATGAAAAAGACGTTTAGATCTGTACGATATCAAAATGCAGGAATAAGTGCGGGAAAAGAGCTAGAGGATAGTGTAAAAGGTGAATGTTGTGTGAATATTTTAGGAAAGCACTTCAAAGAAATATTCCGATGAATGAAATGTTATGGAAAGTTCTTCATAGAAGTGTGGGAGTGGGAGTAAAAACCAAAGATAAAGGCAGAAAATGATCTAGGAATATGAGAAGCGTAATAAGAACTTATGAGGAAGATTGACGAAGAGAGGTTGTGTGAAAACCAAGGAAAGATTTGATGGGAGCCAAGATCTAAAAACGGATAACTATAAAAACAAATGACAGAAGCATTAGCGTGAAAGAGCTGTTTAAAAAGTAGTGCAGGAAAACTGCAGAGGAAAATGTAAAATGTGGGTGCCTTGTGAAAATTTTTCGAAAGCCATTAGAGAATTATCCAGATGAATGAAATGTGGGAAAAATATCATATGGGAGTTCAGTAGGAAGAGGTTAGCTGTAAAAATGAAACGAAAATACGAAAGCTGTGCAGAAAAGAGTACACGCTCAGAAAGAAGAACTGGGCCTAGGGATAATATTTCGGTGAAATGCGAGAAAAAGGCTAATGCGAATTGTACAGATGAGAGTTCGGAAAGGAGAGCGTTGGTCGAGTTAGGGAAATGCGAGCGGAAGGAAATGCTTAGGAGAGTTCGGGAAGAAACAACTACAGGAAAGAGCGCAAAAAATTTGCGAAACGACAGAGCGAAAGAAAATGCAGGTTTAAATTCTCTGTAAAGAACGTGGTAACTTAAAGCCAAAGGAATGTTGAAAGGATATGGCAGGTGATAAGGACTCTTAAGAGGTAAGAAAGACAGAATGAGTACGGAAGCAAATTTCTTTAGAGAAGTGTGAAAAGGAGATCCATAGATAATGGCGGAAAGAGATCTAAGAAAATTTAAGATGCGCAATAAGGTTTCATAAGTATAAATAACGAAAAGGGATTGTGTGAAAATCAAGGAAAGAATGATGGAATCCAACATATAAGTAAGGCATAAATATAACAACAAGAAACTGAAGAGAGTTCTGAGACAGAAGAACAGGCATGGAAATTGCTGTATGTAAAAGACGGAAGAATTTACATCGGTGGGATAGCAAAGTGCCGAAGTATGTGCAGGAAAAGTTCAAGAGGATAATATAAAAGGTGAGTGCTCCGAAAAAATCGTAGGAAAACGCTCTGGTGGAATTTCCCAAGGAAAATGCACTTTTCCTGGACTTACTTCAGCACAGATCTGATTTTTTTTTTGTCTTTTTCATAGAGCACTTTCCACTCCCGTACTTCCCTCCTATTTTCCTTGTTTTTATATAGATCCCTACCTTACATCTTGGAAGCCGTCCCTCGTTTCCTCAATTTTACCCAATCTCTTTTCGTCATTTTCCTCATATATACTCATTGCACTTCTCATTTTCCTAGATCTCCAGATCTTCTTTCTCGTCTTCCTCTCTGGTTTTCACTGTCGCTTTTCTCTCAAAAACTTTTGTTGAGTACGTATTCTCTGCCTTTCTTTACATTATTAAAGTATCTGCGTTACTAGTTCTTATTCCATTTTTCTTTTCTTACCACTTTTTTCTCTGAGAATCCAGCTTTTTTTTTCATAACTAGAGCAAACCATTCCGTTCTAAACTCTCATCTGTCATTTTTCTCTCATTTTATCCATTGGAATATAACTGTTGAGCGCTTTCCTAAGATTCTCACAACGCACTCACATTTTAAATCATTTTGCTTTTGCTTCTGTCAGTTTTGTTCCTAGTATATAGTTAGAACTGTTATTTCGGATTTCTCTTCCGCTCTATCATTTTGCTTTATCCTCCTCTTCACATAATTCAATGTCTATTTCTATTTCACATAATTATATGTCTATTACCTTAGACTTGCTCTCGCGATTTCCCGACGCACTTTCCTAACGTCTGTTCACACATCCAATAACAATACCTAATATTACTCGGCAGCAATACACACTCTCGTTCATTCTATTCCCCTTACTTCTCCCTCTCACCCAATCCTACAGTCAAAATGGTTTAAAGCTATTTCAACCGCCCGTCCATCTGTCTTTTTTATATCTATCCCTTTCTTAGATCTCGACTGCCGTCCATTCTTGCCTTGATTTTCTCACAATCTCAATTCTTATTGTGATTCTCATTTTCCTAGATCTTTTCGCCTGCCTTTTCTATACCTACTTTTACACTTCTCTGAAGAAATTTTCTTCTGACTTTCTCACCCCCTATTCAAAGTCTAGACTACGTGGACTGGCTCATAAAATTTGTAACTTTCCATATAAAGAATCATTTGTTGTTCCAATAATTTCCAAACTTAGGACGATACGATGCTCTTTCCATAATAAGAGATTCACTAAATCTGGAAGGATTACTCTTCTACCATTCAATAAGAAAAAATATAGGAGCTTCCCCAAATATGATGATGAAACTCAAATAAAATGTACATCAATAGATTCGTTCTGATTTTTAGGCGTTTCAATGGATCAGTTAGTTTTATACCTAGCTACAATATATTCGACGAAATCAAGTTTCAATATAGAGATTTCAATGAAAACCAGTACAAGTTTCTTATGCGAGGGGAGTGTTTCCCTATTACTATTTAGACAGTCATGAAAGGTTGAAATAATTAAATTTACCTTCTGTTGAAAACTTTTATATTGATCTTATTGCACTTCTCATTCTCCTAGATTACTAGATCTTTATACTCGCAATTTTCTTCTGCCCATTTCTAATTCTTTCCTTCAGAATTGTCCTCCCAGTTTTCCCTGACGAAAACTTATTTTGCTCTTTCTTTCCACTCGCATCTCCTTATCTTGGATAACGCATTTATTTCTGAACTCTTCTGTCGCGCAATACTCTCTAGCCTCAATCTCGCACATCGCTATTGCACTATTATCTCTTGGCGCAGTTTTTCTTTTTCTCGTGTACTCTTCTCGCAATTATCCTAGATTTTTGTTCCTTTATTTACAGCATACTTCCTAAACTTTCAGTTGGCATTTTTCTCTTATTTTATTCATCGGAATATATCTCTGGAGCGCTTTCCTGAGATTTTCAATACGCACTCTCATTTTACATTTTCTCCTTGCAATTACGTCAGCTCTTTGCTATCACACTAATCTTACTTTTTCCGTCTTCTTCATACAGCACTTTCTAGTCTCGTGCTTCAGTCCCTTGTTTTTATATCTATCCTTACCTTACATCTTGGCTCCCCTTCTTTCCTTAATTTCACCCAATTTCTCTTCTTTATTTATCCTCATATATTCTCATTGCACTTCTCATTTTCCTAGACCTCTAGATCTTTTTCCTCGCCTTCCTGTGTGGTTCCTACTTTCGCTTTCCTTTGGTAAAATTTTGTTCCGTACTTATTCTCCACCTTCCCTAACATTATTAAAAGTATCTTAACACCTGCGTGAACTTGTTCTTATTCCATTTGCCTCATCTTACAACTTTATTCTCTGAGAATCTTTACCTGCTTCATCTTCCGCGCCATTGTTTCGCCATTTGTTTCCGCTCTTTTCTGTAATTCATTTCTTCATAAGTGACCAACACTTACCTGCGACATCTCATTCTTCTCGCATTTTCTTATCTCGACTAATGCATTTAATTCTGAACTCTTCTCTTTCACAATACGCTCTAGCATTTTTCTCGTACGTCACTTCCGCATTATTATCTCTAGGCTCAGTTCCTCTTTTCCCTAGTGTACTCTCTTCTGCACATCTCCCGCATTTTTGTTCCATAATTACAGCATACCAATCACTCCTAAACTCTCATTCGACATTCTTCTCTCATTTGATACACTGGAATATACCTCTAGAGCTTTTTCTTATAGTTTTCACAAGGCACTCACATTTTAAATTTTCTTGATTTTCTTTCTTACACTTTTGTTCTGAGTATATATTTACAAATGTACTTTCGAGTTTCTCTTTCGCTCGTTCGTTTTCCTTTTTCCCCCCTTCACATAATTCAATGTCTATTACCTTAGACTTATCTTGGACACTATGCTAATGCAGATTCTCTCCATTCATTTCTCTGAGGACTTATACCCTCATTCGACTGGTACTCTCGCAATTTCCTTACGAACTTTCCTAACGTCTGTTCATACAGCCAATACCAATACCTACTATTACTAGGCAGCAATACTCATTCTTGTTCATTCTATTTCCCTTTCTTCTTGCTTCATCCCGATTATACAGTCAAAATAATTTAAAGCTATTTCCAACCGCCCCTACTTCTGTTTCTTTGTTCATATTTATTCCTTTCTTAGGTCTTGGCTGCCATTCTTTCTTGCATTGATTTTCTTACAATATCAATTCTTATTGTGATTCTCATTTTCCTAGATCTTTTTTCCGCGCCTTTATCTATTGATGTTATTTTTACACTTCTCTGAGGAACTTTTCTTTCGTACTTATTCTATGACTATCTTACCCCTATTCAAAGTCGCCATTCGCTTACTCTCATTTCTCTTATTCTTTCCATCATAACTGTCCTCCCTCACTTTCCTGCCAAATACTCATTCTACTCATTCCTCCCGCTCACATCTTCTTATCTCGAATAACGCATTCATTTCGGAACCCTTCCCTTGCACATTACGCTCTAGCCTTAATCTAGCTCATCGTTGCCGCACTATTATCTCTTGGCCAAGTTCCTCTCTGTCCTTGTATAACCTCCTCGCCCTTCTCCCTCATTTTTGTTACATATTTACAGCATACCACTTCCTCGTAAACTCGACTGACATTTTTCTCTAATTTTATTTATCGGGATATTTCACCCATTATTAGATCTGCTGCTGTCCATTCTTTCCTTGATTTTCACCCAATCTCCCTCCTTAAGTCTTCCTCATAAATTCTTTCTGCACTGCTCATTTTCCTAGATCTTTAGATCTTTTGCCTTTTCGGTTCTAACTTCTCTGAAGAACCTATGTTACGTACTTCTCTGACTTTCTTCACAATATTCAAAAAATCTCAACACCTGCGTGAACTCGTTCTTATTCCTTTTACACCTACTTTCCACTTTTTTCTGTGAGAGTCTATACCTGCATTATCTTTTGCCCTGTCGTTTCGCCATTCTCTACCACTCATTAATTTTTTCCTTCATAACGGTCCTCATCCACTTTCCTGCGACATCTCTTTCTGCTCTTCCTTCGCTCATATCTCCTCATCTCGTCTGACGCATTTATTTCTGAACTCTTCTCTTGTACAATAGCCTTTTTCTCGCTCTTCATTTTTCAATTTTTTTTCTTTTCCCAATTCACTGTTTTTCCTCGTGTGCTCTCCTTTATTATTGTTTCGAATATTTCTTCCATATTTACAGCTTACGACATCCTGAACTCTCATTAGGCATGTTTCTCTCATTTTATCCGTTGGCTCTGGAGCACTTTCCTGGAATTTTCTGGAAGCACCTGCCTTCTACATTTTCATCTTGCACTTTTCCTGCACCTACTTCAGCACTTTGCTGTCAAACATATCTAAACTCTTGATTCTTTTTCATACAGCACTTTTCACGCAAGAGCTTCAGTTTTTCTTTTTTATATCGATCTCTCTTTAATAATCTTGGCTGCCGTCCCTTCTTGCATTGATTTTCAATCTCTCTTCTTCATTCTTCCTCGAAAATTCTTATTGAGCTTTTCATTTTCCTCGTTCTTTTTTGCCGTCTTCAACCTTGGTTCTTACTTTCACACTTATCTGAAGAACATTTCTGCCGTACTCATTCTCTGATTTTCTTACCGCTATTCAAAGTCTCATATCACCTACCTGCCATATCTCTGCCTTCTTCAATTGAAATATTTTTGTTCAATTACTCATCTTCCTGTTTCTCATAAATTAGTTTGCTATTGAAAAATGCAGCTTAGAAGCATTTCTTATCCTCTGATATTCTCTCTCGATCAAGTTTTATTTCGACTATTGCCATATATACCTGTTTGTGATTCCTTTCCATGACAATCATTTTTCTTTTGTTCCAATCATATCTCATTTTTTCCAACTCTATTGTCCATACTTGCAAATTATCGTGCAGTCTCGTTTTGTTCTTAGGACATACCATCACATAATTTACAAATTCCAATTGATTCCAGGCTTTTGTATCATGTATGATGTTTCTCCATTACTTCGTGGATAACATCTATAACAATAAGAAATAATAATTTACTCAACACTCCACCCTGCCTGAGTTCTCAGTAAAAATGAATCTAATATGGAATTTCCACTCTTTATATGATTTTTATCTGCTGTATATAGGCTTCTGATATACTTCTTCAGTTCATAAGTCACTCCTCTTTTTCTGAAACTCTCCCCTACTACTATTTTCAACATTCTGCCAAGAGCTTCCTCCAGATCAAGGAAAGCCATTTATATTTTTTTGTCTTTTAGTCTACACTTCCTTATAACTGGTTGATGGTAAAGATGAAATCCCAATATCTTCTTGCATCCCTGAAAAGTGTGTTTCTCAAGTTGTTTTTCAATTAATCCTCTCAGTTTGGTTTCAAGAATTCTTTTGCAATAAAGTATATCCACTAAAATTTGCTCTTTGACTTTTGTCTCCTCTATTCAGAATTGGAATTTTGATGTCTATCCTTTAATTGTTATGAGCTGGCACATTTTCTAAAGTGTTGCCATCATAAGTGGGGACAGGACTGAAATCTACCTTAAACACGTTCACAGTTAATAATTCACTCCTCTTTTCCTTAGAATCTCCCAACGCTCCCATAGTTTTCTTTTCAGTTCTTTGTTGAAAGCGTATACCAGATCAGAGAAAACCTATAATAATCAAATTATGCCCTTAAGTTTGTTCTTCTCTATTTGCTAGTCAATGGTGAAAATGCAATCTTGAACACTTCTTCCTTTCTGGAAGTGTTTTCCATATTGTTTTCAATTATTTCTCTAGATGAGGGAAACCCATAAATATGAGTGGGGAGTGTTTCCTATGTTGTTTTTCAATTATATCCCTATTTGGTCTTTAAAATTCTTTCTCTAATTCAAAGACAAACAGGTAGTTTATATTGATGACAGAAAAATTTGGGAAGAAGTCAAACTTTCTCACATACTGTTGTAAATTATAAAGCTTTTGCTACTCTTTCTCCGTTTATAAATAACTCCTTTTTTCCTGAGACTCTAATACTACTCTTCTCAGAATACTGTCAAAAGCCTTCTACAGATGAGGGAAAACCATAAATATGGTTTCAGCTCTATAATTGGGAGTAATCCTGTTGAGTTTGTATCAATAAATAAATTTTCAGTCATATATCCAGTCTGTTGTTCTTTAAACGGTGGTTAATCGTGAAAATAAGATCCTGAATACAATTCTTCCTAATATGAAGTGTGTGTTTCTTAAGATATTTTACATATAACTCTCTCACTTTTCTTCGAAGAAGTCTTTCGAAGAGTTTGGCATTAATGTAAGTCCTTCAGAATTTTCTCAGTTCCTGCATCCTTCTTTTACAGAATTGTTTTCAAATGTCAATCATTATGAGCTGTTAAATTTTCTCAAGACCTTCTGAATATATCATGATCTTTTCTTCCCTTATGTACTATGCATTGTCTTATGAAAGGTCTTGTTATTATATATCCTGGTGAAACACCAATTTTAAGTTCTTTGATCTCTTTGTGGATATATATATATATATATATATATATATATATATATATATATATATATATATATATATATATATATATATATATATATATATATATATATATATATATATATATATAGGGGTTCTACCCCGACGAGTTGCCCATATATCTGTTCATGCAATCAAACTGATTTCATGAAAAATATAAATCCACCACCCGGTAATTAATACCATTGCCAGGCAATGATTATAATCAAAACATATCCTGGAGTAATTATATATTAGGATAACGTTAAATGTTATGAGAATATATCAATCTACCAGAATATATACATACATCAATGTACCAACGAGTAGTGTCAGAGGCTTTCTCCCCGGAAAAATCCAGTGTACGGAACTTAGTCAAGTAATACTGAATGTTACTCATTAATAGTTTCCTTTGTGTGAAGTGGTGAACGATCGAATAGAATACTGCTCTGAATATAAATATGACAAAATTGTCAGTTAATTATATTACATTTATATAAACAAATAAATAAAATATGAAATGAGATTCTGAGCAGTATAAACTAAAGAGAAAACCTATGACTCTACCTCATTATTATTTTCGGAAAGAAACCTACGAAGAATATTACAAGATTTGATGACTGTTATCTTTTGTAACTGTTCAAACAAATTTTTCTTCAGACCCAAAATCTCAATACTTTTGTGAAGATTTCTAGGAATAACGCCTGTTGTAGAAATAATAATCGGTAGAATAAATATTTTCTTCATTTTCCAGATTTTTTAATCTCGTCGCTAAGCATTATATATTTAGAAATTTTTTCATTGTATTTATTTTGTATATTATGTGTGTCGGGTATAGCAATATCAATTATATATGTTATTTGATTCTGTTTATCTTTGAGAACGATATCTGGTCTATTGTGTTTTACAGCTCTGTTGCAAAGAATTGTTTTATCAAAATGAAGTTTAGATTTGTCATTTTCACAAATAATCTCAGGTTCATATTTTTGAAATTTTTTTCTTTTGGGAATTAGGGTATGTTTAATTCCTAGATTGAAGTGAATAATATTAGCGACGGCATTATGTCTTTCTAAATAATCTGTTGAAGCAAGGACTGAGCAAGATGATAATATATGAAAAACTGTTTCGGAAGAACAGAAACATCTACGGCAAGAATCATCTATATTTTGTTCGATGATATGTTTTCTATAATTCCTCGTGAAAACAACCTGATCCTGGATCGCAATTGCCAAGCCTTCTGTTTCAGCAAACAATTCTCCAGATACAAACCATTTATTCGATGCAATTTCATCAATATAATCATTTTCAATTCTTTAGGGTGCTTTCCGTGTAATTCCTTCTGCATTCAACTTTCTCTTTTAGAATTATCATCAAATATATCAAAATCTACCTTTTGCATTGTCAAGTTCAGAGGTGTAAGATTATACTCTGAAGCAACAACAATATCATGTAATTTAGACGTTCTCTGTTTATCATGAAAATGGGAACGTAGATGAAAAATCTGTTTACTATGAAGATTATTCAAATCAATTAATCCACGACCTCCAAGATGTCTAGTGTAACTCTCTGAACAGTTGACTTTGGGTGGTGCTTATGATATTTACAGAGCATTTTCCTCGTTTGACATTGTAATTCATTTAGATCAGTTTTAGACTATTTAATAATTCCAAAAGAAGATGTAAGAATAGGAACAGCATAGGAGTTGATAGCTCTGAAAAGGTTTTTACTAGTTAAATAACTCTCGATGATAATTCTAAGTCTTTTGTAATATGAACTTCTAATATTTCCTTTAGTGCTGCTATGGTTAATTGTCTTCTCTTGGCAAAATCCAAGATATTTATATGTATCTCCTTGATGCATTGGCTCGATTTCGATATTGGAAATCTTTATATAATCAGAGGTGATCTTTCCTTTTTCAATAGAAAGATTTTCACATTTTGGAAGCCCAAATTTTATATGAATGTCATTGGAATAGTTGAAAGAAGTAATCTCAAGTAGACTTTTTAAATGAGATCTGGTTTCGGCATATAATTTAATATCATCTAAATAAATTAAGTGACTTAATTTGAATTCAGTTAGTAGACTTTTTATTTTGAAGCCGAAACTAGTAGCATTTAATTCATGAGATAATGGATTGAGGCAAAGACAAAACCAAAGAGCACTTAAAGAATCACATTGAAAAATGCCTCTTTTGATTGGAATTACTTCGGATTTTAACGATTGTTTTGAAATATTTAAATGAAGATTGGTTCTCCAATTTTTCATTACAAATTCAAGAAAATGACGAAGTGTCTTATCAATTTTATAAATATCCAAAATTTCTTGAAGCCATGAATGGGAGAACTATCAAAAGCCTTTTGGTAATCAATGAAGGCTGTATGAATATTTCTCTTCTTAGTTTGAGCTTGATTCAAAGCAACAGAATCAATTACAAGTTGCTCTTTAGTACCAAGGTGTTTTTTCTACATCCTTTTGATGTTCGGAAAGAATATTATAATTCTCCAAATGTGCATAAATTTTTGGGTAATACATGCAGTTAGAATTTTATATATTGTTGGAAGGCAAGTAATTGGTCTATATTGAGACGGATCAATAGTATTATCACTTTTCGGTTTTAAATAAGTAATTCCTTGTGTGAAAAATAAAGGAGTAGCTGAGGGTTCTTTATTATAAATGAAAAATATTCAGCCAATTTTTCATGAACGCAAGAGAATTTCTTGAACCAAAAGTTATGAATACCATCAACACCTTGAGATTTCCAATTTTTTGTGTGTTGAATAACTGATGATATATCTTCGTTTGAAAATTTTTCAAATTGCATGCATTCTATTTTAGAAAATCGAGACCTTTCATTTAAAATCCAATTTGCATTGGAATTGTGTTGCCTTGGCACTGCCCAAATTGAAGACCAATAATCAGTTAAAATATCAAGTTTAGGAACTCCATTTCCAGAAATATTTTCATTTGAACCTGAAATAAATTTGTAAAAATGTTTTTCATTATTTTTGAATAGTTTGTTTTGGAATTTTCTATCTGAATTTATTTTATATTCACGTAGTCTAATGGAGTATACTGAAAGTTTTTGTTTTAAAGTATCGATGTATTCTTTCAATTGTCCATTACTTATCTCATTATTTTTATGGGTTTTATATTTGAGGAATATTTTTCCAATATGTGCCATAAGTTTTTTGATCGATTACCTCTGGAATATTGAGTCAATCTTCCTAAATCACATCTGATAGAAGAAATTTTACCTTCTAACCTTTTTTGCCATGAAGGTTTTTTCTTGATATTATAATTAGATCCAAAATTTTCTAATTTGTATCCAGAATGTTTAACTACTGTAATAGCGGCACAATATATAATCAGATGAAGTGTATAGATATTCATTACTTCAACAAGTTGCTTTGGAAGAATATTCTCATTAAGCTCGTTTATACAATCGAAAATTTTCTTTGAATAATGAATTTTAGGAAGTTTAGGTCTTAAAGTTGGGTCAATATTTTCAAATAAATTCATTTGATTGAGAAATAAATTCTCTATATCTTTGTTATCATTATTTTAGATGAATTTTCTGATTTATTTTCGATGCTTTTCATGAATGGGACTAGGTTTTCATCTGAAATTTCAAAATTTAAATGTTCTTCTTGTTGAATGTTGTTTTTAATTGATTTTAATTTTGATTCAGATATAAAGTTTCTATTTTCAATATACCGTCTTTGATTCGCAATGCTTTGTTCTGAAATACAGCAATTGGGTAATTTTTCTTTGAACATATTATATAGTTTGGACATGTACCCTTTTTTATTTGTTCCATTTTTTGTTATTTTGTAATAACAAAACATAA
This sequence comes from Cryptolaemus montrouzieri, assembly GCA_013387265.2. NCBI lineage: Eukaryota > Metazoa > Arthropoda > Insecta > Coleoptera > Coccinellidae > Cryptolaemus > Cryptolaemus montrouzieri. The sequence continues at coordinate 54,978,648 of JABFTP020000021.1, read as the reverse complement.
TGAATTTATTCATTTCATACGTCCATTTCATGCGTTTCATTTTTTATTAATTTTGTGAAGATCTTAATTAGGTGATGAAGTTATGATAAGATTAGAGGAACAAGGTGATTCTACATGATTATAAAACAGTCATCAAAACTTTTGTTGTTCGAAGAATAGACAGAACAAGTAGAAATGTCAGAACCCTTAGATTTACTTCGTGTATGATATGAATGTATAGTGTTTAAAATATTATTCCTACCTTCATTTAAGTTGTTTACCTTATCATCATATTCATGATCAACGGGCCCAGAAATAATTTTCTTTGCAACGTTACCTGAATCAGATGATATGAAAGTTTGAGAATCTGATGGTCCTGCATCTAAACGATCTTGAGTGCAGATTTTGAAGTTCTTCTTCAAGAAATATCTATTATTTGAATCGCAAGGATATTTTGTTGGATTATATTCATCATCAGAGTCATATTCATCTGAAGAATTCATTTTTGGAATTCGAAAATTCGACAGTTGTCAATAATATATTTCATAAAATGTTTTCCTGAAAAATGAATCAATAAAGGTAGGAAATTTTATGTGTACTTACTTTTAATAACTTAAAAATACTTATCTGAAAAATAGAACTAATTTAAATATCTGAAACTTTCAAACTTCAAAATCAATATATATATATATATATATATATATATATATATATATATATATATATATATATATATATATATATATATATATATATATATATATATATATAGTAAATATTTGTAACATTGGAAGAATCTAGACTTTGTACATATAAAACTTAAATATCTCTTCATATTTGAATTTTATATTATATAATGTTACTTATCTTCAATTCATTCTATGATATAAAATGAGAATTTATTAGCAAACTGAACAAAAATAACATATAACGTGGGTATCTTTAACGAAAATGATCAACTATACACAGCATTTTTCAAGAAGTAATTGCATTTTCCACAAAATATATGATTTTCTCGAATAGAAAGTTCCTATTGTGATGAAGCCTCACAATTTGCTTCTCCTGATTATATCGAGTTTCCCACAAACACCAATGAAAAAGAAACTTTACATTCTAAATGTATAGACTACCTGTTATTCAATGAACAGCTTTGACTAAATACAAAAGAATGTGTTATGCACAGAAGTAGCTCAAAACATGTACTTTATGTGTTATGTAAATATTGGAATGTCCTGAAAAGCTCAAGTTTTCATGCCAACTATATGAAGAATTGTTCAACAAATAAATTTTGAAGTTAAGAATTGCAGGTAATTTACTTGATCTCTTTCCTTCAGAGTAAGAGATCTGACCCTATTGTAATTATTATTAATCAGACTGGTTTACTTAGACAAAAATATCTACGAAGATTATTATCAGAGAACAGAGATGTATTACATTCATATTTACTTGAAAGTTTCTTGTTATTGCTTATTATTGTCTTTGCTTATTTTTCATTTGATTTTCCAACCTGTTTACAGAAGAACCAATTCAATATTTCTTGTTATCAAGTGGATTGTAATCTAAAAGTAAATATTTCATTGATAAGAAACTACTTGTATGCACACAAAGTAAAAACTCACTTTCAAAGAGTAACTTTCATACATTTCAACTTGAATAACTTTCCATATATGATGAACATACTCATTTTACACAATTAAATAAATTACCTATAGTACAACTACCTATTACAAAAATTGTCAAATTCCATAGCATTCTCCAAGTAGTAGTTGAATTTTTTCCAAAATATGAGTCGCATAAGTAGCAGCATGTTTCCTGTGACTTTCATAAATCTTGGATTGAATGTTGTAGTTGTACAAAATGAAACTTCATATGCTACTTCTACATCATGTTTCCCACTATCAGACACCTATAACAGAGAAACTTTCAGCTTCAAATCAATGAGGAATTCCTGTCATTCATTCAACAACCTTGATAAAATTTATTGAGAAACAGTAACTATGAGTTCTGAATGGAAGGAACTCACAATAATTACTTTTTGTGCAAATTTGAGATCTTATTTTCTTTGGTTCAAACTTGAACATTGTCAAACACATTGAATCTCATTAACTTTTACATTGGAATAATTGTAGAATAGAAACTAACTTCCACTTGAATAAACTGAAACGAAAATTCAATTTGAAAAGGCACGATCAAATTGACATCCAGCTTGAAATATTTTAATACACATATAGCCTTAAGTGGATAGCTTTCAATATTCTTATGATACATTTTCTAAATGACCTAACGAAAACTTTATTGAATTCCTTCCAGAAAAATATTATTATATAAAAGAGCTCAATACCTATTAATAGCAACTCGAAGGATTTCTCCCATCATTTTGTAAGATCCTCCAATTGATTCGTTGAAAAATTCTAGTAATTCCAGAACATTTTTCAATGCATGGAGGTTAAAATAACCATGAAAGAAAAATGAAATATGTGAATTCTAAGTACATTTCTTGAGCATACCTAAAAAATATACATTAAATTACATGAATAAACCTCAAATTACATTCACTTACCTTTCAAACATTATTGTCAGTCTCCTTAATTCCTTTGTTTTATGACATTTCGTTTGAATCATATTGTTTAGGTTAGAATAACCACAGAATGTTAAATTTATGAATTTTGAAAGTCTATCGTTTCTTTCCTTAAACAAATTATACATTAACATGGATAAAATGAACATCAAACTACGATCACTTACCTCTAAAAGTTTATTCCAAATTTCGTCAAACTTTTCATACAAACAAAATTTGGAATCACTTGTTTTGACAGACCGAATATAAGACTAATTGAAGTAAGGTTAGATCCGATTGTCACTCAGAAGAGAGAGAGCACTATATTCTAGATGTTGTTAGTACCGAAAAATTATGTTGGTGAAAAACAAAGTTACTAACTATTTCCATCTCACTATTTTCGTTCAGAAGAGAGAGAGAGCATTACATTTTACACGTTGGTAACGCTCACTTCCGACATTGAATAGCGATATAAGGGGCAGAAGGAGCGGTGACTGGCTCCACCCCCGTGTTTCCGTTCTATTCTTCGAAAATGTAGGTCTCAAAAACCATCCAAAATTCGAAAATTAAAACATGACATGACGTTTCCTCATCGGGGACCCAATCTCGAGATATGTAGGAATCGTTCGAAGGTCGAATCCTTTCTCCTGGTGACCCCGTTTAAGTAGGATGGTTAAAACAAAAACCCGTATTTTGACAGCTCGAGGTTTGTTCATTTCGCGAATTTCTGGCCGTCGGAGATTTTCGGAATATGGAAAGTAGAGCGAAAATTTGCGAAAGTCGGCCGATAGCCCTCCGTTTGATGAAAGATTTTTCCGTTTTCTCGTGGTTTTATGAGAATCTAACTATGGCGGCGCGAAATGCGAAACTCGAGGCTTTTTCGTCGTCTGGGTTTCGTAGCGAGCGAAGGCGATATAAATATTTCGTATAGCTGCAAAAGTCCATAGAAATTATCCCCTCCATCCCGGAGATTCCGGAGACGTATTTTATTTTCGCTTTTTCGGAACTTTTTGCCGGAATTTTCGTCCGATCGACCTCTTCGATCGCCCTCCGAAAGATCCGAGTTATCGATTCCGAAGAAATCTCGCCGTTTCGACGTTCCGTTCGCCCGGGGCGATTTCGGCGAAATTTTTCGAAAAATCATCGCGCCTCCGTCGTTCGAGCTAGGGACTCCGAATTTCGCTCGGATCTTCCTCGGACGTTTCTCTACCGGAAAAAAATTATTCGCGGGGGCCTACGGACCCCGCTCTTCCGCGCCGACCCTTTCTTCCTGCCCGGTTCAAACTCCAACCGTCCAACCGTCCTCGGAATAAGGCTTACTGCTTTAGTATTATAGACTAGTGAGCTCATTAAGATCGCCTCATATACAAAAACGCCTAATAAACAAAATCGCCTAATATACAAAAACGCCTCATACACTAAACGCCTAATATACAAAAACGACTAATATACATAAACTCCAACTCCTAATATAAAAAAACGTCTAATATACAAAAATGCACAATATACAAAAACGCCTAATATACAAAAACGCCTAATAAACTAAACGCCTAATGTACTAAAAACCAAATATACTGAACGCCTTTTCATATCCAACTCTATCTATACGGAAAGCCTCATATATTCACTGATATTTATACTTAATAATTCTTTATTTTATATGGAACTCTCTCATATATTGCCTCGTACATCCTTATCGTAACGCAGTTTTCAGTATTGTTTTATGTATACTGACTCATAACCCATACGAATGTCAACACTATTCACTACTATTCTAATTCAAAGAGATACAATCAATTTGAAAACCTCAACTTACTCCAATTGAGGTAGCATATATATTTATCATTTAAAAGCCTTTCTACCGAGTAACGGTGTAAGGTTTGATACAAAACATAATTTTACAATATTCGAAATAAAAAAACTTAATCAAAAATTAAATAATGAAAATCAACTTAAATAATTTACATTCGAAACACTATTTCGCCAGTGTCCCCTATTTTGTGCCATTCTCTTCGCTTCTGTCATCTCTAAATTTTGTTCCGCTAGTATCTTCGCTACCACCCCATTCCACGTTTCCCTCGGTCGTCCCTTTTTCTCTTCGTCTTCGTTCGTGTATCCCAAATAGATTTTACCTGTCTCGAACTATCCATTCTGCATAAATGTCCAAGCTGGTTTCGGCCAATTATCTTCACAATACTGTAATCTTCTAGCTGTTGTCTTATATCTTGATTTCTTAGTCTATCTCTCTTTGTCACTCCAACCACACCTCTCAGATACTTCATCTCCATCGAAACTATTTTGCTTTTCTCCCTTCTACTCAATGTCCAAGATTCAGAGCCAAAATAATCGGCGCGTATATTGACTTATAAACTTTCAATTTCGATTTTCTCCCGATCCTTCTTTTTATAAGAAAACTTTTGTTGAATGTTCCATAAACTTTCGCAGCACTCTGAATCCTTTCTCCGATTTCCAAATCCTATTTACCCTTTTCCTCCACTATATACCCCTAATATTTGAAAGTTTCTACTCTTCCTATGATTTTATTGTTGAGTGTCACCTTCGGATTATTTCTGTTAATCGACATAACTATAATTTTCTTTTTTCCTTCGTTGATTTTTAGGGATCATCTCGTAAGGCAGTTATTCCAAACATCATTTTTGTACTGGAGATCATTTTCATTTTTGTCAAAAATCGCCAAATCATCAGCAAAGGCACACTCAGTGATTTCAACTGGATAAAAATTTTTGAAACCCAAGTGGAGTTTTCTGACTTTATTTCTCGCCTCTTTGATAATTTCATCCATGACCACTAAAAACAGAAGGGACTCAATACTTCTCAAGCCTTGTTCGGTGACAAACTCTTCAGATTCTATCCCTCTTACTCATACCACGTTCCTGCATACAGCATTTAAGCTTTTTAGTGCGCTTAGAAAATTGTGTCCTATTTGTCTTTGTGCCAAAATTTCCCAAACTCGATGTCTCAACTTTCGCAACAACACTTAGTAAAGCTAACTCCTCGATAGTTTTCAGTATTTTCTCAATGATCTGTTTAAGGCTGAAAATATGATATATATATATATATATATATATATATATATATATATATATATATATATATATATATATATATATATATATATATATATATATATATATATATATATATATATATATATATTATATATATATATATATATATATATATATATATATATATATATATATATATATATATATATATATATATATATATATATATATATATATATATATATATATATATATATATATAATTGTTCTTCATATTCTATATTTAGCAAACTGTTTGGTTTCATTCCAATTTGTGCCTTTCTTCTATAATTCTAGAATGTCATTCGATGTCTCCTTAAGTTTTCCACTCACCCTGACTTATGTTTGCTATATGCGTTTCACTGGTCCCCATCTCATTCTCACCAAATGTTCAACCATATCAACAGATGCGTTTTGATACATTCCAAGAAAGATTCTACCAGTTCATTTCTCATATCTTCCTTTTTCACTCAGTCTCTTTTTGTGTCACTCACTTTACTCTTTGCAGGTACTTCATTTTATAACCTGTAGTATGCTCTTTTGTGCCAAACTCAAAAGCCTGCTTTCACTACCGCATGCGATAACAGATCTAATTAATGCCTTCTTCAATTGAAATATTTTTGTTCAATTACTTATCTTCCTGTTTCTCATAAATTAGTTTGCTATTGAAGAATGCAGCTCAGAAGCATTTCCTATCCTCTTATATTCTCTCTCGATCAAGTTTTATTTCGACTATTGCCATATATACCTGTTTGTGATTCCTTTCCATGACCATCATTTTTCTTTTGTTCCAATCATATCCCATTTTTTTCCAACTCTATTGTCCATACTTGCAAATTATCGTGCAGTCTCGTTTTGTTCTTAGGACATACCATCACATAATTTACAAATTCCAATTGATTCCAGGCTTTCGTATCATGTATGATGTTTCTCCATTACTTCGTGGATAACATCTATAACAATAAGAAATAATAATTTACTCAACACTCCACCCTGCCTGAGTTCTCAGTAAAAATTAGTCCAATATGGAATTTTCAGTCTTTATATGATTTTTATCTGCTGTATATAGGCTTCTGATATACTTCCTCAGTTCATAAGTCACTCCTTTTTTTCTTAGACTCTCCCCTACTACTATTTTCAACATTCTGCCAAGAGCTTCCTCCAGATCAAGGAAGCCATTCATATTTTTTTGTCTTTTAGTCTACACTTCCTTATAACTGGTTGATGGTTAAGATGAAATCCCAATAATTTCTTGCATCCCTGAAAAGTGTGTTTCTCAAGTTGTTTTCAATTAATCCTCTCAGTTTGGTTTCAAGTATATCCCTAAAATTTTAATAATCATAATGTCCTTTTGCTATTTGCTAGTAATAGTGAAAATGCAATCTTGAACACTTCTTCCTTACTGGAAGTGTTTTCCATATTGTTTTCAATTATTTCTCTAATTCAAAGACAAACAGGTAGTTTATATTGATCACAAAAAAATTTAGGAAGAAGTCAAACTTTCTCACAGATGAGGGAAACCCACAAATATGAGTGGGGAGTGTTTCCTATGTTGTTTTTCAATTATATCCCTATTTGGTCTTTAGAATTCTTTCTCTAATTCAAAGACAAACAGGTAGTTTATATTGATGACAGAAAAATTTGGGAAGAAGTCAAACTTTGTCACATACTGTTGTACATTATAAAGCTTTTGCTACTCTTTCTTCGTTTATAAATAACTCCTTTTTTCCTGAGACTCTCATAATACTCTTCTCAGTGTACTGTCAAAAGCTTTTTACAGATGTAGAATCCTGTTGAGTTTGTATCAATAAATAAATTTTCAGTCATATATTCAGTCTGTTGTTCTTTGAACGGTGGTTAGTCAATTAATTTTTCAATTAATCCTCTCAGTTTGGTTTCAAGAATTCTTTTGCAATAAAGTATATCCCCTAAAATTTGCTCTTTGACTTTTGTCTCCTCTATTCAGTATTGGAATTATAATGTCAATCCTTCAATTGTTATGAGCTGGCACATTTTTCAAAGTGTTGCCAACATAAGTGGGGACAGGACTGAAATCTACCTTAAACACGTTCACAGTTAATAATTCACTCCTCTTTTCCTTAGAATCTCCCAATGCTCCCATTGTGTTCTTCTCAGTTCTTTGTTGAAAGCCTATACCAGATCAGAGAAAACCTATAATAATCATATTATGCCCTTAAGTCTGTTCTTCTCTATTTGCTAGTCAATGGTGAAAATATAATCTTGAACACTTCTTCCTTTCTGGAAGTGTTTTCCATATTGTTTTCAATTATTTCTCTAATTCAAAGACAAACAGGTAGTTTATATTGATGACAGAAAAATTTGGGAAGAAGTCAAACTTTCTCACATACTGTTGTACATTATAAAGCTTTTGCTACTCTTTCTCCGTTTATAAATAACTCCTTTTTTCCTGAGACTCTCATACTACTCTTCTCAGTGTACTGTCAAAAGCCTTCTACAGATGAGGGAAAACCATAAATATGGTTTCGGCTCTATAATTGGGAGTAATCTTGATGAGTTTGTATCAATAAATAAATTTTCAGTCATATATCCAGTCTCTTGTTCTTTAAACGGTGGTTAATCGTGAAAATAAGATCCTGAATACACTTCTTCCTAATATGAAGTGTGTGTTTCTTAAGATATTTTACATATAATTCTCTGACTTTTCTTCCAAGAAGTCTTTCGAAGAGTTTGGTATTAATGTAAGTCCTTCAGAATTTTCTCAGTTCCTGCATCCTTCTTTTACAGAATTGGTTTTCAAATGTCAATCATTATGAGCTGTTAAACTTTCTCAAGACCTTCTGAATATTGCAGTCAGATCTTTTCTTTCCTTATGTACCATGCATTGTCTTATGATAGGTCTTGTTATTATATATCCTGGTGAAACACCAATTTTAAGTTCTTTGATCTTTTACTTCTTTGTGGATATATATATATATATATATATATATATATATATATATATATATATATATATATATATATATATATATATATATATATATATATATATATATATATATATATATATATATATATATATATATATATATATATATATATATATATATATATATATATATATATATATATATATATATATGTATATATATAATAAATATTTGGAAGTATCTTGACTTTGTACATATAAAACTTAAATATCTCTTCATATTTGAATTTTATATTATATAATCCTTCTTATCTTCAATTCATTATATGATATAAAATGAAACTTTATGAGCAAACTGGACTAAAATAACATATAACGTGAGTATCTTTAACGAAAATGATCAACTATACACAGCATTTTTCAAGAAGTAATTGCATTTTCCACAAAATATATGATTTTCTCGAACTGAAAGTTCCTGTTGTGATGAAGCTTCACAATTTGCTTCTCCTGATTTTATCAAATTTCCCACAAACACCAATAAAAAAAAACTTTACATTCTAAATGTATAGACTACCTGTTATTCAGTGAAGAGCTTTGACTAAATTTCTTAAAATACAAAAGAATGTGTTATGCACGTAAGTAGCTCAAAACATGTACCTTATGTGTTATGTAAATATTGGAAAGTCCTGAAAAGCTCAAGTTTTCATGCCAACTATATGAAGAATTGTTCAACAAATAAATTTTGATGTTAAGAATTGCAGGTAATATACTTGATCCCTTTCCTTCAGAGTTAGAGATTTGACTCTATTGTAACTATTATTAATCAGACTGGTTTACTTAGACAAAAATATCTACAAAGATTATTATCAGAGAACAGAGATTTATTACATTCATATTTACTTGAAAGTTTCTTGTTATTGCTTATTATTGTCTTTGCTTATTTTTCATTTAATTTTCCAACCTGTTTACAGTGGAGCCAATTCATTATTTCTTGTTATCAAGTGGATTGTAATCTAAAAGTAAATATTTCATTGAAAAGAAACTACTTATATGCACACAAAGTAAAAAACTCACTTTCAAAGAGTCACTTTCATACATTTCAACTTGAATAACTTTCCATATGTGATGAACATACTCATTTTACACAATTATATAAATTACTTATAGTACAACTATCTATTACAAAAATTGTCAAATTCCATAGCATTCTCCAAGTAGTAGTTGAATTTTTTCCAAAATATGAGTCGCATAAGTAGCAGCATGTTTCCTGTGACTTTCATAAATCTTGGATTGAAAGTTGTAGTTGTACAAAATGAAACTTCATATGCTACTTCTACATTTTTGAACATCATGTTTCCCACTATCAGACACCTATAACAGAGAAACTTTCAGCTTCAAATCAATGAGGAATTCCTGTCATTCATTCAACAACCTTGATAAAATTTCCTGAGAAACAGTAACTATGAGTTATGAATGGAAGGAACTCACAATAATTACCTTTTGTGCAAATTTGAGATCTTATTTTCTTTGGTTCAAACTTGAACATTGTCGAACACATTGAATCTCATTAACTTTTACATTGGAATAATTGTAGAATAGAAACTAACTTCCACTCGAATAAACTGAAACTAAAATTCAATTTGAAATGGCACGGTCATATTGACATCCAGCTTGAAATATTTTAATACACATATAGCCTTAAGTGGATAGCTTTCAATATTCATATGATACATTCTCTGAATGACCTAACGAAAACCTTATTGAATTCCTTACAGAAAAAATATTATTATATAAAAGAGCTCAATACCTATTAATAGCAACTCGAAGGATTTCTCCCATCATTTCCAATTGATTCGTTAAAAAATCCTAGTAATTCCAGGACATTTTTCAATGCATGGAGGTTAAAATAACCATGAAAGAAAAATGAAATATGTGAATTCTGAGTACATTTCTTGAGCATGCCTAAAAAATATACATTAAATTACATGAATAAACCACAATTTACATTCACTTACTTTTCAAACATTATTGTAAGTCTCCTTAATTCCTTTGTTTTATAACATTTCGTTTGAATCATATTGTTTAGGTTAGAATAACCACAGAATGTTAAATTTATGAATTTTGAAAGTCTATCGTTTCTTTCCTTAAACAAATTATACATTAACATGGATAAAATAAACATCAAACTACGATCACTTACCTCTAAAAGTTTATTCCAAATTTCGTCAAACTTTTCATACAAATAAAATTCGGAATCACTTGTTTTGACAGACCGAATATAAGACTAATTGAAATAAGGTTAGATCCGATTGTCACTCAGAAGAGAGAGCACTATATTCTAGATGTTGTTAGTACCGAAAAATTATGTTGGTGAAAAACAAAGTTACTAACTATTTCCATCTCACTATTTTCGTTCAGAAGAGAGAGAGAGCATTACATTTTACACGTTGGTAGCGCTCACTTCCGACATTGAATAGCGATATAAGGGGCAGAAGGAGCGGTGAATGGCTCCACCCCCGTGTTTCCGTTCTATTCTTCGAAAATGTAGGTCTCAAAAACCGTCCCAAATTCGAAAATTAAGTCCTGAAATGACGTTTTCTCGCCGGGGACCCGATCTCGAGATATGTAGGAATAGTTCGAAGGTCGAATCCTTTCTCCCGGTGACCCCGTTTAAGTAGGATGGTTAAAACAAAAACCCGTATTTTGACAGCTCGAGGTTTGTTTATTTCGCGAATTTCTGGCCGTCGGAGATTTTCGGAATATGGAAAGTAGAGCGAAAATTTGCGAAAGTCGGCCGATAGCCCTCCGTTCGATGGAAGATTTTTCCGTTTTCCCGTGGTTTTATGAGAATCTAACTATGGCGGCGCGAAATGCGAAACTCGAGGCTTTTTCGTCGTCCGGGTTTCGTAGCGATCGAAGGCGATATAAATATTTCGTATAGCTGCAAAAGTCCATAGAAATTATCCCCTCCATCCCGGAGATTTCGGAGACGTATTTTATTTTCGCTTTTTCGGAACTTTTTGCCGGAATTTTCGCCCGATCGACCTCTCCGATCGCCCTCCGAAAGATCCGAGTTATCGATTCCGAAGAAATCTCGCCGTTTCGACGTTACGTTCGCCCGGGGCGACGTTTCGGCGAAATTTTTCGAAAAATCGTCGCGCCTCCGTCGTTCGAGCAAGGGACTCCGAATTTCGCTCGGACGTTTCTCTACCGGAAAAAAATTATTTGCGGGGGCCTACGGATCCCGCTCGTCCGTGCCGACCCTTTCTTCCCGCCCGGTTCAAACTCCAACCGTCCCCTCCACTTTCCTCGAAATAAGGCTTACTGCTTTAGTAATATAGACTAGTGAGCTCATTAAGATCGCCTCATATACAAAAACGCCTAATATATAAAATCACCTAATATACAAAAACGCCTCATACACTAAACGCCCAATATACAAAAACGACTAATATACATAAACTCCAACTCCTAATATACAAAAACGTCTAATATACAAAAATGCCGAATATACAAAAACGCCTAATATACAAAAACGCCTAATAAACTAAACGCCTAATGTACTAAAAACCAAATATACTGAACGCCTTTTCATATCCAACTCTATCTATACGGAAAGTCTCATATATTCACTGATATTTATACTTAATAATTCTTTATTTTATATGGAACTCTCTCATATATTGCCTCATACATACTTATGGTAACGCAGTTTTCAGTATTGTTTTATGTATACTGACTCATCAACCATACGAATGTCAACACTATTCACTACTATTCTAATTCAAAGAGATACAATCAATTTGAAAATCTCAACTTACTCCAATAGAGCTAGCATATATATTTATCATTTAAAAGCCTTTCTACCGAGTAACGGTGTAAGGCTTGATACAAAACATAAATTTACAATATTCGACATAGAGAAAAACTTAATCAAAAATCAAATAATGAAAATCAACTTAAATAATTTACATTCGAAACACTATTTCGCCAGTGTCCCCTATTTTGTGCCATTTTCTTTGCTTCTGTCATCTCTAAATTCTGTCCCGCTAGTATTTTCGCTACCACCGCATTCCACGTTTCCCTCGGTCGTCCCCTTTCTCTCTTCGTCTTCGTTCGTGTATCCCAAATAGATTTACCTGTCTTGAACTATCCATTCTGCATAAATGTCCAAGCTGGTTTCGGCCAATTATCTTCACAATACTGTCTACTTCTAGCTGTTGTCTTATATCTTGATGTCTTAGTCTATCTCTCTTTGTCACTCCAACCACACCTCTCAGATACTTCATCTCCATCGAAACTATTTTGCTTTTCTCCCTTCTACTCAATGTCCATGATTCAGAGCCAAAATAATCGGCGCGTATATTGACTTATAAACTTTCAATTTCGATTTTCTCCCGATCCTTCTTTTTATAAGAAAACTTTTGCTGAATGTTCCATAAACTTTCGCAGCACTCTGAATCCTTTCTCCGATTTCGAAATCCTATTTACCCTTCTCCTCCACTATATACCCCTAATATTTAAAAGTTTCTACTCTTTCTATGATTTTGTTGTTGAGTGTCACCTTCGGATTATTTCTGTTATTCGATATAACTATAATTTTCTTTTTTCCTTCGTTGATTTTTAGGGATCATCTCGTAAGGCAGTTAGTCCAAACATCCTTATTGTACTGGAGATCATTTTCATTTTTGGCGAAAATCGCCAAATCATCAGCAAAGGCGCACTCAGTGATTTCAACTTGATAAAAATTTTTGAAACCCAAGTGGAGTTCTCTGACTTTAGTTCTCGCCTCTTTGATAATTTCATCCATGACCACTATAAACAAAAGGGGACTCAATACGTCTCAAGCCTTGTTCGCTGAAAAACTCTTCAGATTCTATCCCTCTTACTCATACCACGTTCCTGCATACAGCATATAAGCTTTTTAGTGCCCTTAGAAAATTGTGTCCTATTTGTCTTTGTGCCAAAATTTCCCAAACTCGATGTCTCAATATCCTATCGAAGGCTTTCTCTAGATCAATAAACGCTATCCACACCTTGAGATCCTGAATGAGTATTTTCTCGGTGTTCTGTTTAAGGCTGAAAATATGATCCTGGATACTGTACCCTTTCTGAAATCTGCTCTGTGAGTCAGCCAGTTGTTGTTCCTCTTTCTGTAACAGTTTCCCCTTCTAGCACTCTCTCATAAACTTTCACCCCTCGATAGTTTTCAGTTCACAATATCCCAATATATATATATATATATATATATATATATATATATATATATATATATATATATATATATATATATATATATATATATATATATATATATATATATATATATAGTTATAAACAAAAAGATTCGAAAACTGTTTTTAAAAACTATTTTATTTTAAGTCACAACGTACAATACGATAAAGGACTGAACAGTATCAAATCTAATCTTATAATGAATTCAAATGGTTCTACAAGTGTTGAACATAGACACCTGAGAAGATAGTCGATTCCTGGAAGACGGCTATGGGGTCAGCTACCGGGAGTGCTTATCTTTACTCTCTTCCTAGTAAAGCATAACGTAATTCCTCTCCCCTTAGTTTTGAACGTCCTCGTTCAAATTTTCTTCTAGAGTTGGTTTGCTGTCCTTGGATATGTGGATGATTTGCCTCGGATAATAGAGCAGTTCAATGACTCGTTTTCTGTGTCGTATGATTATTGTGAAAATTATTATCATGCAACAAGCTACGGTTACGCTCAAGGAATAATGGAATACTTGGGTTAGAGGCTGTAGGTACAGGGGTTGTTCGTTAAGTTCTTTGGCTTCTTTGATGATTTCAGTTGGATAATTTAAGTGTCGTAGGTAGAGATCGATCTTTTTTTCAGATTTGAGGTCGATTTCGCTAATATTTTGCGTAGCAATCTCGAATACTGGAACGGTGTTATCGTAGGAAGATGTACCAATAATTATCCTGCATGGTGAGCTCAACAAACTCGTTCCTTTGACAGAATTTCTGGTCAGCTTTCCTTGACAGTCTTAGAGAATTTCTTGTGGTTCTTGAAAAAGTACTAACAGTTCTTTGTTCTTCAGGACATGGATGATTTCGTATTTGTTTTCTATTTTCACTGTACGGCAGTGTTGAAAAGTTTGGAGATTGCAGTTCTCAGCAAATGTCTTCTGGTAGCAGTAGGATATGGAATCAGAACTGTTTCGACATTCCTCGTTGGTCCATCGGTTTTCATTTTCAAACTTGACGAGATACTTCTTTGGTGGAAGCAAGGCAATATCTTGGTGGTTAGGGATAGGGTATATTCGGAAATAGTTAGGCATAATATTTTGACAAATGGGAATTTTGAGGAGGAAAGTGATTGCTTGATCTGTACCGATTATAGAGATCTTTGCAAACTCTAACACCTTGAACAAATGAATATGATCGATTGAAGATAATTGCTGATATTTGTAAATTTTCTCTAAATAGTTTTGAATTTCTAACGTCTCGTTAACGGTTATAATTTCAAGATTTGCTATTCCATTGAAGGCAAGACTTATTGTTCTTTCTAACATTGATAGTGTATCTAGTAACATTTCTGAATGGAATACTTCATTTTGCAAAAGTATTCTGATTTCTTCTGTTGTTGTCAAGGTTTGAAAAAATCTTCGAGTACTCAAAATATTTTTATTCAATAATTCCAAGTCATCGGAGTATCTTTTAGATAGGTGGTTAGCGAATGAAGTTAACTTATTGATTTTATTTATTTCAGAACTCTTGCTCTTGTGGAGAGCCTCTAGATTTTCGTTTATTGTTTTAAGATCATCATCATCAAGGTTACCGGTAATGAATTTTACACCTGTCCCAAGGAAATTCATCAGTCCTCGTTTTATTCTTTTATAACTTATTTTACCGATCAATTGTTCGATCTTTTGCAAATTCCGATCGAGTTGGAGATAGATTCGATGAGTGAACTTGTCGATGGTGCTGTTTCTCTGAAGTACCCGAGAATTGTAGAGCAAATTTTTATAATTAGCCATCAAATTTGTTGTATTAATGAATGAAAGAAAATTGTGATAATGGTCGAAGAACTTGACTTCGCCTAAGGGTTCTTCGAAGTATCCATTATTTTTAATCGGCTCGATGTGAAGGCCCTGGTTCATTTGGATCTGCGACAGTAATATCGGGAGTATTCTGTAAACAAGAAATACCCTTCCTTACTCTCTTTACATGTTTGATGTTTGCAGTGGTCGTGCGTGATTTTTCAGTTTTTCCTATAATTTTACTGTCTTTTGACATTCAACTGAAATTTTTTCGAAAAGGGGATCAACCTTTCGAGGTCTATTTCGTTCAACAAACACTTCTGTTTGTTCTAAATCGGGAGGATCGTTACGATTTTCGTTACGCTTATTTAAAATTTTCCTAGCTTTCTCTTCATTTTTTGAATAAACTTGATCGAAAAACGGTAAAATTTCTTGTTTTCTTTTCTCATTATAATGTTCATTAACAGTCATGTCTAAGTCAAAATCTATTGGTCTATCGTAAGGTCCGTAAAGTAAATGGAATGGGGAATATCTGTGGATGAGTGTATTGATTGGTTATAAATAAGGGTGGCGGATATCATTAGATTCGCCGGAATTTCATTCTGATTCTTGAGTTTGAGAATCCTGAGTTTCTCCAGAATTGTAGAGTGAAAACGTTCGATTGGTGAGTTTGAATTTGGATTATTAACTGTTGTAAAGTGTAGGTCGATTTTGTTTAATTTACAGAATTCTATGAGTGTTTTATTTTGGAATTCTTTCTCTGCATCTGAAACAATCTTTTTTGGTAGATTGTGATGAGAGAAGTAGTGACGTAATTTATTCAAAATTGTGAGACTTGTTCCGTCTTTTACAAGGTATGCTTGTGCATATCTCGAGAAAAGGTCTATAACTGTTAAGAATTTGGAATTTTGAAAAGAAAATGTGTCAATGTGGATGACGTCAAATGGTCTTTTTGCTAAAATTGGTGCCGAAAATTTTTGTTTGTACGGATTTCTCTCATATTTTGATCTGAGGCATAATTCGCAACTATTAATAATTTCGGCTATGGTGTTTTTCATGTTAGGCCAGTAGTATTTTTGTTTCAGATAATTATACGTCTCTGTAATACCATTGTGGGTTTTGTCATGGTAAGTTTTAACCGTGTCTTTTTGATTCTCTGTTAGTGTTACGTCTTTGCAAAAATTATTAGAAATTATAAGTTTTACTGCATAGTTGAAATTTGCTTTGCAAAACTGAATGAAAGGTTGGCGTAGATTGTGGTCTATGAAAAAGATACCATAAGTTTCGTTCGGTCGAAATATTTCTCTGAACATTTTTGATAAGTCGGTTGTTATTGAATTATTTCTTATGGATACTATGTAGGTGTTTTTATTGAATGGTTTAGTGTACTTCACCTTATATTGTTCGCTAGTATTTAAAATGATTCTATTGGGAAAAGTATTAATTGAAGATTCACTAATTGGGATAGCTTTACCGTTATCTTCTTGGGTTGAATGAACTGTATCGCAGGAATTTTGGTCGTCTTGGTGAGTGTTGTTTTGATCTTTAGAGTTCTCCAGCTCTTTCAGAATTTCGGAATATTCAGGGTTCTGGATAATATCGTCATTTTGTGATTCTAAAATTCTGTCTAATTCTTCGTCAGTCAAGATTGGAATTTCTTCGATATTTGGTGGAATAGAGCTGTCGTCTGTATCAGTGGCGTCATTGTTTTCGGTATTATTCACTTCTACACGAGATAAAGCGTCAGCTACTATATTTTCCTTACCTTTCTTGTGTACAATATCGTAGTCAAATTCGTCCAATTTCAATTTCCAACGAATTAACTTAGAATTTGGTTCTTTTAATTTGTAGAGCCATACCAGTGGTTAGGTTAGATGGTCTGTCTCTAAAGTAAATTTTCTTCCAAAAATATAAGGTCTGAAAAATTTCGTTGTGTCAAGTACTGCTAACAGTTCTTTTTCAATTGTCGAGTAATTGCGTTCAGCTGAATTTAAGGTTCGAGAATAGTAGGCAACGGGTCGATCAGATTGTGAAAGAACGCCTCCAATTGCCACGTTTGATGCGTCTGTAGTAACTTTGAAGTCTTTCTCGTAGTCTGCATAAGCTAAAATTGGAGCATTCATCAAAAGTTCTTTACAAAGTTGAAAACTTGAAATATACTCTGGGTCGTCAGAATTTATTTTTGCGCCTTTTTTTAAACATTTTGTCATGGGGAAACTATTTTGCAAAATTCTGGATAAATCTTCGATAGTAACCTATTAGGCCTAAAATGATTTAATTTCTTTGACGGTTTTTGGAATGGGGTAATTTTGAATTGCTTTTACTTTAGACGGATTTGGAGCTATGCCTTCGGGTGTTATAACGTGACCTAAAAATTCTATGTTTTTACTGAGGAATTCAGATTTGTTAAGCTGAATTTTGAGATTGAAATTTTGAAGTTTTTGAAAAATTAGTTGAAGATGACAGATGTGTTCCTGTAAACTTTTCGAAAATATGACCACGTCGTCCATGTAGACGAAACAGAATTTATGTAGAAATTCTTTCAGGACATTGTCCATCACACGTTGAAAAGTGCTAGGACCATTTTTGAGACCATAAGGCATACGTAAATACTCGTAATGCCCATTATTGACAGTGAATGCTGTCTTTTCGATTGAATTCTCGTCCATTTCAATCTGGTGAAATCCTGGGCTAGGTCGATTGTCGAAAAGTAACGACTTTTACCTAGATTATCCAAAATCTCGTCTATTCGAGGAAGTGGATATTTATCTTCGATCGTTTTCTCATTTAAGCGGCGATAGTCAATCACCATACGGTATTTTTCTTACCAGATGCGTCGGCCTTTTAGGTACGATCCAAACCGGTGCACTGTAAGGTGAAATCGATGGTCTTATGATTTTATCGTCTAGTAATTTTTGAACTTGATTTTGAATTTCTAGCTGTATTGTTTTTGGATGGCGAAAAGATTTCACAAAGACTGGTTCTTCGTCTTTAGTACGAATTTTATGTTTTACCGTATTGCTGAATGAGAGGTCGCAGTTTTCATTATAAAAAATATTTCGGAATTTACCACATAATTTCAATATCTTCTGCCTTTCTTCGGAATTCATATGCGCAGTTCTGATATGGTCTGCAATTTTCAGACTCCTGTTGTTTTCTAAGTGTGGTTCTGAAATTTCGGACTCGTAAAATGGTGTGACAGGGATTCTTTCAGAAAAATTGACTTCGATATCAGCAGATTGGTGAGCTGGAAGAATGCAATAGCCGTTTCGAGCGTTAACGATAGATTCTGGGACTGTAAAATTTTCATGAAATTTTGTTTCTGGAAAAATAATTTCTCCATGTTCGATGGAAACAGGTACCTTGATACTTGAATTAATTCTTACACGTTGGGGTTCAATTTTGAAATCAGCGAATTCTAGAAAGAATGGAATTTCTAAATTATTTATTTCTAAAATATTTCTTTGATAATCTATTTTTGCACACAATTTTTGTAGGTTATGAGTTCCTAATAGAGCGTCGAAGTTTTTATGCCATTTGACGACGTGAAAGTGGATATCATCAAAAATACCAATTTCATGAAGCAAAGGTACTTTCAAGTTATTTTCAGCATAAATTGTATTTCCTAGACTATAAACGTGGAATGGTTTTTTGTACATGAATTTTGAGAATTTTTCAAAAGCTGGTTTTGGATTTATGACCGAATTTGTTGCACCTGAATCAATTAAAATTTTGAGATCTACCTGAGGTAAGTAAATGAATGGTAGTTTCGACTTCGTTTTTAGACAGTTCAGATCTATTTCTGTTGGGATTCCGAGGCCGTTGACCGAAAATTTTCGTCAGTCTCGTCGTTTTCGTCATGAAGGTTTTCGTCATAAAGATTTTCGTCAAGTAGTTCTTCAAAGTGTTCATTGAAGTCATCGTTTTGAGTTTCGACATTATAGAGTTCTTCAAATTCAAAAGTTCTTTGATGTGGATGTTGTTGTCGTACTATGGTTGATGTCGACATTGGGGTTGGTTGGTATTTCGTTTTTGTAAAACTGGAACCTGGATTTGTTCCAAATACTTTCTTGTTAGTAAGTGGTACCTTCCATGAAGGAAGAGGCTTATTTATGGAATTTGGAAAACCCTGGTTATTGTGAGAATAAGGTTTATTAGTGAAATTTTCTAGATTTATTTTCTGTGATTGTTGTACGAAGCTAGAAGGAAGATAGAATTTAGATTGAAATTACTCAAAAAGCTTCTATGTGGTTCTAAAAGACCAATTTGAATGGTTTTAAGAGCCAATCTCTCCATATCTCGCTTTTTGTATTCAAAAAATACAGGATCTGCTATATTTAGCGTAAGATATTGTATTAAGTCACTGTAACTTTTGAGAATTCTACTATAATATTGCATGTATGTTTCGTTTTTTTTTGAACACAATGTG
Organism: Cryptolaemus montrouzieri; assembly: GCA_013387265.2. Lineage (NCBI taxonomy): Eukaryota > Metazoa > Arthropoda > Insecta > Coleoptera > Coccinellidae > Cryptolaemus > Cryptolaemus montrouzieri. The sequence continues at coordinate 54,958,695 of JABFTP020000021.1, read as the reverse complement.
TAAGTGATGAAACTAAAAGATCTTCACTTCTCTGATCACCGTATTTTTGTAAAAGAACACGCCTTATCGAAGGCCAATTTGTAGCGTTTTGGAAAGAAAGAAAGTCTCTTGCTTCGCCTTTGATTTTAGATCTTATGGAAAAATTTACCACATAAACTAAATCTGCATTTAACCTACACTCTAGGTGCTTACATAAGTTATCGACTTCATTTACAAAAATTGAAAGGTTCTCGCCAGGAAAATATTCAGGGATGGATTGTAAAAGAAGTTGAATATCATTTCTAGAAAGTGGTTCGAGGTTTGATGTAGTTCCTGAAGGAATAGGTGTTGAGTTTGTCTGACTTTGATTAAGACTCATTTCTGGCAGAGTCTCTTCCTGTATACGTTCGTAATTAATAAGCGAAAATCTAGCTTTCCTCAAGGGATGTGATTTTATTTTTAAATCGGGGAATTATTTCTTCGAACCTGTGTGGTTCCTAGATTAAGAGTTTCTAAGTCTGCAGCAATTAATTCGATTTCGTTTGAACCTTTAAGATCAGAATCGGACATAAGTGAAAAATAATTCTGATAGGTATGAAACAAGCAATTACTTAAAATTAGGAGAGGAACAGAAAAGGACTTACAGCACCAAGATTTGCATCCTAAAGTGAGTGTTCCCTCGATGTTATCCTCTGTGGTTGGTTGGAATATCGCACAAAGACTTGAGAGTCACCTGGAGTTCTCCGAACACGGCACTTTGTCTTTTTTTCGGTAGATGAAAGAATTTTAAAGTCCGTATTCACTAATGGAACCTTCGAAATCGATTTTCGGGGGTCCAGTCGCGATATCCTGTTCGCAGCGCCAGTTATAAACAAAAAGATTCGAAAACTGTTTTTAAAAACTATTTTATTTTAAGTCACAACGTACAATACGATAAAGGACTGAACAGTATCAAATCTAATCTTATAATGAATTCAAATGGTTCTACAAGTGTTGAACATAGACACCTGAGAAGATAGTCGATTCCTGGAAGACGGCTATGGGGTCAGCTACCGGGAGTGCTTATCTTTACTCTCTTCTTAGTAAAGCATTACGTAATTCCTCTCCCCTTAGTTTTGAACGTCCTCGTTCAAATTTTCTTCTAGAGTTGGTTTGCTGTCCTTGGATATGTGGATGATTTGCCTCGGATAATAGAGCAGTTCAATGACTCGTTTTCTGTGTCGTATGATTATTGTGAAAATTATTATCATGCAACAAGCTACGGTTACGCTCAAGGAATAATGGAATAATTGGGTTAGAGGCTGTAGGTACAGGGGTTGTTCGTTAAGTTCTTTGGCTTCTTTGATGATTTCAGTTGGATAATTTAAGTGTCGTAGGTAGAGATCGATCTTTTTTTCAGATTTGAGGTCGATTTCGCTAATATTTTGCGTAGCAATCTCGAATACTGGAACGGTGTTATCGTAGGAAGATGTACCAATAATTATCCTGCATGGTGAGCTCAACAAACTCGTTCCTTTGACAGAATTTCTGTCATATATATATATATATATATATATATATATATATATATATATATATATATATATATATATATATATATATATATATATATATATATATATATATATATATATATATATATATATATATGTTCTTCGTATTCTATTTTTAGGAAACTGTTTGGTTTCATTACAATTTGTGCCTTTTTTCTATAATTGTAGAATGTCATTCGTCATTCGTCATTCGATGTCTCCTTAAGTTTTCCACTTACCCAGCGGTTCCTGACTTATGTTTGCTATATGCGTTTCACTGGTCCACCTTCTCATTCTCACCAAATGTTCAACCATATCAACAGATGCCTTTTGATACATTCCAATAAAGATTCTACTTCCAGTTCATTTCTCATATCCTCCTTTTTCAGTCAGTCTCTTTTTTGTGTCACTCACTTCACTCTTTGCAGGTACTTCATTTTTATAACCTGTAGTTTGCTCTTCTGTGCCAAACTCAAAAGCCTCCTTTCACTACCGCATGCGATAACAGATCTAATTAATGCCTTCTTCAATTGAAATATTTTTGTTCAATTACTCATCTTCCTGTTTATCATAAATTAGTTTGCTATTGAAGAATGCAGCTTAGAAGCATTTCCTATCCTCTTATATTCTCTCTCGATTAAGTTTTATTTCGACTATTGCCATATATACCTGTTTGTGATTCCTTTCCATGACCATCATTTTTCTCGATTTGTTCTTAGGACATACCATCACATAATTTACAAATTCCAATTGATTCCAGGCTTTTGTATCATGTATGATGTTTCTCCATTACTTCGTGGACAACATCTATAACAATAAGAAATAATAATTTACTCAACACTCCACCCTGCCTGAGTTCTCAGTGAAAATGAGTCCAATATGGAATTTCCAGTCTTTATATGATTTTTATCTGCTGTGTATAGCCTTCTGATATACTTCTTCAGTTCATAAGTCACTCCTCTTTTTCTTAGACTCTCCCCTACTACTATTTTCAACACTCTGCCAAGAGCTTCCTTCAGATCAAGGAAAGCCATTCATATTTTTTTGTCTTTTAGTCTACACTTCCTTATAACTGGTTGACGGTAAAGATGCAATCCCAATAACTTCTTGCATCCCTGAAAAGTGTGTTTCTCAAGTTGTTTTTCAATTAATCCTCTCAGTTTGGTTTCAAGAATTTTTTTGCAATAAAGTAAATCCCCTAAAATTTGCTCTTTGACTTTTGTCTCCTCTATTCAGTATTGGAATTATAATGTCAATCCTTTAATTGTTATGAGCTGGCACATTTTCCAAAGTGCCATCATAAGTGGGGACAGGACTGAAATCTACCTTAAACACGTTCACAGTTAATAATTCACTCCTCTTTTCCTTAGAATCTCCCAATGCTCCCATAGTGTTCTTCTCAGTTCTTTGTTGAAAGCCTATACCAGATCAGTGAAAACCTATAATAATCATATTATGCCCTTAAGTCTGTTCTTCTCTATTTGCTAGTCAATGGCGAAAATGTAATCCTGAACACTTCTTCCTTTCTTGAAGTGTTTCCATGTTGTTTTCAATTATTTCTCTAATTCAAAGACAAACAGGTATTATATATTAATGACAAAAAAATTTGGTAAGAAGGCAAACTTTCTCACACACCGTTGTATATTATAAAGCTTTCGCTACTCTTTCTCCGTTTATAAATAACTCCTTTTTCCTGAGACTCTCATACTTCTCTTCTCAGTGTTCTGTCAAAAGCCTTCTCCAGATGAGGGAAAACCATAAATATTTTCAGTCATATATTCAGTTTGTTGTTCTTTATAAGGTGGTTAATCGTGAAAATAAGATCCTGAATACACTTCTTCCTCATATGAAGTGTGTGTTTCTTGAGTTATTTTACATATAATTCTCTCACTTTTCTTCAAAGAAGTCTTTCGAAGAGTTTGGCATTAATGTAAGTCCTTCAGAATTTTCTCAGTTCCTGCAGCCTTTTTTACAGTATTGTTTTTCAAATGTCAATCATTATGAGCTGTTAAACTTTCTCAAGCCCTTCTGAATATTGCAGATTGCAGTCAGATCTCTTCTTCCCTTATGTACCTATGTACCATGCATTGTCTTATGATAGGTCTTGTTATTATATATCCTGGTGAAACACCAATTTTAAGTTCTTTGATCTTTGCTTCTATATATATATATATATATATATATATATATATATATATATATATATATATATATATATATATATATATATATATATTCCTGATTTTATCCAGTTTCCCACCAATACCAATAAAAAACAAACTTTATATTCTAAATGTATAGAGACTAAACCACAATATTTTCAGTTATATATTCAGTCTGTTGTTCTTAGGTGGTTAATCGTAAAAATAAGATCCTGAACACACTTCTTACTCATATGAAGTGTGTGTCTCTTAAGTTAAATTTTATATATTTTTGCTTATTTGTGGATATATATATATATATATATATATATATATATATATATATATATATATATATATATATATATATATATATATATATATATATATATATATATATATATCCTGATTTTATCCAGTTTCCCACCAATACCAATAAAAAACAAACTTTATATTCTAAATGTATAGAGACTAAACCACAATATTTTCAGTTATATATTCAGTCTGTTGTTCTTAGGTGGTTAATCGTAAAATAAGATCCTGAACACACTTCTTACTCATATTTATTATACATAGAATTCTTTCACTGTTCTTCGAAGAAGTCTTTCGAAGAGTTTGGCATTAATGGAAGTCCTTCAGAATTTTCTCAGTTCCTGCAGTCTTCTTTTGCAGTATTGTTTTTCAAATGTCAATCCTTCAATTATTTTGAGCTGTTAAACTTTCTCAAGCCCTTCTGAATGATGCAGTCAGATATTTTCTTCTCTTATGTACCATGCATTGTCTTATGATAGGTCTTGTCATTATGTATCCTGATGAAATACCATCTTTAACGAAAATCATCAACTATTTACAGCATTTTTCAAGAAGTAATTGCATTTTCCACAAAATATGTGATTTTCTCGAACTGAAAGTTCCTGTTGTAATGAAGCTTCATAATTTGCTTCACCTGATTTTATCAAGTTTTCCACAAACACCAATAAGAAAGAAACTTCACATTCTAAATGTATAGACTACCTGTTATTCAGTGACTAAACTTCTTAAAATACAAAAGAATGTGTTATGCTCAAACCATGTACCTTATGTGTTTTGTAAATATTGGAATATCCTGAAAAGCTCAAGTTTTCATGGCAACTATATGAAGAATTGTTCAACAAATAAATTTTGAAGTTAAGAATTGCAGGTAATTTACTTGATCTCTTTCCTTTAGAGTTTGAAATCTGACTCTATTGTAACTATTATTAATCAGACTGGTTTACTTACACAAAAATATCTACGAAGATTATTATCAGAGAACAGGAATGTATTACATTTATATTTACTTGAAACTTTCTTGTTATTGCTTAATATTGTCTTTGCTTACTTTTCATTTAATTTTCCAACCTGTTTACAGTGGATCCAACTAATTCTTTCTAGTTATCAAGTGGATTGTAATCTAAAATAAATATTTCATTAAAATGAAACTACTTATATGCACTCAAAGTAAAAACTCACTTTCAAAGAGTCACTTTCATACATTTTAATTTGAATAACTTTACTTCAAATACATGGAATTCCATTTACATTTTGTAATTTCATAATTGTAGTCAAAAAATACTACCACGTTTATAAACTGAAACAAAAATTCAATACAGATGAACACAAAATTCAGTTTAAAATACCTTATTTATTATTGTTTTCTTTCATTGGAATACATAGGTTAGAACACAGAATGTAAATATGAAATATGTGGATTCTTCATTATGCTGAAAAAAAATACATTACGATGCATTAAATATTCATTAAATTACGTTCACTTACCTTGGAATGATTATTTGAGGTTTTGTTAATTTAACGTAAACAATCTTACATTATTAACAATTTTTCTTCTTCTTCTCTTCTTTTTGTTGCCCTTGATAATATTGAACATCTAGACATTATCAACTTAACGGCAAAGTCCGCCGTACACGACGATGTCCGTCGTACGGGACGGATATACGATCGTTTAGTGAGAGAATAGACGGGATATAAGTCTTCGTTTATATCCCGTCTACTCTTTTCACCTGTGTTTCCGGGTACGGTCCTCTTTAAAACTTCTTCTTCTTTGCCTGATCAGATTGTGAAACGGTGGTTTAAGGAGAGTAAGGGAGGGTGATTGGCTCCGCCCCTGTGTTTCCGTTCTATTCTTCGAAAATGTAGGTCTCGAAAACCCTCCCAAATTCGAAAATTAAGTCCTAAAATGACGTTGTCTCACCAGGGACCCGATCTCGAGATATGTAGGAATCGTTCGAAGGTCGAATCCTTTCTCCCGGTGACCCCGTTTAAGTAGGATGGTTAAAACAAAAACCCGTATTTTGACAGCTCAAGGTTTGTTTATTTCGCGAATTTCTGGCCGTCGGAGATTTTCGGAATATGGAAAGTAGAGCGAAAATTTGCGAAAGTCGGCCGATAGCCCTCCGTTCGATGGAAGACTTTTCCGTTTTCCCGTGGTTTTATGAGAATCTAACTATGGCGGCGCGAAATGCGAAACTCGAGGCTTTTTCGTCGTCCGGGATTCGTAGCGATCAAAGGCGATATAAATATTTTGTATGGCTGCAAAAGTCCGTAGAAATTATCCCCTCCAACCCGGAGATTTCGGAAACGTATTTTATTTTCGCTTTTTCGGAACTTTTTGCCGGAATTTTCGCCTGATCGACCTCCGAAAGATCCGAGTTATCGATTCCGAAGAAATCTCGCCGTTTCGACGTTCCGTTCGCCCGGGGCGACGTTTCGGCAAAATTTTTCGAAAAATCGTCGCGCCTCCGTCGTTTGAGCTAGGGACTCCGAATTTCGCTCGGATCTACCTCGGACGTTTCTCTACCGGAAAGAAATTATTCGCGGGGGCCTATGGACCCCGCTCGTCCGCGCCGACCCTTTCTCCCGCCCGGTTCAAACTCCAACTGTCCCCTCCACTTTCCTCGGAATAAGGCTTACTACTTTAGTAATATAGGTTATTTTGACTGAAGAATCTTGATGACAGCGACAAGTAAGGGACATAGAATAAACGAGAATGTGTATTGCTTTCTAGTGAGGTATTGGTATTGGCTGTATGAACAGGCTTTAGAAAAGTGCGTAACGTAATTGCAAAAGCAACAGGTGAATGAGGATGCAGGTGTCAGTTTTCAGAGAAATGATTGGGAGGAAGCTGCATACGCAAAGTGTTCATGATAATTGTCTAAGGTAATAGACAATGAATTGCGTGGAAAGGAGGAAGAAGCAAAATTATAGAGCAAAAGAAATTTCCGAAAGTATCGTTCTTATTATACACTAGGAACGAAAGTGTGAGGAGAAAAAGCAACAAGATATAAATGTGAGTGCGTTGTGAAAATCTTAAGAAAACGATATCCTCAGAGAAATGAATGGGAAGAATCGGCATTAGCAAAGTGTCCAAGATGAGTTTAAGGAAATAGATATTGAATTATGTAAAGAGGAGGAAGAAGCAAAAAGATAGAGCGAAAGAAAATTCCGAAAGTACAGTTCTAATTATATACTAGGACAGAAATTGTGAGGAGAAAAAGCAAAAAGTTATAAATGTGAGTGCGTTGTGAAAATCTTAAGAAAACGCTTTCCTCAGGGAAATGAATAGGAAGAATCAGCATTAGCAAAGTGTCCAAGATGTGTTTAAGGAAATAGACATTGAATTATGTGAATAGGAGGAAGAAGCAAAATGATAGAGCCAAAGAAAATTCCAAAAGTACAGTTCTAATTATACACTAGGAACGAAAGTGAGCGAAGAAAAAGCAAGAAGATATAAAGGTGAGTCAGTTGTAAAAATCTTAAAAAAACGCTCTAGAAATATATACAGATGGATATAATGACAGGAAAATGCCAAATGAGAGTTTAGGAGGAAGTGGTATGCTGTAAATATGGAACAAAAATGCAGAAGAAGTGCAATAAGATATTACACAAAGATGAAGATGAGATGGGCCTTGAGATAATAGTGCGGAAGTGGAGTAGGAGAAAACTGCTAGAGTGTATGGTGAAAGGGAACAGTTCAGAAATAAATGCATTAGTCGAGATGAGGATATGCGAGTGGAAGGAAAGAGCAAAATTAGTTGTCGCAGGAAAGTGTGGGAAGTCACTCATCACGGAAAGAATTACAAAAATGAGCGGAAGAGAATGGTGTAAATACAGGGCGGAATATAATGCAGGTAAAGATTCTCTTTGAAACAAGAGGAAGATAGAGCAAAGGGAATAATAGCTAGTTAGTGAAATGGTACGTAACAGAAGTTCTTCATGGAAAAGCGAGGGTAAGAACCGAAGCGAAAGGCGAGATAAAAGATCTTGAGATCTTGGAAAAAGAGAAGTGCAATAGGAATTTATGAGGAAGATTTACGAAGATAGATGTGGTAAAAATCAAGGAAACAATGGACGGCAGCATAGATCTATGAACTGATTATTTATAAAAATAAGGGACATAAGCACGAGCGTGGAAATTGCTGTATGAAAAATACGTAAGAGTGCGATAGCAAAGTACTGGAGTAGGTGCAGGAAAAGTGCTAGTGTAAAAGGTAAAAGTTGAATGCGTTGTGAAATCTTAGGAAAGCGTTCCTGAGAAATATAACGATGAGTAAAATGAGAGTTTAGGAGGAAGTAGTTTGCTGTAAATAGCTAATAAAATTGAGGGAGAAGTACAGAAGGGAGTACACGAAGGAAAAGAAGAACTAGCCCTAGAGATAATATTGCGTAAGGGAAATGTGTGGAAATGGCTAGAGAGTATTATACAGGAGACTTGTTCCTAAATGAATACGTTAGCAGAAATAAGAAGATGCGAGCAGTAGGAAAGGCTTCAGGAAAGAGCGGAAGTAATTGGCGACAGAGCGAAAGCAAATGATGGTTTAAATTCTCACTGAAAAGAGAGAAAGGTTAAGGCAAAAGGAATGTGAGAGACATAAGTCAGGTCATAATAGACTTTGAATAGAGGTAAGTAAGACAGAGAATGAGTATGAAAAAAAAGTTCTTCAGATGAAAGTGAAAGTAAGAACCAAAGATAAAGGCGGGAAAAAAGCTGTAGCATAATGAGAAGTGCTATAAGAATTTATGAGGGGAATAAGCGAATTGTGTGTAAATCAAGGAAGGAAGGGACTGAAGATCTAAGAATGGGATCAATATCAAAACAATATAGAAAAGCACTGGCTCGGAAACTTGAAAGTGCTGTATTGAAATGAAGCAAGAGTTTAGATAAGTGTGATAGCAAAGTGCTGACTTAAGTGCAAAGGGCAAGAGGAAAATGTAAAAGATTAGTGCGTCGTAAAAATCTTAGGGAAGCGCTCCAGAGAAATATGTCGAAGATGAGAATAACAGAGAAATGCCTAATAAGAGTTTAGGAGGAGGTGGGATGCTGTAAATATGAAACAAATATGCGGGAGAAGTGCAGCGAAGAATACACCAGGAAAATGAGGAACTGGGCCAAGAGATAATAGTGCGAAAATGAATTGGGAGAGAAAGATTAGAGACTATTGTATATGAGAAGAGTACATAACTAAATACATTAGCCGTGATAAGGAGATGCCAGCGGAAAGAAAGAGCAGAATGAACTGTCTGCAAGATAGTGTTGGAGGACAGATATGAAGTAAAGAATTTGAGAAATGTGTGGGAGGGAATGGCTAAACCACAAGGCGGAAGATAATGCAGGTATAAGTTCTCTGAAAACACGAAACAGAAGCACAGGCGTGGAAATTGCTGAATGTAAGAGATGGAAGCATTTAGATCGGTGTGATAGCAAAGTGGTAGAGTATGTGCAGGAAAAATTCAAGAGGAAAATATAAAAGGTGAGAGCTTCGAAAAAATCGTAGGAAAACGTTCTAGTGGAATTTCCCGAGGGAAAGTAAGAGATAGAAATGCTAAAGGAGGGTTGAAATTGAGTAGTGAACTGTAAATACGAAACAAAGATACAAGGGAAGTGCACAGGTAAGTACTTGAGGAAAGAGAGGTACTGGGCCATGTTTGGATAGTGCGTAAGTGAAGTGCGAGTGAAAGGCTAGAGAATAGTGTGCAAGGGAAGAGTTAAGAGAAGGTTACGTTAGTAAAGATATGGAGATGCGTGTGATCGGAACTAGCTGCAAAATATTTCGAAAAGAACACGTGGGAGGTGAGGACGGAGGAGTAAATGGATGTGGAATGCATTAAGAAATGTATTGATAATTTAAAGTGAGGTAAAAGTAGTTCTTGGTAAGAGAGCAGGAAGTGAGGGGGTGGAAGGTAAATGCGAAATGTCTGAGAAAAGAGAACGGGAAGGAACTGTTTAAGAAATTCGCGAGTGATAGCGGAGAAATAAAGTGGAGTAGTTTATCAGTTATTGTTTTCTCTCTATACCTTTTCGTTATTCTTGCTAATTAATTCTTATTGCACTTCTCACTTTCCTTGATTTTTACTTTCGCACTTATTTACGATTCCTACTTTTCTGATGAACTTTTCTCCCTATTGACTCTGAATTTTTTTTCACGATCTAATGGCTCTCACATACTGATTTCCAGTCCACTCCGTTGCATCACGAATCCAACCGAACCTTCCTGTCTGTCCCCTTCCCTTCATCGGTTTTCTTTTTTTCTTCACAGCACTTTCACCGGATTTGCCCTACGCTGGTTCCATGTGCAACTACATCTTGCTCATTTCCCGCACTTTCTATAATACTTTGCCATGAAACAGGTCTAAATCCTTCCGTCCTTTTCCTCCGCCAATTCCACGAGCACTTAATGCCCGCGATGGTCTCACGTGTTCATATTCTGCATTCTACAAAAGACCTTGTCAGCCGTGATATTTATTCAATATCTTCTCGAAATTTTCGCTTTTCTCTGGAAGAACTCTACTCTCATGCCCATTTCCAGAATTAGTTGCAGCAATTCAATATCTTTTTCAACCTGCGTAAATCTCGCTCACTTCTCGTTCCTAATTTCTTCCCCAGGTACCCTCAGAGAATTTATCGATACTTCATTTCACTTGAATATATAGCAAGTTTTTTGGTTCTTACTATCCGTAGTCTCCCACGTATTCTCCTTCAATCCCCTCAACCGGCTCTTTGCTCGAAAAATATTATTGTAGCACATTTTATACTGCATCATGTAATTCTTCCGCAGGATTCTTTTTCATGCTTGTAAAATGAAGTTACAATTATCTCTAGAACGTTGCTCTCGCAATTATTTGCGCTCTTACATCCAAAATTCTCTGCAGAAACTCTACCACGTTACCTATCTCCTCAGTTTCTTCTAGCGATTTGAAATGCCGATATGCTACTCTTTCGCATGAGAAGTTTGTAAAGGTAATCAGTGAAATAATTTAATTTTATCGAATTTTTGTGTAGGTAAGTATGAAAATAACTGATTTATTGAATGGCCTAAGAATCTGAACGAATCAATAAATACAAATCTGAAAACGAAGAGAGACCGATTTGTGATGAAATGTAAAATAGAAGCACATGAAATGTCACTTAAAAATGCCATTATAAAACTTGAAAGTGATTTGGGTGAATTTTTTCGGCATTCCTTTAACATATTATACCAGTAAAATTCAATAAAGCAACTGAAAGAGTCTTTATCTGAAACCGATGCCATTGTACATATGGATTTTTCCGAAAATTTTTGTACTTAATACAACCAGGAATTCAAATCCTTCCTTTTCGGCGGATCGCGAACTCAAATTTAATTATACACTGTTGTCGAAATCTAAAGACTCCGTTGTTGCACACTGAACCGTCTAAACTAATTTGACTCACAACGCTGGAGCAATTTCGGCCCATCTGAAACCTGTGATTGCATCACTGCAATCAAATATTGAAAACATTCACTTTCTCAATAATGGGCCTGTAACGCCATACAGGAACAAATCAATGTCTAATTTATTAGGATGTAAACTATAACACATTATCCTAACATTATAAAATATACCTGGAACTTTCATAAAGCTGGACATGACAATGGGCACCCGATGTTGTAAGCACAGCAGATCTGGTGAATTCTACAGGAGGATATATAACTAACCTGAATGAGTTCGCTACTGTCATTCGTGTAGGATGCCCAGGTATAAAAATGGATGTGATCGATGAGTATGAAATTGAGCAGATGAACACCATCATTAATGATAAATCGTCCGAAATGGGCGCTTTCAAGAAAACACTTTTGGTGAAGTGACTGGCACAGCTTACATTCCCAACAATCATGAAGCCACTAGGTTGTTCTTGTGATACCGATGGATGTAATCATTACAAGATGGGATCTAATAGTTATCAGACAGAATTATGTGCTAAAAATAGTACACGTCTGAATACTTCTACCATATTCCAAGACGCTGAAGATTATGTACCATCATCTACATATGTTACAGGCAATGACGATCGATCTAGATTGATTTGAATAACGATCTATCGGCACCAGGAACTAGCGATTATTCGCACATGAAAATCGTAATAGTTGTAGTGATTATGTTTTGGTTAAATGTGTCACAAAGAAATTAGAATACCAGTATGCAACGGTCTACTCTTCAGTTGATGATGAAGACGGTGAAGTAAGAGTACCTTTCCCCAAAATTTGTAACTAGAATGGCACTCTGTTTAAATTGGATAAAAATGTGTAAAATGCTCCCGCGTATCAAATAATAAAAAAACTACACGTAGCAAACGCACTTATATAGTTTGTAGTTGTTAACTACATTTGCTGATATTGCTTGATTAAATTTTTTTCTATCTTCATGAATCTTTACTTTAGAGTAGTTTACTAATAATAAGAATAAGAACTAGTTAACGCATGTGTAAAGATACTTTGAATAATGTAAAGAAAGCCAGAGAATAAGTACTCAACAAAATTTTTTCAGAGAAAAGCGATAGAGAAAACCAAAAAGAAAGGCGAAAAAGAAGATCTCGAGAACTAGGAAAATGAGAAGTGCAATGAGAATTTATGAGGAAGAATGACGAAGAGAGATGGATGAAATTGAGGAAAGGAGGGACTGCTGCCAAGATGTAAGGTAATGATCGATATGAAAACAAGGAACTGAAGTACGAAAGTGGAAAGAGCTTTATGAAAAAGATGAAAAAGATCAGAACAATGTGATAGCAAAGCGCTGAAATAAGTCCAGGAAAAGTGCAAGAGGAAATTGTAAAAAGTGAGCTTTTAGTCAAATAAAATTTATATTTACTGATTCGTTCAGATTCTCAGACCTTTCTATAGATCAGTTAGTTTTATACTTACCTACAGAAAAATTCGATGAAATTAAAGTTGAAAATAGAGATTTCAATGATTACCAGTAGAAACTTCTTATGCGAAAGAGTAGCATATCGGCATCTTATGATCGCTAGAAGATACTGAGGAGATGGGTAGCGTGGTAGAGTTGTTAGAGAATAACTTGATGACAGTGGAGGAATGTAAGATGAGAAGTTATTGCTAATAAAATGTGCAGCAATATAATTTTTCCAGAAGGAGCGGGTTGAGGGGATAGAAGGAGAATATGTGGGAAAATACTGAAAAAAGATCGGAAGAAACTTGCTATATATTCGAGTAAAATAAAGTATCTTTAAATACTTTGAGGTAACATGGGAAAGAGAGTAGGAACGAGAAGTGAGCGAGATATATGCAGGTGGTAAGAGAAATTGAATTGCGGCAATTAATTCTGGAAATGAATATTAGAGCAGAGTTCTTCAGAGCAATGCGAAAGTTTTGAGAAGAAATTGAATAAATATCACGGCTGCCAAGCTCTTTTGTAGAATGCAGAATATGAACACGTAAAACTATTGCGGGCATTAAGAGCTCGTGGAATGGGAGGAGGGAAAAGGACCAAAGGATTTAGCCCTGTTTCATGGCAAAGTATTATAGAAAGTGCAAGAAATGAGCAAAATGTAGATGCACATGGAACCATGGAACCAGCGTAGGGAAAATTCGGTAAGATAGCTGTGAAGAAACAGAGAAAACGGAAGAAGGAAAGGGGACGGGAAGGTTCGGTAGGAATTGTGATGCGACGGAGTGGACAGGAAATCAGAGCCATTGGATCGTGGGAAGAAATTCAGAGTCAATAAGGAGAAAAGTTGATCAGAATAGTTGGAACCGTAAATGAGTGCAAGATTAAATATCAAGGAAAATGAGAGGTGCAATAAGAATTAATTAGTAAGAATTACGGAAAAAGATAGAGAGAAATATGTAAAAGCTACCAAGGACTAAGAAAGTGATCGTTATAGAAACACGCGCTCGTCCAGCTCATACAATAACTGAATTAACAGATAAACCACCACTTTATTTCTCTTTTATCAGTTGTGACTTTTTTAAACACTTTCTTCTCGTTCTCTTCTTTCGAACATTTCGCCGTTACCTTTCCCCCCTCACTTCCTGCTATTTTACCAAGAACTACTTTTGCGAGCGGAACGTATGTATTCAGGAGAGTTCGGGAGGAAAGAATTACAGGAAAGAAAGGAAGTAGTTGGAGAAACGACTGAGCGGAAGAAAATGCTATAAATAAAGGAGACGAGTGACGGCAGGCATGATGAGTTTAGTAGGAAAATGTTTACTGTAAATATGGAACGAAAATGCGGAGGCAGTGTAGAAAAGAGTAAACGAGCAAAAAGAGGAACTGGTCCTAGAGATAAAAGTGCTTAAGGGAAATGCGAGAAAAATGCTATAGTGTTTTACAGGAGACGAGTTCAGAAATGAATGCGTTAATCGAGATGAACGACAGTGCTATAGAAAATGCAGGTTTGAGTTCTCAGGGTAAAAAGTAGTAAGTCAAGGCAAGAGGAATGTGAAAGAGATATGGCAGGTAATGAGAGAATTTGAGGGGGTAAGAAAAACAGAGAATGAGTACGGAAGAAAAGTCTTCAGAGAATTGTGTGAAAGTAAGAACCAAAGATTAAGGCGGAAAATGATTTACAAATAAGAGAACGCAATAAGAATTTATAAGGAAGTTTAACGAAGAGGAATTGTGTGGAAATCGATAAATTAAAAGACGACAGCAAAAATATCAAAAACGGATATATATAGAAACATGAGACAGAAACATGAGCGTGCTGAAGTTGCAGTGCAGGAAAGTGCAAGAGGAAAATGTAAAATTTTTCTGAAAATCTTAGTTGAGCGCTCCTGAGAAATATCCCAAAGGATGAAATGGGAGAAAAGTGCCAAATGAGAGTTTTGGAGGAAGTGGTACGTTGTGAATATGGTACAAAATATTGCGGTGGAATGCGAGAGAATGGCTTGACAGTATTGCTATGGCAAAGAGTTCAGAAGTGAATGCGTTAATGGAGAAAATGAGATACGAGCGGAAGGAATGGCTTCAGATGTATTATGGAGGAAGGAACTACAGGAAAGATCGGAGGTAATTGGCGAAACGACAGAGCGAAAGAAAATGCAGTTTCTAATTCTCACTGAAAAACTGGTAAGTTAAGGCAAAAGGAATGTGAAAGAAATATGACAGGTAGGTGATATGAGACTGAATTGGGGTAAGAACGTTAGAGAATGGATACGGCAGAAAAGTTCTTCAGATAAGTGTGAAAGTAGGAACCAAAGTTGAAGACGGGAGAAAAACACTAGGAAAGTGAGAAGCGCAGTAAGAATTTCTGAAGGAGAATGAAGAAGAGAGATTGATAATCAAGGCAAGAAGGGACGAGAGTCAAGATTATTGAAGAGAAATCGATATAAAGGTAAGACACTGAAGCTCTTGCGTGGAAAAAGCTGTATGAAAAAGAAGCAAGAGTTTAGATATGGGTGACAGCAAAGTGCTGAAGTAAAAGCAGGAAAAGTGTAAGATGAAAATGTAGAAGGCAAAGGTTCGTGAAAATCTCAGATAAGCGCTCCAGAGCCAACGGATAAAAAGAGAGAAAACTGCCTGATGAGAGTTCAGGATGTCGGAAGCTGTAAATATGGAAGAAATATGCGAAACAATGATAGAAGAGAGTACACGAGAAAAAAGAGTAAACTGAAAAGAGACACAGTATTGGAAAATGAAGTGCTTGAAAAAGACTATTGTACAAGTGAAGAGTTCAGAAATGAATGCATCAAACGAGTTAAGGGAAAAGAAAATTCCGAAAGTACAGTTCAAATTATATACTAGGAACGAAAGTGTGAGAAGAAAAAGCAAGAAGATATAAATGTGAGTGCGTTGTGGAAATCTTAAGAAAACGCTATAGAAATATATACAGATGGATATAATGAGAGAAAAATTCCAAATAAGAGTTTAGGAGGAAGTGGTATGCTGTAAATATGAAACAAAAATGCAGGAGAAGAGCAAGAAGATATTACACGAAGATGAAGATAAGCTGAGCCTTGAGATAATAGTGCGAAAGTAAAGTGCGAGAAAACTGCTAGAGTGTATTGTAGGAGAGAACAGTTCAGTAATAAATGCATTAGTCGAGATAAGGATATGCGAATGGAAGGAAAGAGCAAAATCAGTTGTCGCTGGAAAGTGTGGGAGGTCACTCATCAAGGAAAGAATTACAGAAAAGAACGAAAGAGAATGGTGAAAATACAGGGCGGAATATAATGCAGGTAAAGATTCTCTTTGAGTCAAGTGGTAAGACAGAGCTTAGGAATAAGAACTAGTTAGTGAAGGGGTACGTAACAGAAGTATTTCATGGAAAAGCGAGAGTAAGAACAGTAGGTAAAGGCGATATAAGAGATCTTGAGATCTTGAAAAAAGAGAAGTGCAATAGGAATTTATGAGGAAGCTTTACGAAGATAGATGGGGTAAAAATCAAGGAAACATTGGGCGGCAGCATAGATCTATGAACATGTTCTTTATAAAAATAAGGGACAGAAGCACGAGCGTGACAATTGATGTATGAAAAATACGTAAGAGTGCGATAGCAAAGTGCTTGAGTAGGTGCAGGAAAAGTGGTAGTAAAAATGTATAACGTAAGTGCGTCGTGATCTTAGGAAAGCGTTCCTGAAAAATTTCAGGATGATTAAAATGAGAGAAAGAGCCAAATGAGAGTTTAGGAGGAAGAAGTATGCTGTAAATTGCTAACAAAAATGAAGGAGAAGTGCAGAAGGGAGGTCACGAAGGAAAAAAAGAACTAGCCCTAGAGATTATATCGTGAGAGAGAAATGTGAGAAAAAGGCTAGAGTATTATGCAGGAGGAAAGTTCTTAAATAAATGCGTTAGTAGAAATAAGATGCGAGCGGTAGGAAAGGCTTCAGGGGAAAGAGCGGAAGTAATTGGCGACAGGGCGAAAGCAAATGAAGGTTTAAATTCTCAGTGAATAAAGAGGTAAGTTAAGGCAGAAGGAATGTAAAAGACATATGGCAGGTCATAAGAGACTTTGAATAGAGGGAAGTAAGACAGATAATGGGTATGGAAGAAAAGTTCTCCAGATGAGGTGAAAGTAAGACCGAAAGATAAAGACGGGAAAAAAGCGCAATAAAAATTTATGAGGGAAAATAAGCAAATTGTGTGAAAATCGAGGAGAGAAGGGACTGAAGATCTAAGAATGGGATCAATATCACAACAATATAGAGAAGCACGGGCATGGAAAGGGAAAAGTGCTGTATGAAAGAGGAGCAAGAGTTTAGATAAGTGTGACTGAAGTGCAAAGGGCAAGAGGAAAATGTAAAAGGTTAGTGCGTCGTAAAAATCTAAGAAAAGCGCTCTAGAGAAATATGTCGAAGATGAGAATAAGAGAAAAATGCCTAATAAGAGGTATGGAGGATGTGGTATGCTGTAAATATGGAACAAATATGCGGGGGAAAAGCAGAGGAGAGTACAACAGGAAAGAGAAAAACTGAGCCAAGAGATAACAGTGCGATGTCGTTGTGCGATATTAAGGCTAGAGAGTATTGTTTAACAGAAGAATTCAGAAATAAATGCGTTATCCAAGATAAGGAGATGCGAGCGCGAAGAAAGGGAAGAATGATTTTTCGTCAGGAAAGTTTGGGAGGATAGTTCTGAAGGAAAGAACTAGAAATGAGTGGAAGAGAATTGCAAGTATAAAGGTCTAGGTATCTACGAGAATGAAAAGTGCAATTAGAGCAATATAAAAGTATTCAATACAAGGTAAATTTAACCATTTCAAACTTTATGACTGTCTAAATAGTAATAGGGAAACACTCACTTTCGCATAAGAAACTTGTACTGGTAATCATTGAAATCTCTATATTGAAATTTGATTTCATCGAATTACTTGTAGGTAAGTATGCTACTAACTGATCCATTGAAATGCCTTGAAAGCTGAGAGAATCAATAAATATAAATTTTATTTGTGTTTCATAATCATATTTGGTCAAGCTTCTATATTATTCCTTATTGAGTGGTAGAAGAGTAGTCCTTCCAGATTTAGCTAAATCTCTAATTATGGAAAGAGCAACGTATCCTCCTAAGTTTTGAAAATTATTGGAACAACAAATGACTCTTTATTTGTCAAGTTACAAAATTTATGAGCCAGTCCACGTAGTCTAGACTTCGAATAGGGGGTAAGAAAGTCATAGAATAAGTACGAAATAAAATTTCTTCAGAGAAGTGTGAAAGCAGGAGCAATACAAAAGTCGGGGAAAAAGATCTAAGAAAATAAAAATCACAAAAAGAATTGAGATTGTAAGAGAATCAAGACAAGAATGAAATTTTGAAATTTGATTTCATCGAATTTTACTGTAGGTAAGTATAAAAGTAACCGATCTATTGAAACGCCAAAGAATCTGAACGAATCAATAAATATAAATTCTATTTGAGTTTCATTATCATATATCGTGAAGCTTATATATTTTTCCTTATTGAGTGTTAGAAGAGTAATTCTTCCAGATTTAGCTGAATCTCTAATTATGGAGAGAGCATCGCATCCTCCCAAATTTTCAAAAACTAAAGGAAAACAAATGATATTTTATATTGCAAGTTTCAAATTTCATGAGCCTGCCCTCGTAGTCTAGACTTCGAATAGGGTGTAAGAAATTCAGAGAATGAGTATGAAACAAAAGTTCTTCAGTGAGGTGTGAAAGTAAAAACAATAGATAAAGACGAGAAAAAGGTCTAGGAAAATGAGAATCATAATAAAAATTGAGATTGTAAGAAAATCAAGGCAAGAAGGGTCGGCAGCGAAGATGTTAGAAAGGGATCGATATAGAACAAGACACAGATGCACAGGCAGTTGGAAATAGATCAAAATTATTTTCACTGTAGATCAGGATGAGAGCAAGAAGTAAGGAAAATAAAATGATCGAGGAGGAGTATTGCTGTCGAGTATTAGTAGGTATTAGTATTTGCTGTATGAGTAGACGTTAGAAAAGTGCGTAAGGAAATTGCGAGAGCAACAGGCGACTGAGGGTGCAGATGTAAGTCCTCAGAGAAATGTTTGGGAAGAATCTGCATCAGAAAAGTGTCCAAGATAATTGTTTAATGTGATAAACATTGAACTATGTGAATAGGAGGAAGAAACGAAATGATAGAGCGGAAGAAAAATTCGAAATAACAGTTCTACTAGGAACGAAGGTGTGAGAAGGAAATGCAAGAAGGTTTAAAATGGTAGTGCATTGTGAAAATCTTGAGAAAGGTATATGCCAATGGATAAAATGTGAGAAAAATGCTAAATGAGAGTTTAGGAAGGAGTGGTATGCTTCAATTTTGGAACAAAAATGCGCGATTTTTCGAGACAAAGTGGAAAGATAAGCAAAGGGAATAAGAACTAGTTAACGCAGGTATAAAGATACTTTGAATAATGTTAAGAAATGTAGAGAATATGTACACAACAAAATTTTTTCAGAGAGAAGCGACAGTAAGAACAAAGAGAAAGGCAAAAGAGAAGATCTAGAGATCTAGGAAAATGAGAAGTGCAATGAGAATTTATGAGGAAGAATGACGAAGAGAGATGGGTTAGATTAGTGTTAAAGATCGATATAAAAACAAGGGACGTAGGAGGGAAGTACGAGAGTGGAAAGTGCTTCATGAAGAAGACGAAAGAAATCAGATCTGTATTATAGCAAAGTGCTGAAGAAAGTCCAGGAAAAGTGCGAGAGGAAAATGTAAAAAGTGAGTACGAATTGAAAATCTTCGGTAAGAGAGCCAGAGGAATATCCCGATGAATGAAATGAGAGAAAAATGCCAAATAAGAGTTTGGGAGGAAGTGGTATGCTGAAAATATGGAACAAAAATGCGGGAGAATTGCGAGGATAGTACACGAGGAGAAAGAGAAACGGGGCCAAGAGATAATGGTGCAGTAGTAATGTGCGAGATTGAGGCTAGAGATTATTTTGCGAGAGAAAAGTTCAGAAATAAATGCGTTATCCAAGATAAGTAGATGTGTGCGGAAAGAAAGAGCCGAATGAGTTTTAGGCAGTAAAGTGTGGGAGGACAGTTATGAAAGGAAGAATTGAAGAAGTAATCGGAACGGAATGGCGAAACGACAAAGTGCAGGTATAGATTCTCATAGAAGAAATGGTAAAAGAGAGCAAAATGAATAAGAAAGAGTTAACGCATGTGTTGAGATACTTCGAATAATGTGAAGGAAGTCAGAAGTATGTACGGAACTAAATTTACCCAGAGGAAAGCCAAAGTCGGAACAAAATGAAAGCGAATAAATAGATCTAGGGATCTAGGAGAATGAGAAGTGCAATAAGAATTTATGAGGAAGATTCACGAGGGGAGATTGGGCGAAAATCAAGGAAAAATTGAACCCCAGCCTAGATCAATGAAAGGGTTCGATATAAAAACAAGGGACAGAAGCACGAACGTGAAAAGTGCTACATGAAAAAGACGTAAGACTTTTATCTGTGCGAAAGCACAATGCTGAAGTAAGTGCAAGAAAAGTGCAAGACGAAAATTTAAAATATGAGTGCCTAGTAATAAAATATGGAAAGTGCTCCAGGGAAATATTTCGATGAATGAAACGAGAGAAAACTTGCAAATGGGAGTTTAGGAGGAAGTGGTATGCTGTATATATGGAACAAAAATGCGAGGAAAAGGCGAGGGAGTATTGTAGAGAAAAAGAGTTCAGAAATGAATGCGGTAGGCGTGATAAAGAGATGCGAGAAAAAGGATACTGTTCAGGAGAGATCGGGAGGAAAGAACTAATGTAAAGAGTGGAACTAATTTGCCAGAAGACAGCGGAAGAAATTGCAAATTGAGGCAAAATGACTGAGAAAGCGATATGGCAGGTGATAAGAGCCTAAAAGCAGGGATAAGAAAGTCAGAGAATGAGTACGGAAGAAAAGTTCTTCAGAGAGGTGTAAGAGTAAGAACCAAGAATAGTGGCGGGTAGAGAGATCTAGGAAAATGAGAAGCGCAATAAGAATTCGCGAGGAAGAATAACGAAGAGAGATTATGTGAAAATCTAGGCAAGAAGGAACGGCAGCCAAGATCGAAGAAAGGGATCAATATAAAAAAACGAGCCAAAAGCACGGGGAGAAAGCCGAAAATTATTTTGACTGTAGAATTGACATGAGAGCGATAACTAAGAAAAGTATAAATGTTTATGTATTGGTTGTATGAACAGACGTCAGAAAAGAGCATAAAGAAATTGCAAGAGCAACAGGCGAATGAGGGTGCAGGTGTTACTTTTCAGATAAATGATTGGGAAGAAGCTGCATTAGCAAAGTTTCGAGACGAGATGGAAAAAGCAAATTGATAGAGCGGAAGGAAAATTCAAAATCACAGTTCTAGTATATACTAGAAACGAAAGTGTGAGAAGGAAAAGCAAGAAAAACCTTCGAAAGGAAACTAGAAGTTGAAAATGCTGAACAACAGAGCTGGTTATGCTGAACAAGTGCAGGAGGAAACAGAGGAATAAGACGAGAGAAGAATAGCAGTGATCAACTTCGAGAAAAATGCGCATGAGTAGTCTGAAAGAGAAATGTTCAATTTCAAATGCGTTGGGAAAACGCACATGCAAAGTTTCGAAGAAAAGAGAGGTTAGGAAAAGCGGAGGAAAACCTTGACACAGAAACGTTAAAGAACTGGAAGTACTGAAAGAATACATTGACGTGGGAATGTAGAAGATAAGGTATCGCTGATGAAGTTTGCAGTAATGAACTTATTTGGGAAATGAGAAGGATGTGTGGGCGCAAGCAAAGGGTGGCAGGAGAGTTCCGAAGCAAAGAACTAGATGGAAGAGCGGAAGTGAATAGCGGAAAAAAAGAGCAGAAGTGAATGGCGAAACAAATAAGCAGAAGAAAATGCAGGTATAGGTTTTCAGAGCAAAAAGGAGGTAAAACACAAAGAAAGTGAGCGAGATGAGGCAAGTAATAAAAGACTTTGAATGGTGGAAAAATAATCAGATAATGATAACGTTAGAAGAGTTCTTCTAAGAAGTGCGACAAAAGGAATCAAAGAGACGTTAGTGAAAAAATATCAAGGAAAATGAGAGGTTTAATAAGAATTTATGAGGAAAAATAACGAAATGAGCTTGAGTGAAAATTAAGAGAAGGAAGCACAGGCGTGGAAATTGCTATGTAAAAGACTAAAATCACTTTTCAGAGAAATGATTGGGAAGAAGCTGCATAAGCAAAGTGTCCATGATAATTGTCTAAGGTAATAGACAATGAATTGCGTGAAAAGGAGGGAGAAGCAAAATGATAGAGCAAAAGAAAATTCCGAATGTACAGTTCCAATTATATACTAGGAACGAAATTGTGAGAAGAAAAAGCAAGAAGATATAAATGTGAGTGCGTTGTGAAAATCTTAAGAAAACGCTATCCTCAGAGAAATGAATGGGAAGAATCTGCATTAGCAAATTGTCCAAGATGAGTTTAAGGAAATAGACATTGAATTCTGTTAAGAGGAGGAAGAAGCAAAATGATAGAGCGAAAGAAAATTCCAAAAGTACAGTTCTGATTATATACTAGGAACGAAATTGTGAGAAGAAAAAGCAAAAATGATATAAATGTGAGTGCTTTTTGAAAATCTTAAGATAATGCTTTCCTCAGAGAAATGAATAGAAAGAATCTGCATTAGCAAAGTGTCCAAGATGAGTTTAAAGAAATAGACATTGAATTATGAGAAGAGGAAGAAGAAGCAAAATGATAGAGCGAAAGAATATTCCGGAAGTACAGTTCTAATTATATACTAGGAACGAAAGTGAGAGAAGAGACAGCAAGAAGATATAAATGTGAGTGCGTTGTGGAAATCTTAAGAAAACGCTCTAGAAATATATACAGATGGATATAATGAGAGAAAAATGCCAAATGAGAGTTAAGGAGGAAGAGGTATGCTGTAAATATGGAATAAAAATGCAGGAGAATTGCAAGAAGATATTACAAGAAGATGAAGATGAGCTGGGCCTTGAGATAATAGTGCGGAAGTGAAGTAGGAGAAAACTACTAGAGGGTATTGTGAAAGGGAACAGTTCAAAAATGAATGCATTAGTCGAGATAAGGATATGCGAGTGGAAGGAAAGAGCAAAATCAGTTGTCGCAGGAAAGTGTGGGAAGTCACTCATCACGGAAAGAATTTTAGAAAAGAGCGGATGAGAATGGTGAAAATACAGCGCGGAATATAATGCAGGTGAAGATTCTCTTTGAAACAAGAGATAAAGCAAAGGGAATATGAACTAGTTAGTGAAAAGGTACGTAACAGAAATTCTTCAAGGAAAAGCGAGGGTAAGAACCGAAGCGAAAGGCGAGATAAGAAATCTTGAGATCTTGGAAAAAGAGAAGTGCAATAGGAATTTTTGAGGAAGATAGATGTAGTTAAAATGAAGGAAACAATGGACGGCAGCATAGATCTATGAAGAGGTTCTGTATAAAAATAAGGGACAAAGCACGAGCGTGGAAATTGCTGTATGAAAAATAGGTAAGAGTGCGATAGCAAAGTGTGAGTAGGTGCAGGAAAAGTGCTAGTGTTAAATGTAAAAGGCTAATGCATTGTGATATCTTAGGAAAGCGTTCTTGAGAAATATCACCATGATTAAGATGAGAGAAAATGCCAAATGAGAGTTTAGGAGGAAGTAGTATGCTGTAAATAGCTAATAAAATTGAGGGAAAAGTAAAGAAGGGAGTACACGAAGGAAAATGTGAGGAAAAGGCTAGCGAGTATTATACAGGAGACTTGTTCCTAAATGAATGCGTTAGTAGAAATAAAAAGATGCGATTGGTAGGAAAGGCTTCAGGAAAGAGCGGAAGTAATTGGCGACAGAGTGAAAGCAAAGGAAGGTTTAAATTCTGAATAAAAAAAGAGGTGTGTTAAGGCAAAAGGAGTGTGAGAGACATAGGGCAGGTCATAATAGACTTTGAATAGAGGTAAGTAAAACAGAGAATGAGTATGGAAGAAAAGTTCTTCAGATGAAAGTGAAAGTAAGAACCAAAGATAAAGACGGGAAAAAAGATTTAGCAAAATGAGAAGCGCAATAAGAATTTAGGAGGGAGAATAAGCGAATTGTGAGAAAATTAAGGAAATAAGGGACTCAAGATCTGAGAATGGGATCAATATTAAAACAATAAAGAGAAGCAATGGCGTGGAAAGTTGAAAGTGCTGTATGAAAAAGAAGCAAGAGTTTAGATAAGTGTGATAGCATAGTGCTGACTTAAGTGCAAAGGGCAAGAGGAAAATGTAAAAGGTTAGTGCGTCGTAAAGAAAACTTAGAAAAGCGCTCCAGAGAAATATGTCAAAGAAGAGATTGAGAGAAAAATGCGTAATAAGAGTTAAGGAGGATGTGGTATGCTATAAATATGGAACAAATATGCGGGAGAAGTGCAGATGAGAATACACCAGGAAAAAGGGGAACTGTAGTGCGAAAATGAATTTGGGAGAGAAAGATTAGAGATTATTGTACATCATGAGAAGAGTCATAACTAAATACATTAGCCGCGATAAGGAGATGCTAGCGGAAAAAAATAGCAGAATGAACTGTCTGCAAGATAGTGTTGAAGGACAGCTATGAAGTGAAGAATTTGAGAAATGTGCGGAAGAGAATGGCTAAACGACAAGGTGGAAGATAATGCAGGTATAATTTCCCTGAAAACACGAAACAGAAGCACAGGCGTGGAAATTGCTGTATGTAAGAGATGGAAGCATTTAGATCGGTGTGATGGCAAAGAGCTAGAGTATGTGCAGGAAAAATTCAAGAGGAAAATATAAACGGTGAGGGCTTCGAAAAAATCGTAGGAAAACGCTCTAGTGGAATTTCGTGAGGGAAAGGAAGAGATAAAAATGCTAAAGGAGGATTGAAAGTGAGTGGTTAACTGTAAATACGAAACAAAAATACAAGAGAATTGCACAGGTAAGTACTAGAGGAAAGAGAGATACTGGGTCATGTTTGGATTGTGCGTGAGTGAAGTGCGAATGGAGGGTTAGAGATTAGTGTGCAAGGGAAGAGTTAAGAGAAGGTTGCGTTAGTGGTGATATGGAGATGAGTGTGGAACTAGCGGCAAAATATTTCCAAAAGAACACGTTGGAGCCGAGCAGGAGGAGTAAATGTATGTGGAATACATTAGAAAAATGTATCAATAATTCAAAAAGCGGTAAAAGTATTTCTTGGTAAAAGAGCAGGCAGCGAGGGGGTGGAAGGTAATGGCGAAATGTTTGAAAAAAGACGGTAAGAAAGTGTTTAGGACATTCGCGAGTGATAGAGGAGAAAAAAAGTGGTGTAGTTTATCAGTTATTGTTTTCTCTCTATCCCTTTTCGTTATTCTTGCTAATTAATTCTTATTGCACTTCTCATTTTCCTTGAAATTCACTTTCGCACTTATTTACGGTTCCTACTTTTCTGATGAACTTTTCTCCCTATTAACTTTGAAAATCTTTTCACGATCCAATGGCTGTCACCTACTGATTTTCAGTCCTCTCCGTCGCATCACAAATCCTACCGAACCTTCCTGTCTGTCCCCTTTCCTTCATCGGTTTTCTCTTTTTCTTCACTGCAACTACATATTGCTCATTTCCCGCACTTTCTATAATACTTTGCCATGACACAGGTCTAAATCCTTCCTTCCTTTTCCTTCGCAAATTCGACGAGCACTTGATGCCCGCGATAGTCTCACATGTTCATATCCTGCATTCTACAAAAGACCTTGGCAGCCGTGATATTTATTCAATTTCTTCTCGAAACTTTCGTTTTGCTCTGAAGAACTCTGCTCTCATACTCATTTCCAGAATTAATTGTCACAATTCAATATCTTTTTCCACCTGCATAATCTCGCCCATTTCTTGTTCCTGATCTCTTTTCCACGTTACCTCAGAGAATTTATCGATACTTCATTTCACTCGAATATATAGCAAGTTTTTTCGTTCTTACTTTCCGTAATTTCCCACGTATTCTCCTTCAATTCCCTCAACCGGCTCTTTTCTCGAAGAAAATTATTGTTGCACATTTTATTAGCAATAATTTCTCCCGCAGGATTCTTTTTCATGCTTGCAACTTGAAACTTCAATCAACTCAAGAATGTTGCCTTCGCAACTATTTGCGCTCTTACATTCAAACTTCTCTGCTGAAACTCTACCACGCTACCTATCTCCTCAGTTTATTCTAGCGATTTAAGATGCTGATATGCTACTCTTTTGCATAAGAAGTTTGTACAGGTAATCATTGAAATCTGTATTTTAAAATTTAATTTTATCTAATTTTTTTGTAGGTAAGTATGAAACTAACTGATCTATTCAAAGGCCTAAGAATCTGAACGAATCAATAAATACAAATTTTATTTGAGTTTTATTATTATATTTCGCGAAGCTTCTATATTTTTCCTTACTGTGTGGTAGAAGAAATATTCTTCAAGATTCAGCTTAGCCTCTAATTATGAAAAGAGCATCGTATCCTCCTAAGTTTTGAAAAATTATAGGAAAAAATGCTTTTTTATATAGCAAGTTACAAATTCTTTGAGCCAGTCCACGTAGTCTACCAGTAAAATGAACATGATCAAAAACGCTTTTATTACCCTGTATAAATCCTTTTTCACATATTTAACACAGAAACAAAATTTGAATTAATTTCAATGTGTTTAAAAGATTTCAATTCTGAATTGAAAATATATGCAATATTTTTTAATTGAGTAGTAAACCACTCTATACAATCAAAACAGGTATAAAAGACAAGAATATTTTTCAGAATCATAAGAACAGTTCAAGTAATATCCCGCACTGATAAGAATATTCTCCTGATATTTTACAGTTTCTGTATGGAAAGTTCCACCGAAGTCTGCATAAATTGTCATTGTACTACAATATTTGTCTTCCAGGGCTTGAAGTACCATGACGCGGTACGATTCATTATACCAGCCTGCGCGGTTAGGTTAGTAGTGCAATCCGTTTCGTAAAACCATTTTGCCAGAGGTCTAGAAAACACTCAGTAATTTAATTACCGTCTGGTACTCTTCTCATTTTGAGTGTACGGCGAAATTGATTATTCGCGCTGCTTGCACTTGTTTCGTCCGTGTTAGTTTTTTTTGTTGTGCATTTTGGATAAGCCCCGTGAAACAGTAACTTTGATAAGTAATATTCGGATTTCTGCGATAGAGTCTCTGTTTTAGTGTTAAACTTCCTTTTCGCCGTTTAGATACACTCGTCCGATTCGGAGACTGTTATCCGTATGAAATACCGTGTGGTCTTCTGAAGTGAGTTAGTCACCATAAATTGTCATTGTACTTCTCTTTTTCCTTGATCTCTAGATCTTTCTTCTCGGATTTCTTATTTGTTCTTACTTTCGCTTTCCTCTGGAGAATTTTTGTTCCGTATTAATTCTCAGACTTTCTTCAAAATTTTCAAAGTATCTTAACACATGTGTTAACTAGTTCTCATTCCTGTTGCTATATCTTTCTACTTTTTACACTGAGAATTTATTATTGAGTAATTCCAAAGAAGTGCGAAGGTAAGAACTGAAGAGAAGAGCGGGAAAATATAACCAGGAGAATGAAGAGTGCAATAAGAATGTATGAGCAAGAATAACGAAGAGATATTGGGTGAAAATCAAGGAAATGAGGGACGGCAGCCAAGATCTGAGGATGGCATGGATATAAAAACAAGAGACAGAAATGCACTAGCAAGGCAAGTGCTGTATGAAAAATAAGGAAGAGTTTAGATCACTGTGATAGTAAATTACAGAAGTGACCATTTTGGGTGGTACTACCTACATTGTGAAACTTGTAGTTGCACGTTTCACGAAAACATGGACCTAAAACTTGCTGCTCTAAAGAAAGCAAATATACTTACAACAGTGTGTGATCATCAAAATATGTTTGAACTGCTTCGTTGTGATCGATATTCTGAAAGATGTCTAGAAAGAACATGTGATACTTGTTTCTCAAAAACTCTGACTTATACAGAATTCGATAACTCAGAAGCAATCTTAATAAAACAGTGAGTGAGTAAGACAAAGTCCATAACCGACCTGAAATCGAAGATAGAACGATTTGTGATGAAATGTAAAATAGAAACACAGGAAATTTCACTTAAAAATGCCATTATAAAACTTGAAAGTGATATGGTCAAATTCTTTCGGCATTCCTTTAACATATTATACCAGTAAAATTCAATTAAGAAATTGAAAGAGCCTTTATCAGAAACCGATGCCATTGTACATATAGTTTTTCTGAAAATTTTTGCACTTAATGCAACCAGGAATTTCAATCCTTTCTTTTCGGCGGATCGCGAACTCAAATTTAATTAAACACTGTTGTTGAAATCTAAAGACTCCGTTGTTGCACACTGAACCGTCTAAACTAATTTGACTCACAACGCTGAAGCAATTTGGGCCCATCTGAAACCTGTGTTTGCATCACTGCAATCAAACATTGAAAACATTCACTTTCTCAATAATGGGCCTGTAACGCCATACAGGAACAAATCTCTGTCTTATTTATCAGGCTGTAAACTGTAAGACATTCTTCTAACATTATAAAATATACCTGGAACTTTCATAAAGCTGGACATGAGAAGGGGGCACCCAAATGTTTAGGCAAAACTTGTAAACGAACAGCAGATCAGGTGAATTCTACAGGATGAAATATAACTAAGCTGAATGAGTTCGCTACTGTCATTCTTGTAAGATGCCCAGGTATATAACTGGATGAGATCGAAGAGTATGAAATTGAGCAGATCAACACCATCATAAATGATAACTCGTCCGAAATGGGCGCTTTCAAGGAAACACTATTGGTGAATCTAGTGACTGGCACAGCTTACATTCCAAACAATCATGTCACTTGGTTGTTTTTGTGATACCGATGGATGTAATAATTACAAGATAGGATCTAATAATTATCGGACAGAATTATGTGCTAAAAATAGTACACGTCTGAATACTTCTACCATATTCTAAGACGCTGAAGATTATGTACCCTCATCTACATATGTTAAAGGCAATGACGATCGCTCTAGATTGAATTGAATAACGATCTATCGACACCAGGAACTAGCGATTATTCGCACATGAAAATCGTAATAGTTGTAGTGATTATGTTTTGGTTAAATATGTCACTAAGAAAACAGAATATCATCATGCAGCGTTCTGCTCTTCGGATGATGATGAAGACGGTGAAGTAAGAGTACCTCTCCCCAAAATTTGAAACCAGAATGGCACTCTGTTTAAATTGGATAAAAATGTGTAAAATTCTTCTTCGGATCAAATAATAAAAAAAACTACACGTAGCAAACGCACTTATATAGTTTGTAGTTGTTAACTACATTTGCTCATATTGCTTGATTAAATTTTTTTCTATCTTCATGAATCTTTACTTTTGAGTAGTTTTCTAATAATAAGAATAAGAACTAGTTAACGCATGTGTAAAGATACTTTGAATAATGTAAAGAAAGCCAGAGAATAAGTACTCAACAAAATTTTTACAGAGAAAAGCCATAATGAAAACCAAAAAGAAAGGCGAAAAAGAAGATCTAGGAAAATGAGAAGTGCAATGAGAATTTATGAGGAAGAATGACGAAGAGAGATGGATGAAATTGAGGAAAGGAGGGACAGCTGCCAAGATGTAAGGTAGGGATCCATATGAAAGCAAGGGACTGAAGTACGGAAGTTGAAAATGCTTCATGAAAAAGACGAAACAGATCAGAACAGTGTGATAGCAAAGTGCTGAAATAAGTCCAGGAAAAGTGCAAGAGGAAAATGTAAAAATTGAGCTTTTAGTCAAATATAATTTATATTTATTGATTCCTTCAGATTCTTAGGGCTTTCTATAGATCAGTTAGTTTGATACTTACCTACAGAAAAATTCGATGAAAAAAATTTCAAAATAGAGATTTCAATGATTACCAGTACAAACTTCTTATGCGAAAGGGTAGCATTTCGGCATCTTATAATCGCTAGAAGACACTGAGGAGATAGGTAGCGTGGTAGAGTTGTTAGAGAATAACTTGATGACAGTGGAGGAATGTAAGATGAGAAATAATTGCTAATGAAATGTACAGCAATATAATTATTCGAGAAGGAGCAGGTTGAGGGGATAGAAGGAGAATACGTGGCAAACTACTGAAAGTAATAACAGAAGAAACTGCTATATATTCGAGTAAAACAAAGTATCGATAAATACTTTGAGATAACATGGGAAAGAGAGTAGGAACGAGAAGTGAGCGAGATATATGCAGGTGGAAAGAGAAATTGAATTGCGGCAATTTATTCTGGAAATGAGTATGAGAGCAGAGTTCTTCAGAGCAATGCAAAAGTTACCTGGGGAAGAGATTAGGAACGAGAAGTGAGCGAGATTTATGCTGGTTGAAAAAGATATTGAATTGCTGCAAATAATTCTGGAAATGAGTATGAGAGCAGAGTTCTTCCAGAGAAAAGCGAAAGTTTCGAGAAGAAATTGAATAAATATCACGGCTGCCAAGGTCTCTTGTAGAATGCAGAATATGAACACGTGAAACTATCGCGGGCATTAAGAGCTCGTGGAATGGAAGGAGGGAAAAGGACGGAAGGATTTAGCCCTGTTTCATGGCAAAGTATTATAGAAAGTGTGGGAAATGAGCAAGATGTAGTTGCACATGGAAGCAGCTTAGGGAAATACGGTAAGAGAGCTGTGAATAAACAAAGAAAACGGATGAAGGGAAGGGGACAGGACAGTTCGGTAGGAATTGTGATGCGACGAAGTGGACAGGAGATCAGGTGGTGAGAGCCAATGAATCGTGGAAAGAAATTGAGAGTCAATAAAGAGAAAAGTTGATCAGAAAAGTAGGAACCGTAAATGAATGCAAGGCTAAATATCAAGGAAAATAGGAAGCGCAATAAGAATTAATGAGTAAGAATAACGAAAAAAGCTAGAGAGAAATATGTAAGGGCTACCAAGGTCTCAAAAAGTGATCGATATAGAAACACGCTCTCGTCCAGATCATACAATAACTGAAATAACTGAAGAAGCACACCACTTTATTTCTCTTTCATCATTCGTGATTTTTTCAAACACTTTCTTCTGGTTCTCTTCTTTCGAACATTTCGCCGTTACCTTTCCCCCCCTCACTTCCTGCTATTTCACCAAGAACTACTTATGCGAGCGGAACGAATGTATTCAGGAGAGTTCGGGAGGAAAAATTACAGGAAAGAAAGGAGGTAATTGGCGAAACGACTAAGCGGAAGAAAATGCAAGTTGAATTCTCAGGGTAAAATGTTGTAAATTAGGGCAAAAGGAAAGTGAAACAGATATGGTAGATAATAAAAGACTTTGAGGGGTAAGAAATACAGAGAATGAGTTCGGAAGAAAAATTATCACGAGAAGTGTGAAAGTAATGAGTAATGAGTGTTTAGTGAGAAGAGGTTTACTGTAAATGTGGAACAAAAATGCGGAGGCAGTGTAGAAAAGAGTACACGAGCCAAATGAGGAACTGGTCCTACAGATAATAGTGCATAAGTGAAATGCGAGAAAAATGCTAGAGAGTGTTGTAAAAGAGACGAGTTCAGAAATGAATGCGTTAATCGAGATAAACGACAGTGTTATAGAAAATGCAGGTTTAAATTATCAGGGTGAAAAGTAGTAAGTCAAGGCAAAACGAATGTGAAAGAGATATGGCAGGTACTATGAGAATTTGAGGGGGTAAGAAAAACAGAGGAAGAGTACGGAAGAAAAGTCTTCAGAGAATTTTGTGAAACTAGGAACCAAAGATTAAGGCGGAAAATGGTTTACGAATAAGAGAACGCAATGAGAATTTATAAGGGAGTTTAACGAAAAGAAATTGTGTGAAAATCGATAAAATGAAAGACGGCAGCAAAGATATCAAAAACGGATATATATAGAAACATGAGACAGAAGCTTGAGCGTGCTGAAGTAAGTGCAGAGGATGAAATGTGAGAAAAATGTCAAATGAGAGTTTTGGAGGAAGTGGTACGTTGTGAATATGGTACAAAAATGGAAAAAGAGAAACTGGGCCTAGTGATAATATTGCGGTGGAATGCGAGAAAAAAATTGTAATGGCGAAGAGTTCAGTAATGAATGCGATAATCGAGAAAAGGAGATATGAGCGGAAGGAAAGGCTTCAAATGAATTACGGAGGCAGGAACTACAGGAAAGATCGGAAGTAATTGGCGAAACGACAGAGGGGAAGAAAATGCAGTCTACAATTCTCACTGAAAAACTGGTAAGTTAAGGCAAAAGGAATGTGGAAAGGATATGGCAGGTAGGTGATATGAGACTGATTTGGGTAAGGAAGTTAGAGAATGAGTACGGCAGAAAAGTTCTTCAGATAAGTGTAAAAATAGGAACAAAAATTGAAGACGGGAGAAAAAAACTAGGAAAATGAGAAGCGCAATAAGAATTTCTGAAGAAGAATGAAGAAGAGAGATTGTAAATCAAGGCAAGAAGGGACGGCAGTCATGATTATTGAAGAGAAATCGATATAAAAATAAGACACTGAATCTCTTGCGTGGAAAGTGCTGTATGAAAAAGAAGCAATGGTTAAGATATGGGTGACTGCAGAGTTATGAAGTAAGTGCAGGAAAAGTGCAAGTCGATAATGTATAAGGCAGGTGCTTCGTGAAAATCTCAGGTAAACGCTCCAGAGCCAACGGATAAGAAGAAAGTGTGAAGAAAGACAGAGAAGTACGTAGCAAAGGTTCTTCAGAGAAAAACGAAAGTTAGAACCAGAGAGAAAGTCGAGGCAAAAGATCTAAAGATCTAGGAAAATGAGCAGTGCAATAAGAATTTATGAGGGAGACGTACGAAAGGAGATTGGGTGAAAATCAAGGAAAGAATGGACAGCAGCAGATCTAAGAAAAGGAGAAATATCCCGATGAATGAAATATGTCAAATGAGAGTTTAGGAGGAAGTGGTATGCTGTGAATATTCAACGAAACCAAAGCACGGGCGTTTGGAAATAGCTTAAAATTATTTTGACTAAAAAATCGGGATGAAATCGACAAGTAAGGGACATAGAATAAACGAGAATGTGTATTGTTGTTGAGTAAGGTATTGGTATTGGCTGTATGAGCAGACGTTAGGAAAGTGCGTAAGGAAATTGCGAGAGTAACAGGCGAATGAGGGTATAAATCCTCAGAGAAATGAATGGGAAGAATCTGCATTAGCAAAGTGTCCAAGATGAGTTTAAGGAAATAGACTTTGAATTATGTGAAGAGGAGAAAGAAGCAAAATGATAGGACGAAAGAAAATTCCGAAAGTACAGTTCAAATTATATACTAGGAACGAAAATGTGAGAAGAAAAAGCAAGAAGGTATAAATGTCAGTGCGTCGTGAAAATCTTAAAAAAACGCTCTAGAAATATATACTGATGGATATAATGACAGAAAAATGCCAAATGAGAGTTTAGGAGGAAGTTGTATGCTGTAAATATGGAACAAAAGTGCAGGAGAAGTGCAAGAAGATATTATACGAAGATGGGCTTTAAGATAATAGTGGGAAAGAGAAGTGCGAGAAAACTGCTAGAGTGTATTGTGAAAGAGAACTGTTCAGAAATAAATGCATTAGTCGAGATGAGGATATGCGAGTGGAAGGAAAGAAAAAAACCAGTTGTCGCAAGAAAGTGTGGGAGGTCACTTATCAAGGAAAGAATAACAGAAAAGAGCGGAAGAGAATGGTGAAAATGCAAGGCGGAATATAATGCAGGAAAAGATTCTCTTTGAAACAAGTGGTGAGATAGAGCAAAGGGAATGAGAACTAGTAAGTGAAGGGTTACTTAACAGAAGTTCTTGATGGAAAAGCGAGGGTAAGAACCGAAGCGAAAGGCGAGATAAAAGATCTTGAGATCTTGAAAAAAGGAAGTGCAATTGGAATTTATGAGGAAGTTTCACGAAGATAGATGGGGTAAAAATCAAGGAAACATTGGACGACAGCATAGATCTATGAACGTGTTCTTTGTAAAAATGAGGGACAGAAGCACGAGCGTGGAAATTGCTGTATGAAAATACGTAAGAGTGCGATAGCAAAGTTCTGGAGTAGGTGCAGGAAAAGTGCTAGTAAAAATGTATAAGGTGAGTGAGTTGTGATCTTAGGAAAGCGTTCCTGAAAAATTTCACGATGATTAAAATGAGAAAAAGAGCCAAATGAGAGTTGAGGAGGAAGTAGTATGCTGTAAATAGCTAACAAAATTGAGGGAGAAGTGAAGAATGGAGTACACGAAGGAAAAGAAGATCTAGCCCTAGAGATTATATTGTGAAAGAGAAATGTGAGAAAAAGGCTAGAGTATTATACAGGAGGGGAGTTCCTAAATGAATGCGTTAGTAGAAATAAGAAGATGCGATCGGTAGGAAAGGCTTCAGGAAAGAGCGGAAGTAATTGGTGACAGAGCGAGAGCAAATGAAGGTAAAAATCATAGGAAAGCTCTCCAGAGAAATATGTCGAAGATGAGAATAAGAGAAAAACGCCTAATGAGAGTTTGGGAGGATGTGGGATGCTGTGAATATGGAACAAATATGCGGGAGAAGTGCAGAGGAGAGTACAACAGGTAAAAGAAAAACTGGGCCAAGAGATAATAGTGCGATATCGATGTGCGAGATTAAGGCTGGAGAGTATTGTGCCTCAGAAGAATTCAGAAATAAATGCGTTATCCAAGATAAGGAGATGCGAGCGGGAAGAAAGGGCAGGAGTTTTCGTCAGGAAAGTGTGGGAGGATAGTTCTGAAGGAAAAAATTAGAAATGAGCGGAAGTGAATTGCAAGTTTAAAGATCTAGGTATCTAGGAGAATGAGAAGTGCAATTTGAGCAATATAAAATTATTCAATTGAAGGTAAATTTAACTTTTTCAACCTTTCATGACTTTCCAAATAGTAATAGGGAAACACTCCCTCTTGCATAAGAAGCTTGTACTGGTAATCATTGAAATCGCTATATTGAAATTTGATCTCATCGAATTAATTGTGGGTAAGTATGATACTAACTGATCCATTGGAACGCCTAAAAAGCTGTAAGAATCAATAAATATAAATTTTATTTTTGTTTCATAATCATATTTGGTGAAGCTTCTATATTATTCCTTATTGAGTGGTAGAAGAGTAGTCCTTCCAGATTTAGCTAAATCTCCAATTATGGAAGGAGCAACGTATCCTCCTATATTTTGAAAGTTATTGGAGAAACAAATGATTCTTTATATGTCAAGTTACAAAATTTATGAGTCAGTCCACGTAGTCTAGACTTTGATGAGGGGGTAAGAGAGTCAGAGAATGAGTACGAATGAAAATTTCCTCAGAGAAGTGTGAAAGTGGGAACAATAGAAAAGTCAGCAAAAAAGATCTAGGAAAATGAAAATCACAAAAATAATTGAGATTGTAGAGAATCAAGGCAAGAATGAACGGCTGCCGAATTCTAAGTACTGGTAATCATTGAAATCTCTATTTTGAAGTTTGAATTCATCGAATTTTACTATAGGTAAGTATAAAACTAACTGATCTATTTAAACGCCAAAGAATCTGAACGAATCAATATATATAAATTTTATTTGAGTTTCATTATCACATATCGTGAAGTTTTTATATTTTTCCTTATTGAGTGGTAGAAGAGTAATTCTTTCAGATTTAGCTTAATCTCTAATTATGGAGAGAGCATCGTATCCTCCTGAGGTTTCAAAAATTATAGGAAAACAAATGATATTTCACATTGCAAGTTTCAAATTTCATGAGCCTGCCCTCGTAGTTTGGCTTTGAATAGGGTGTAAGAAATTCAGAGAATGAGTATGAAACAAAAGTTCTTCAGAGAAGTGTGAAAGTAAATACAATAGATGAAGACGAGAAAAAAGATCTAGGAAAATGAGAATCACAATAAGAGTTGAGATAATAGTGCGGTAGCGATGTGCGATATTGAGGCTAGAGATTATTTTGCAGAAGAGCTCAGAAATAAATGCGTTATCAAAGATAAGGAGATGCGAGCGGAAAGAAAGAGCTGAATGAAGTTTCGGCAGTAAAGTGCGGAAGGACAGTTATGAAAGAAAGAATTAAAGAAGTGAGCGGAACAGAATGGCGAAACGACAAAATGCAGGTATAGATTCTCATTGAAGAAATAGTAAAATAGAGCAAAAGGAATGAGAACGAGTAAACGCATGTGTTGATATACTTTGCATTATGTGGAGAAAGTCAGAAATGGGTACGGAACTAAATTTCTCCAGAGAAAAGCCAAAGTCAGTACCAAAGAAGAGCGAGGAAATAGATCTAGGGATCGAGAGAATGAGAAGTGCAATAAGAATTTATGAGGAAGATTTACGAGGGGAGATTGGGCGAAAATCAAGGAAAAATTGAACGGCAGCCTAGATCAATGAAAGGGTTCGATATAAAAACAAGGGACAGAAGCACGAGCGTGAAAAGTGCTAGATGAAAAAGACGTAAGACTCAATCTGTACGATAGCACAATGCTGAAATAAGTGCAAGAAAAGTGCAAGACGAAAATTTGCAATATGAGTGCCTTGTAATAAAATTAGGAAAGTGCTCCAGGGAAATATTTCGATAAATGAAATGAGAGAAAACTTGCAAATGGGAGTTTAGGAGGAAGTGGTATGCTGTATATATGGAACAAAAATGCGAGAAAAAGGCTAGCGTGTACTGTAGAGGAGAAGAGTTCATAAAAGAATGTGGTAGTCGTGATAAAGAGATGCGAGAAATTGGATAGTGTTCAGCAGAGTTCGGGAGGAAAGAACTAGAGAAAAGAGCGAAAAAACAGCGAAAGATAAAGGCGGGTAGAGGGATCTAGGAGTATGAGAAGTGCTAGAAGAATTCGTGAGGAAGAATAACGAAGAGAGATTATGTGAAAATCTAGGCAAGAAGGGACGGCAGCCAAGATCGAAGAAAGGGATCAATATAAAAAAAAAGGATCCAGAAGCACGGGCTGTTGGAGAAAGACGAAAATTGTTTCGACTGTAGAAATGACATGAGAGCGAGAACTACGGAAAGTGGAAATGTTTATGTATTGGTTGTATGAACAGACGTCAGAAAAGTGCGTGAGGAAATTGCAAGAGCAACAGGCGAATGAGGGTGCAGGTGATACTTTTCAGAGGAATGATTGGGAAGAAGCTGCATTAGCAAATTGACCAAGATAATTATCTGAGTTAAGACATTGAATTTCGAGAAGAGAAGGAGAAAGCAAAATGATAGAGCGAAAGGAAAATCCAAAATCACAGTTCTAGTATATACTAAGCATGAAAATGTGAAAAGGAAAAGCAGGAAAAATCTTCGGAAGAGAAGTAGAAATTGAAAATGATGAGAACAACAGAGCTGGTTATGCTGAACAAGTGCAGGAGGAAACAGAGGAATAAGACGAGAGAAGAATCGCGGTGATCAAGCTCGAGAAGAGTGCGCATATAAGAGAGAGAAAGAGAAATGTTCAATTATAAATTCGTTGGAAAAACGCACATGCAAAGATTTGGAGAAGAGAGAGGTAAGAAAAACCGGAGAAAAACTATGACACAGAAACGTTAAAGAACTGGAAGTATTGAAAGAAGACATTGATGTCGGAATATAGAAAATAGAGTATCGCTTATGAAATTTGCAGTGATGAACTTCCTTGGGAAATGAGAAGGATGTGTGGGCGGAAGCAAAGGGCGGCAGCAGAAATCAGATGCAAAGAACTTGAGGGAAGAGTGGAAGTGAACGGCGGAAAGAAGTAGCGGAAGTGAATGGCGAAACAAATAAGCAGAAAAAATGCAGGTATAAGTTTTTATAGCAAAAAGGAGGTAAAATAAAGCGGAAAGTGAACGAGAAGAGGCAAGTGATAAAATACTTTGAATGGTGGAAAAAAAAATCAGAGAATGATAACGTGAGAAGAGTACTTCTGAGAAGTGCGACATAAGGGTTTAATAAGAATTCATGAGGAAAATGAGGAAAAATAACAAAATGAGCTTGAGTGACAGTTAAGAGAATGAAGCACAGGCGTGGAAATTGCTGTATGTAAAAGACGAAAGAATTTAGTTCGTTTTGTAGCAAAGTGCTGAAACTTCAATCCTCTCTAGAAATTTGCTCCCGCTATTATTTTGCGCTCTAACTTTCAAACTTCTCTGCAGAACTCTACCACGCTACCTATCTCCTCTGTTTGTTCTAGCGATTATAAAATGCCGATATGCTACTCTTTATAGAAAATGGAATCAGTGGCGGGATAAGTCAATGTTCTAACCATTTTGCTAAAGCTAATAATGAATATATGAAAAATTTCAACTCCAAAAAAGATGAGATATACTTATTATATTAGGACGTGATCAATTTATACGGTTTTGCGATGCAAGAATAATTAGGGAACGATTCGTTTAAATGCAAGCTCTTGCTAATGGTTTAGTATCAACTAAAATTCATCTTGTTCTCAAATTCAAAAAATCTCTAAAGTTGAAACCGTAAATTGAGGAGAATTCGAAACCATCAGTCAGAGCTTTCTCAGATTTCTATAACGAATTACATACTTTTCCTTATGGTTAAGTGTAGTTAATAAATTTCGTAATTTTGAGCATGGCGGTTCACAAGATTCTGCATAAAATGGTAAATGTTTATGACGATCATGTAGATATTGTGAATACATTAAATCTACTTCTAAAATACACCCCTCAGACGAAACATCAGGGATGGAAACCTGAATGTCGGTTTCAGCCTATTCAAACGAATTATACCCTAAATATTTTGCATGGCGAAACCGAGGCACGGGCGTTTGGAAATAGCTTAAAATTATTTTGACTGAAGAATCGTGATCACAGCGACAAGATAGAGCCATTGGATCGTGGAAAGAAATTCAGAGTCAATAGGAAGAGAAGTTCATCAGAAAAGTAGGAACCGTAAAGGAGTGCGGGAGTAAATAACAAGGAGAATGAGAAGTGCAATAAGAATTAATTAGCAAGAATAACGAAAAGCAATAGAGAGGAATATGTTAAGGCTACCTAGGTCTAAGAGAAAGATCGATATAGAAACACTCGCTCGTCCAACCCATACAATAACTGAAATAACTGATAAACCACTCCACTTTATTTGTCTTCTACCACTTCCCATTTTTTTTAACACTTTCTTTCCGTTCTCTTCTTTCGAAAATTTCGCCGTTACTTTTCACTTTCTCACTTCCTGCTCTTTTACCAACAACTAATTTTACCGCACTTTGAATTATTAATACATTCTACTGATGCATCAAACATCCATTAACTTCTCAGTGCTCACTCATACGTGTTTTTATCGAAATATTTGGCCACTAGTTGCGACCACTCGTATCTCCATATCCTAACTTACGCAACCTTCTCTTGACTATTCTCTTGCACACTATTCTCTAGCCTTCCTCTCGCCCTTCACTTACGCACTATACAAGCATGGACCAGTACCTCTCTTTCCTCAAGTACTTACCCGTGCACTTCTCTTATATTTCTTACAGATTTAGCAGAATCTCTAATTATGGAGAGGAGATCGCATCTTCATAAGTTTTGAAAGATAATAGGAACAACAAATATTATTTTATATTGCAAGTTTCAAATTTTATAAGCCTGCCCACATAGTCCAGACTTTGAATAGGGGGTAAGAAATTCAGAGAATGAGTACGGAATAAAAGTTCTTCAGAGAAGTGTGAAAGTAAGAACAATAGATAAAGACGAGAAAAAAGATCTAGGAAAATTACAATCATAATAAGAATCGAGATTGTGATAAAATCAAGGTAAGAAGGGTCGGCAGCCAAGATGTAAGAAAGAGATCGATATAAGAAAAGACACAGATGCATATCGGCGGTTGGAAATAGCTCAAAATTATTTGACTGTAGATCAGGATGAGAGCAAGAAGTAAGGGAAATAAAATGATCGAGGAGGAGTATTGCTGTCGAGTATTAGTAGGTATTGGTATTTGCTGTATGATTAGACGTTAGAAAAGTGCCTAAGAAATTTGCGAGAGAAACAGGCGACTGAGGGTGCAGATGTAAGTCCTCAGAGAAATGATTGGGAAGTTTCTGCATTAGCAAAGTGTCCAAGATAATTGTTTGATGTGATAAACATTGAACTATGTGAATAGGCGGAAGAAACAAAATGATAGAGCGAAAGAAAATTCCGGAAGTACAGTTCTAATTATATACTAGGAACGAAAGTGAGAGAAGAAAAAGCAATAAGATATAAATGTGACCAGTACCTCTCTTTCCTCAAGTACTTACCCGTGCACTTCTCTTGTATTTTTGTTTCGTATTTACAGTTAACCACTCAGTTAACTGACTTAACCTAACCCAAACCTCCTTCAGCATTTTTATCTCTCTCTTTCCCTTAAGAAATTCCACTAGAATGTTTTCCCACGATTTTTTCGAAGCACTCACCTTTTATATTTTCCTTTTGAACTTTTCCTGCACATACTGCAGCACTTTGCCATCACACCGATCTAAATTCTTCCGTCTTCTACGTACAGAAATTTCCACGCCTGTCCTTCTGTCACAGAACTCTCTTCTGTCTCTTGTTTTTATATTTATACCATACTTAGATGTTGGTCTCCATCATTTCTTTCATTAATTTTCACACAATCAATCACACAGAGAAGAGAATGCAAAATGAGTGAGTGGTATGCTGTAATTATGGGACAAAAATGCGGGAGAAATGCAGAAGAGAGTACACGAGGGAAAAGAGGAAGAGCCTAGAGATAATAGTGTGGAATTGAAATGCGAGAAAAAGGCTAGAGAGTTTGGGAGTGAGTGGTATGTTTTAATTATGGAACAAAAATACGGGAGGAGTGCAAAAGAGAGTACACGAGGGCAAAAAGGAACTGATCCTAGAGATAATAGTGCGGAAGAGACGTACGAGAAAAAAGCTACAGCGTAATGTGAAAGAGAAGAGTTCAGAATTAAATGCATTAGTCGAGATAAGGAAATGCGAGTAGAATGAGTTTTCGCAGGTAAGTGTGGGAGGACACTTATGAAGGAATGAATTACAAAAAAAATGTGGAAGCGAATGGCGAAACGACACCGCGGAAGATAAAGCAGATAAAGTCTCTCAGAGAATAAAACTGTAAGATCAGGTAAAGGGAATGAGAACAAGTTAACGCAGGTGTTGAGGTACTTCAAATAATGTTAGGAAAGGCTGAGAATAAACACGGAACAGAAGTTCTTTAGAGGGAAGCGAAAGTAGGAATCACAGGGGACGGCGAGAAAAAAGATCAAGAGATCTAGGAAAATGAGAAGTGCAATGAGAATTTATGAGGAAGAATAAAGAAGAGAGATTGGGTGGAATTAAGGAAAGAAGGGGAGCCAAGGTAAGAATCGTTATAAAAACAAGGGTCTGAAGCACGAGTGTGGAAAGTGCTGTGTGAAAAAGTCGTAAAAGATCTGATTTGTGTGATAGCAAAGAGCTGACGTAAGTGCAGAGGAAAATGTAAAATGTGAGTGCGTATTGAAAATCTGAGGAAAGCTCTCCAGAGAAATATTCCGATGAATAAAATAAGAGAAAAATGCCAAATGAGAGTTTAGGAGGTATGCTGAGAATAAAGGAACAAAAATGCGGGATAGTTGCGAGGAGACTACACGAGGAGAAAAAAAACTTGGCCAAGAGATAATAGTGCGATAACGATGTGCGAGATTAAGGCTTAAGAGTATTGTGCAACAGAAGAGTTCAGAAATAAATGCGTTATCCAAGATAAGGAGATGCGAGCGGGTAGAAAGAGTAGAATGAGTTTTCGTCAGGAAAGTGTGGGAGGACAAGTTCTGAAGGAAAGAATTAGAAATGAGCTGAAGAGAATTGCGAGTATAAAGATCTAGGTATCTAGGAGAATGAGAAGTGCAATAAGATCAATATAAAAGTATTTGATAGAAGGTAAATGTAACTTTTTCAAACTTTCATGACTGTTTAATAGTAATAGGGAAACACTCCCTTTCGCATAAGAAGCTTGTACTGGTTTTCATTGATATCTCTATATTGAAATTTGATTTCATCGAATTTGTTGTAGGTAAGTTTGGAACTAACTGATCTATCGAAACGCCTAAAATGCTGAACGAACCAATAAATAAAAATTTTATTTGAGTTTCATTATCATATTTCGTAAAGCTTCTATATTTTTCTCTATTTACAGGTAGAAGAGTAATCCTTCCAGATTTAGCTAAATCTCTAATTATGGAAAGAGCATCGTATCCTCCTATGTTTCGAAAATTAGTGGAACAACAAATAATTCTTTATATGGCAAGTTACGAAATTTATGAACCAGTCCGCGTAGTCTAGGCTTTCAATAGGGAGAAAGTCAGAAAATGATTACGAGATGAAATTTCCTCAGAGAAGTGTAAAAGTAGGAACAATAGAAAAGGCAGGAAAAAAGATCTAGGAGAATAAGAATTGAGATTGTAAGAGAATCAAGGCAAGAATGGACGGCAGCCGAGATCTAAGCACTGGTTATCATTGAAATCTCTATTTTGAAATTTGATTTAATCGAATTTTTCTGTAAGGTATGTATAAAACTAACTGATTTATTGAAACGCCAAAGAATCTGAACAAATCAATAAATATAAATATTATTTCAGTTTCGTTATTATATTTCGTCAAGCTTATATATTTTTCCTTAATGTGTGGTAGAAGATTATTCTTCCAGATTTAGCAGAATATCTAATTATGGAGAGGTGATCGCATCTTCATAAGTTTTGAAAGATAATAGGAACAACAAATATTATTTTATATTGCAAGTTTCAAATTTTATGAGCCTGCCCACATAGTCAAGACTTTGAATAGGGGGTAAGAAATTCAGAGAATGAGTACGGAATAAAAGTTCTTCAGAGAAGTGTGAAAGTAAGAACAATAGATAAAGACGAGAAAAAAGATCTAGGAAAATTACAATCATAATAAGAATTGAGATTGTGATAAAATCATGGTAAGAAGGGTCGGCAGCCAAGATGTAAGAAAGAGATCGATATAAGAAAAGACAGAGATGCATATCGGCTCAAAATTATTTGACTGTAGATCAGGGTGAGAGCAAGAAGTAAGGGAAATAAAATGATCGAGGAGGAGTATTGCTGTCGAGTATTAGTAGGTATTGGTATTTGCTGTATGATTAGACGTTAGAAAAGTGCCTAAGGAATTTGCGAGAGAAACAGGCGACTGAGGGTGCAGGTGTAAGTCCTCAGAGAAATGATTGGGAAGTATCTGCATTAGCAAAGTGTCCAAGATAATTGTTTGATGTGATAAGCATTGAACTATGTGAAGAGGCGGAAGAAACAAAATGATAGAGCGAAAGAAAATTCCGGAAGTACAGTTCTGATTAAATACTAGGAACGAAAGTGAGAGAAGAAAAAGCAATAAGATATAAATGTGAGTGCGTTGTGAAAATCTTAAGAAAACGCTCTAGAAATATATACAGATGGATGTAATGCCAGAAAAAAAAGCCAAATGACAGTTTAGGAGGAAGTTGTATGCTGTAAATTTGGAACAAAAATGCAGGAAAAAAGCAAAAGGATATAACAAGAAGATGAAGATGAGCTGGGCCTTGAGATAATAGTGCAGAAGAGAAGTAGGAGAAAACTGCTAGAGGGTATTGTGAAAGGGAACAGTTCAGAAATAAATGCATTAGTCGAGATAAGGATATGCGAGTGAAAGGAGAGAGCAAAATCAGTTGTCGCAGGAAAGTGTGGGAAGTCACTCATCACGGAAAGAATTACAGAAAAGAGCGGAAGAAAATGGTGAAAATACAGGGCGGAATATAATGCAGGTAAAGATTCTCTTTGAAACAAGAGGTAAGATAGAGCAAAGGAAATAAGAACTAGTTAGTGAAATGGTACGTAACAGAAGTTCTTCATGGAGAAGCGAGGGTAAGAACCGAAGCGGAAGGCGAGATAAAAGATCTTGAGATCTTGGAAAAACAGAAGTGCAATAGGAATTTATGAGGAAGATTTACGAAGATAAATGTGGTAAAATTCAAGGTAACAATGGACGGCAGCATAAATCTTAGAACAGGTTCTAAATAAAAATAAGGGTCATAAGCACGAGCGTGAAACTTTCCGTATTAGAAATACGTAAGAGTGCGATAGCAATGTGCTGAAGTAGGTGCAGGAAAAGTGCTAGTGTAAAATAAAAAAAAGGAATGCGTTGTGAAATCTTAGGAAAGCTTTCCTGAGAAATATCACGATGATTAAGATGAGAGAAAATGCCAAGTGAGAGTTTAGGAGGAAGTAGTATGCTGTAAATAGCTAATAAAATTGAGGAAGAAGTGCAGAAGGGAGTACACGAAGGAAAACAAGAACTAGCCCTAGAGATAATATTGCGAAGAGGTAATGTGACGAAAAGGCTAGAGAGTATTATACAGGAGAAATGTTCCTAAATGAATGCGTTAGTAGAAATAAGAAGATGCGAGTGGTAGGAAAGGCTTCAGGAAAGAGCGGAAGTAATTGGAGACAGAGCCAAAGCAAATGAAGGTTTAAATTCTCAGTGAAAAAAGAGGTATGTTAAGGCAAAAGGATTGTGAGAGACATAGAGCAGGTTATAATAGACCTTTAATAGAGGTAAGTAAGACAGAGAATGAGTA
The DNA here is from genome assembly GCA_013387265.2 of Cryptolaemus montrouzieri. Lineage (NCBI taxonomy): Eukaryota > Metazoa > Arthropoda > Insecta > Coleoptera > Coccinellidae > Cryptolaemus > Cryptolaemus montrouzieri. The sequence continues at coordinate 54,914,357 of JABFTP020000021.1, read as the reverse complement.
TGGAAGAATGGGATCAATATCAAAACAATATAGAGAAGCACTGGCGTGGAAAGTTGAAAGTGCTGTATGAAAAAGAAGCAAGAGTTTAGATAAGTGTGATAGCAAAAAGCTGACTTGGGTGCAAAGGGCAAGAGGAAAAAGTAAATGGTTAGTGCGTCGTAAAAATCTTAGGAAAGCGCTCCAGAGAAATATGTCGAAGATGAGAATAAGAGAAAAATGCCTAATAAGAGTTTAGGAGGATGTGGTATGCTGTAAATATGGAACAAATATGCAGGAGAAGTACAGAGGAGAATACACAAGGAAAAAGAGGAACTGGGTCAAGAGATGATAGTGCGAGAATGAATTGGGAGAGAAAGATTAGAGATTATTGTACATGAGAAGAGTTCATAACTAAATACATTAGCCGTGATAAGGAGATGCTAGTGGAAAGAAAAAGCAGAATGAACTGTCTGCAAGATAGTTTTGGAGGACAGATATGAAGTGAAGAATTTGGGAAATGCGCGGAAGGGAATGGCTAAACGACAAGGCGGAAGATAATGCAGGTATAAGTTCTCTGAAAACACGAAACAGAAGCACAGGCATGGAAATTGCTGTATGTGAGGGATGGAAGCATTTAGATGGGTGTAATGGCAAAGTGCTAGAGTATGTACAGGAAAAATTCAAGAGGAAAATATAAAAGGTGAGAGCTTCGAAAACATTGTTAGAAAACGCTCTAGTGGAATTTCCCGAGGGAAAGGAAGGTATAGATATGCTAAAGGAGGGTTGGAAGTGAGTGGTTAACTGTAAATACGAAACAAAAATTCAAGAGAATTGCAAAGGTAAGTACTTGAAGGAAGAGAGGTACTGGGCCATGTTTGGATGGTGCGTAAGTGAAGTGCGAGGGGAAGGCTAGAAAATAGTGAGCAAGGGAAGAGTTAAGAGAAAGTTGCGTTAGTAAAGATATGGAGATGCGTGTGATCGGAACTAGCGGCAAAATATTTCGAAAAAAACACGTATGAGGTGATCACGGAGGAGTAAATGGATGTGGAATACGTAAGAAAAATGTATTGATGATTCAAAGTGCGGTAAAAGTAGTTCTTGGTAAAAGAGCAGAAAGTGAGGGGGAAAAGGTAATGGCGAAATGTTTGAAAAAAGAGAAGGGGTAGAAAGTGGTTAAGAAATTCGCGAGTGATAGAGGAGAAATAAAGTGGAGTAGTTTATCAGTTATTGTTTTTTGTCTATCCATTTTCGTTATTCTTGCTAATTAATTCTTATTGCACTTCACATTCTCCTTGATATTTACTTTCGCACCTATTTAAGGTTTCTACTTTTCTGATCAACTTTTCTCCTTATTGACTCTGAATTTTTTTTCACGATCCAATGGCTCTCACATACTGATTTCCAGTCCACTCCGTTGCATTACGAATCCAACCGAACCTTCCTGTCTGTCCCCTTTCCTTCATCGGTTTTCTCTTATTCTTCACAGCTCTCTCACCGGATTTGCCCTACGCTGGTTCCATGTGCAACAACCTCTTGCTCATTTCCCGCACTTTCTATAACACTTTGCCATGAAACAGGTCTAAACCCTTCCGTCCTTTTCCTCCGCGCCAATTCCACGAGCACTTAATTCCCGCGATAGTCTCACGTGTTCTTATTCTGCATTCTACAAAAGACCTTGGCAGCCGTGATATTTATTCAATTTCTTCTCGAAACTTTCGCTTTGCTCTGAAGAACTCTGCTCTCATACTCATTTCTAGAATTAATTGCCGCAAATCAATATCTTTTTCCACCTGCATAAATCTCGCTCACTTCTCGTTCCTAATCTCTTTCCCATGTTACATCAGAAAATTTATCGATACTTCATTTCACTCGAATATATAGCAAGTTTTTTTGTTCCTATTTCCTGTAGTTTCCACGTATTTTCCTTCAATTCCCTCAACCGACTCTTTTCGCGAAAAAAATTATTGTTGCACCTTTTATTAGCAATAATTTCCCATCGTAAATTCGTCCACTGTCATCATGTAACTCTTCCGCAGGATTCTTTCTCATGCTTGTAACTTGAAACTTCAATCATCTCTAGAATGTTGCTCTCGCAACTATTAGCGCTCTTACATTCAAACTTATCTGCAGAAACTCTACTACGCTACCTATCTCCTCACTTTCTTCTTGCGATTTTAAGATGCCGATATGCTACTCTTTCGCATAGGAAGTTTGTACAGGTAATCATTGAAATCTGTATTTTAAAATTCAATTTTATCGAATTTTTGTGTAGGTAAGTATGAAACTAACTGATCTATTGAAAGGCCTAAGAATCTGAACGAATCAATAAATACAAATTTTATTTGAGTTTCATTATTTTATTTCGCGAAGCTTATATATTTTTCCTTACTGAGTGGCAAAAGAGTTATTCTTCCAGATTCAGCTTGACCTCTTATACTACTAAGTTTTGAAAAATTATAGGAACAACAAATGATTTTTTATATAGCAAGTTACAAATTTTATGAGCCAGTCCACGTAGTCTACCAGTAAAATGAACATGATCAAAAACGCTTTCATTACCCTGTATAATAGCTTTTTCACATATTTGACACAGAAACAAAATTTGAATTAATTTCAATATTTTTAATGTGTTCAATAGATTTCAATTCTGAATTGAAAATATATGCAATATTTTCTAATTGAGTAGTAAACCAATCCATACAATCAAAACAGGTATAAGGGACAAGAATATTTTTCCGAATCATAAGAACAGTTCAAGTAATATCCCGCACTGATAAGAATATTCTCCTGATATTTAACAGTTTCTGTATGGGAAGTTCCACCGAAGTCTGCATAAATTGTCATTGTACCACAATATTTTTCTTCCTGGCCTTGGAGCACCACGACGCGGTACGATTCGTTTCACCAGCCTGCGCGGTCAGGTGAGTAGTGCAATCCGTTTTGTAAAACCATTTTGCCAGAGGTCTAGAAATTACTAAGGAATTAATTACCGTCTGGTACTGTTCTCATTTCGAGTGTACGGCGAAATAGATTTTTCGTGCTGCTTGCACTTGTTTCGTCCGTGTTAGTTTTTTTTGTTGTGCATTTTGGATAAGCCCCGTGAAACAGTAACTTTGATAAGTAAAATTCGGATTTTTGCGCTAGAGTCTCTGTTTCAGTGTTAAACTTCCGTTTCGCCGTTTAGATCCACTCGTCCGTTTTGGAGACCGTTATCCGAATGAAATACCGTGTGTTCTTTTGAAGTCAGTTCGTCATCATAAATTGTCATTGTACTTCTCTTTTTCCTAGATCTCTAGATCTTTCTTCTCGCATTTCTCCTTTGTTCTTACTTTCACTTTCCTCTGGAGAATTTTTGTTCCGTACTAACTCTCAGACTTTCTTCAAATTTTTCGAAGTATCTCTACACATGCGTTAACTAGTTCTCATTCCTGTGGCTATATCTTACCTTTTTTTACACTGAGAATTATTTATTATTGAGTTATTCCAGAGAAGTGCGAAGGTAAGAACTAAAGAGAAGGGCAGGAAAATATAACCAGGAAAATGAAGAGTGCAATAAGAATGTATGAGCAATAACAACAAAGAGATATTGGGTGAAAATCAAGGAAATGAGGGACGGCGGCCAAGATCTAAGGAAGGCATCGATATAAAAACAAGAGACAGAAATGCACTAGCAAGGCAAGTGCTGTATGTTAAAGAAGGAAGAATTTAGAGCACTGTGATAGTAATTTACAGAACTGACCATTGTGGTTGGTACTTCCTACATTGTGAAACTTGTAGTTGCATGTTTCACGAAAACATGGACCTCAAACTTGCTGCTCTAAGGAAAGCGAATATATTTACAGTGAGTGATCATCAAAATATGTTTGAACTGCTTCGTTGTGATCGATATTCTGAAAGATGTCTAGATAGAACATGTGATACTTGTGGCTCAAAAACTTTGACTCATACAGAATTCGATAATTCAGAAGCAATATCAATAAAACTGTGAGTGAGTAATACAAAGTCCATAACCGATCTGAAAACGAAGAAAGACCGATTTGTGATGAAATGTAAAATAGAAACACAGGAAATGTCACTTAAAAATGCCATTATAAAACTTGAAAGTGATATTGTTAAATTTTTCCGGCATTCCTTTAACATATAATACCAGTAAAATTCAATTAAGCAATCCAGAGAGTCTTTATCAGAAACCGATGCCATTGTACATATGGATTTTTCCGGAAATTTTTGTACTTAATACAACCAGGAATTTCAATCCTTCCTTTTCGGCGGATCGCGAACTCAAATTCAATTACACACTGTTGTTGAAATCTAAAGACTCCGTTGTTGCACACTGAACCGTCTAAATTAATTTGACTCACAATGCTGAAGCAATTTGGGCCCATCTGAAACCTGTGATTGCATCACTGCAATCAAATATTGAAAACATTCATTTTCTCAATAATGGTTCTGTAACGCCATACAGGAACAAATCTATGTCTTATTTATTAGGCTGTAAACTGTAAGACATTCTCCTAACATTATAAAATATACCTGGAACTTTCATAAAGGTGGACATGAGAAGGGGGTACCCGATGGTGTAGGCAGAAGTTGTAAACGAACAGCAGAACAGATTAATTCTACAGGAGGAGATATAACTAACTTGAATGAGTTCGCTACTGTCATTCGTGTAAGATGCCCTGGTAGAATAATGGATGTGATCGAAGAGTATGAAATTGAGCAGATGAACACCATCATTAATGATAAATCGTTCGAAATGGGCGCTTTTAAGGAAACACTATTGGTGCATCTAGTGACTGGCACAGCTTACATTCGCAACAATCATGAAGCCACTAGGTTGTTTTTGGGATACCGATGGATGTAATCATTACAAGATAGGATCTAATAATTATCAGACAGAATTATGTGCTAAAAATAGTACACGTCTGAATACTTCTACCATATTCTAAGACGTTGAAGATTATGTACCCTCATCTACATATGTAAAAGGCAATGACGATCGCTCTAGATTGAATCGAAAAACGATCTAGCGGCTCCAGGAACTAGCGATTATTCGCACATGAAAATCGTAATAGTTGTAGTGATTATGTTTTGGTTAAATATGTCACTAAGAAAACAGAATATCACCATGCAGCGGTCTGCTCTTCGGAAGATGATGAAGACGGTGAAGTAAGAGTACCTTTCCCCAAAATTTGTAACCAGGATGGCACTCTGTTTAAATTGGATGAAAATGTGTAAATTGCTCCCGCGGATCAAATAATAGAAAAAACTACTCGTACCAAACGCACTTATATAGTTTGTATTTGTTAGCTTCATTTGCTGATATAGCTTGATTAAATATTTTTTCTATCTTCATGAATCTTCACTTTAGAGTAATTTTCTAATAATAAGAATAAGAACTAGTTAACGCATGTGTGAAAATACTTTGAATAATGTAAAGAAAGCCAGACAATAAGTACTCAACAAAATTTTTTCAGAGAAAAGTGACAGAGAAAACCAAAAAGAAAAGCGAAAAAGAAGATCATGAGATCTAGGAAAATGAGAAGTGCAATGAGAATTTATGAGGAAGAATGACGAAGACAGATGGGTGAAATTGAGGAAAGGAGGGACTGCTGCCAAGATGTAAGGTAGGGATTGATATGAAAACAAGGGATTGAAGTACGAAAGTGGAAAGTGCTTCATGAAAAAGACGAAAGAGATTAGAACAGTGTGATGGCAAAGTACCTAAATAAGTCCAGGAAAATTGCTAGAGGAAAATGTAAAAAGTGAGCCTTTAGTCAAATAAAATTCATATTTATTGATTCGTTCAGATTCTTAGACCTTTCTATAGATCAGTTAGTTTCATGTTTGCCTACAGAAAAATTGATGAAATTGAATTTCAAAATAGAGATATCAATGAATACCAGTACAAATTTATTATGCCGAAGAGTAGCATATCGGCATCTTATAATCGCTAGAAGACACTGAGGAGATAGATACCGTGGTAGAGCTGTTAGAGAATAACTTGATGACAGTGGAGGAATGTAAGATGAGAAACTATTGCTAATAAAATGTGCAGCAATATAATTTTTCGAGAAGGAGCGGGTCAAGGGAATAGAAGGAGAATACGTGGGAAACTACGGGAAGTGAGAACGGAAGAAACTTGCTATATATTCGAGTAAAATAGAGTATCGATAAATACTTTGAGGTTACATGGGAAAGAGAGTAAGAACGAGAAGTGAGCAAGATATATGCAGGTGGAAAGAGAAATTGAATTGCGGCAATTATTTCTGGAAATGAGTATGAGAGCAGAGTTTTTCAGAGCGGTGCGAAAGTTTCGACAAGAAATTTAATAAATATCACGGCTGCCAAGGTCTTTTGTAGAATGCAGAATATGAACACGTGAGACTATAACGGGCATTAAGTGCTAGAGTATGTGCAGGAAAAATTCAAGAGGAAAATATAAAAGGTGAGAGCTTCGTAAAAGCTCGTAGGAAAACGCTCTAGTGGAATTTCCCGAGAAAAGGAAGAGATAGAAATGCTGAAGGAGGGTTGAAAGTGAGTGGTTAACTGTAAATACGAAACAAAAATACAAGAGAATTTCACAGGTAAGTACTTGAGAAAAGAGAGGTACTGGGCCACGTTTGGATAGTGCGTAAGTGAAGTGCGAGGGAAGGCTAGAGAATAGAGTGTAAGAGAAGAGTTAAGAGAAGGTTGCGTTAGTAAAGATATGGAGATGCGTGTGATCGGAACTAGCGGCAAAATATTTTGAAGGAAGAACACGTGGGAAGTGAGCACGGAGAAGTAAATGGATGTGGAATGCATTAGAAAAATGTATAGATAATTCAAAGTGCGGTAAAAGTAGTTCTTGGTAAAAGAGCAGAAAACGAGAGGGTGAAAAGTATTGGCGAAATGTTTGAAAAAAGAGAAAGGGAAGAAAGTGTTCAAGAAAATCGAGAGTGATAGAGGAGAAATAAAGTGGAGTAGTTTATCAATTATTGTATGAGTTGGACGAGAGCGTGTTTTTTAATGGATCACTTTCTTAGACCTTGGTAGCCTTCACTTATTTCTGTCTATCTCTTTTCGTTATTCTTGCTAATTAATTCTTATTGCACTTCTCATTCTCCTTGAAATTTACTTTCGCACTTCTTCACGTTTCCTTTTTTCTGATGAATTTTTCTCCCTATTGACTCCGAATTTCTTTTCACGATCCAATGGCTCTTGCCAACTGATTTCCTGTCCACTCCGTCGCATCACAAATCCTACCGAACCTTCCTGTCTGTCCCCTTTCCTTCATCAGTTTTCTTTTTTTTCACAGCTTTCTCACCGGATTTGCCCAACGCTGGTTTCATGTGCATCTACATCTTGCTCAATTCCGCACTTTCTGTAATACTTTGCCATGAAACATGTCTGACTCCTTCCGTCCTGAATGATTTATTGAAAGGCCTAAGAATCTGAACGAATCAATAAATACAAATTTTATTTGAGTTTCATTATTATATTTCGCGAAGCTTATGTATTTTTCCTTTATGAGTGATAGAAAAGTTATTCTTCCAGAGTCAGCTAAACCTCTAATTATAGAAAGAGCATCCTCCCAAGTTCTGAAAAATTAAAGGAACAACAAATGATTTTTTATATAGCAAGTTACAAATATTATGAGCTAGTCCACGTCGTCTTCCAGAAGAATGAACATGATCAAAAACTCTTTCATTACCCTGTATGAATGCTTTTTCACATATTTGACACAAAAACAAAATTTGAATTAATTTCAATATTTTAAATGTGTTTAATAGATTTCAACTCTGAATCGATATATATATATATATATATATATATATATATATATATATATATATATATATATATATATATATATATATATATATATATATATATATATATATATATATATCTGATTGAGTAGTAAACCACTCCATACAATCAAAACAGGTATAAGAGACAAGAATAGTTTTCAGAATCATAAGAACAGTTCAAGTAATATCCCGCACTGATAAGAATATTCTCCTGATATTTTATAGTTTCTGTATGGGAAGTTCCACCGAAGTCTTCATAAATTGTCATTGTACTACAATCTTTGTCGTCCTGCGCAGTCAGGATAGTAGTGCAATCCGTTTTGTAAAACCATTTTGCTAGAGGTCTAGAAAACACTTAGTAATTAATTACCGTCTGGTACTATTCTCATTTTGAGTGTACGGCGAAATAGATTTTCCGTGCTGCTTGCCCTTATCATTTGTGTTTGAAAGAAGACAGATTGGGTGAAATTAAGGAAAGGAGAGGAGCCAAGATGTAAGGTAAGGATCGTTATAGAAACAAGGAACTGAAGCACGAGAGTGGAAGGTGCTGTATGAAGAAGACGGAAAAGATCAGATTTGTGTGATAGCAAAGATCAGAAGTAAGTGCAAGAGGAAAATGTAAAATGTGAGTGCGTATTGATAATCTCAGGAAAGCATTCCAAAGAAATATTCCGATGAATAAAATAGGAGAAAAATGCCAAATGAGAGTTTAGGAGGTATGGTATAAGTAAAGGAACGAAAATGCGGGATAATTGTGAGGAGAGTACACGAGGAGAAAGAAAAACTGGGCCAAGAGATAATAGTACGATAACGATGTGCGAGAGTAAGGCTGAAGAGAATTGTGCAAAAGAATTCAGAAATAAATGCGTTGTCCAAGATAAGGAGATGCGAGCGGGAAGAAAGATCAGAATGATTTTTCGTCAGGAAAGTTTGGAAGGATAGTTCTGAAGGAAAGAACTAGAAATAAGTGGAAGTGAATTACAAGTATAAAGGTCTAGGTATCTAGGAGAATGAGAAGTGCAATAAGAGCAATATAAAAGTATTCAATAGAAAGTAAATTTAACTTTTTCAACCTTTCATGACTGTCTGAATAGTAATAGGGAAACACTCCCTTTCGCATATGAAGCTTGCACTGATAATCATTGAAATCTCCATATTGAAATTTGATTTCATCGAGTTTATTGTAGGTAAGTATAAAACTAACTGATCCATTGAAACGCCTAAAAAGCTGAACGAATCAATAAATATAAATTTTATTTGAATTTCATTATCATATTTGGTGAAGCTTCTATATAATTCCTTATTGAGTGGTAGAAGATTAGTCCTTCCAGATTTAGCTAAATCTCTAATTATGGAAAGAGCATCGTATTCTCCTATATTTTGAAAATAATTGGAACAACAAATGATCCTTCATATGGCAAGTTACAAAATTTATGAGCCAGTCCACGTAGTCTAGACTTTGAATAGGGGGTAAGAAAGTCAGAGAATGAGTACGAAAGAAAATTTCTTCAGAGATGTGTAAAATATGGAGCAATAGAAAATGCGGGAAAAAGATCTAGAACAATAAAAATTACGATAAGAATTGAGAATATAGGAGAATCAAGGCAAGAATGAACGGCAGCCGAGATCTAAGTACTGGTTATCATTGAAATCTCTATTTTGAAATTTGATTTCATCCAATGTTTCTGTGAGTAACTATAAAACTAACTGATCAAATGAAGCGCCTAAAAATCTGAACGAATCGATAAATATAAATTTTGTCTGAGTTTCATTATCAAATTTCGTGAAGCATATATATTTTTCCTTATTGACTGGTAGAAGAGTAATTCTTCCAGATTTAGCTGAATCTCTAATTATGGAGAGAGCATCGAGAGAAGTTTTGAAAAATTATAGGAAAACGAATGATATTTTATATTGCAAGTTTCAAATCTTATGAGCATGCCCACGTAGTCTAGACTTTGAATAGGAGCTAATATATTCAGGGAACGAGTACGGAACAAAAGATCGTCGGAGAAGTGTGAAAGTAAATACAATAGATAAAAACGAGAAAAAAGAGCTAGGAAAATTAGAATCACAATAGGAGTTGAGATAATAGTGCGATAGCGATGTGCGTGATTTAGGCTACAGATTATTTTGCAGGAGAAGAGCTCAGAAATAAATGCGTTATCCAGGATAAGGAGATGCGAGCGGAAAGAAAGTGCTGATTAAGTTTTCGACAGTTAAGTGAGGGAGGACAGTTATGAAAGAAAGAATTAAAGAAGCGAGCGGAACAGAATGGCGAAACGACAAAATGCAGTTATAGATTCTCATTGAAGAAATGGTAAAATAGAGCAAAAGGAATAAGAACGAGTTAACGCATGTGTTGATATACTTCGAATAATGTGAAGAAAGTCAGAAATGGGTACGGAACTAAATTTTTCCAGAGAAAAGCCGAAGTCAGAACGAACGAAAAGCGTGGAAATAGATCTAGGGATCTAGGAGAATGAGAAGTTCAATAGGAATTTATGAGGAAGATTTACGAGGAGAGGTTGGGCGAAAATTGAACGGCTGCCTAGATCAATGAATGGGTTCGATATACAAACAAGGGACAGAAGCACGATCGCGAAAAGTGCTACTTGAAAAAGACGTAAGACTTAATCTGTACGATAGCACAATGCTGAAGTAAGTGCAAGAAAAGTGCAAGACGAAATTTTGAAATATGAGTGCCTTTTAATAAAATTAGGAAAGTGCTTCAGGGAAATATTTCGATGAATGAAATGAGAGAAAACTTGCAAATGGGAGTTTAGGAGGAAGTGGTATGTTGTATATATGGAACACAAATGCGAGGAAAAGGCTAGGAAGTATAGTAGTGAAGAAGAGTTCAGAAATGAATGCAGTAGGCGTGATAGATAGATGCGAGAAAAAGGATAGTGCTCAGAAGAGTTCGGGAGGAAAGAACTACAGAAAAGAGCAGAACTTATTTGCGAAAAGACAGCGGAAAAAATTGCAAATTGAGGCAAAAGGATTGAGGAAGAGATATGGCAGGTGATATGAGCCTCAGAATAGGGGTAAGAAAGTCAGAGAATGAGTACGGAAGAAAAGTTCTTCAGAGAAATGTAAGAGTAAGAAACAAAGATAAAGGCGGGAAGAGAGATCAAGGAAAATGAGAAGCGCAAATAGAATTCGTGAGGAAGAATAACGAAGAGAGATTATGTGAAAATCTAGGCCAGAAAGGACGGCAGCCAAGATCGAAGAAAGGAATCAATATAAGAAAAAAGAGCTAGAAGCTGGGGCTGTTGAAGAAAGCCGAAAATTAATTTGACTGTAAAATTGACATGAGAGCGAGAACTAAGGAAAGAAGGAATAATTATGTATTGGTTGTATGAATAGATGTCAGAAAAATGCGTAAATAAATTGCAAGAGCAACAGGCGAATGAGGGTGCAGGTGTTACTTTTCAGAGAAATGATTGGGAAGAAGCTGCATTAGCAAGTGTCCAAGATAATTGTCTAAGTTAAGACATTGAGTTTCGAGAAGAGAAGGAGAAAGCAAAATGATAGAGCGAAAGGAAAATCCAAAATCACTGTTCTAGTATATACTAAGCACGAACGAGTGAAAATGAAAAGCAAGAAAAATCTTCGGAAGAAAAGTAGAAGTTGAAAATGATGGGAACAAGAGAGTTGGTTAGGCTGAACAAGTGCAGGAGGAAACTGAGGAATAAGAAGAGAGAATAATAGCGGTGATCAATTTCGAGAAGAGTAGTGAGAAAGAGAAATGTTCAATTATAAATGCGTAGGGAAAACGCACATGATGAGATTTGAAGAAGAGAGAGGTTAAAAAAACCGGAGGAAAACTATGACACAGAAACGTTAAAGAACTGAAAGGATTGAAAGGAGACATTGACGTCGGAATATAGGAAATAGAGTATCGCTTATGAAATTTGCAGTGATGAACTTCCTTGGGAAAGAAGAAGGATGTGTGGGCGGAAGCAAAGGGCGTTAGCAGAGTTCAGATGCAAAGAACTTCAGGGAAGAGCAGAAGTGAATGGCGGAAAGAAAGAGCGGAAGTGAATGGCGAAACAAGTAAGCTGAAGAAAATGCAGGTATAAGTTTTCATAGGTAAAATAGCGCGGAAAGTGAACCAGAAGAGGCAAGTGATAAAATACTTCGAATGGTGGAAAAAAATCAAAGAATGATAACGTCAGAAGAGTACTTCTGAGAAGTGCGACAAAAGGGTTTAATAAGAATTTATGAGGAAAATGAGGAAAAATAACGAAATGAGCTTGAGTGAAAATCAAGAGAAGTAAGCACCGACATGGAAATTGCTGTATGTAAAAAACGAAAGAATTTAGTTCGTTTTGTAGCAAAATGCTACACACAGAAACGTTGAAGAACTGGAAGTATTGAAAGAAGACATTGACGTGGGAATGTAGAAGATAAAGTATCGCTGATGAAATTTGCAGTAATGAACTTTCTTGGGAAATGAGAAGGATGTGTGGGCGGAAGCAAAGGGCGGCAGGAAAGCAAAGAACTAGAGGGAAGAGTGGAAGTGAATATCAGAAAGAAAGAGCGGAAGTGAATGGCGAAACAAATAAGCAGAAGAAAATGCAGGTATAAGTTTTCAGAGCAAAAAGGAGGTGAAATAGTGCACAAGGAAAGTAAGCAAGATGAAGGAAGGAATGAAAGACTTTGAATGGTGGTAAAATAATCAGAGAATGATAACGTGAGATGAGTACTCCTAAGAAGTGCGACAGAAGGAATCAAAGAGAAGTTAGGAAAAAAAATCTAGGAAAATGAGAGGTTAAGTAGGAATTCATGAGGAAAAATAACCAAATGAGCTTGAGGGAAAATTAAGAGAAGGAAGCACAGGCGTGGAAATTGCTGTATGTAAAAGACGAAAGAATTTGGTTCGATGTGATAGCAAAGTTCTGAAACTTCAATCCTCTCTAGAATTTTGCTCCCGCAATTATTTTGCGCTCTAACTTTCAAACTTCTCTGCAGAACTCTACCACGCTACCTATCTCCTCTGTTTGTTCGAGCGATTATAAAATGCCGATATGCTACTTTTTATGGAGAATGGAATCAAAGGCGGGATAAGTCAATGTTTTAACCATTTTTTTGAAGCTAAAAATAAACATATGAAAAATTTCAACCCCAAAGAAGATGAGATATACTTATTATATTAGGACGTGATCAATTTATACGGTTTTGCGATGCAAGAATAATTAGGGAACGATTCGTTAAAATGCAAGCTCTGGCTAATGGTTTAGTATCAACTAAAATTCATCGTGTTCTCAAATTCAAAAAATCTCCATGGTTGAAACCGTAGATTGAGGAGAATTCAAAACCATTAGTCAGAGCTTTCTCAGATTTCTAAAATGAATTACATACTTTTCCTTTTGGTTAAGTGTAGTTAATAAATTTCGTAATTTTGAGCCTGGGGGTTCACAAGATTCTGGATAAAATGGTGAATGACGATCATGTAAATATTGTGGATACATTAAATCCACTCCTAAAATACAGCCCTCAGACGAAACATGAGGGATGGAAACATCAATTCCTGTCAGCCTATTCAAACGAATTGTACCCTAAATATTTTGCATGGCGAAACCGAAGCACGGGCGTTTGGAAATATAGCTTAAAATTATTTTGATTGAAGAATCGGGATGACAGCGACAAGTAAGGGACATAGAATGAACGAGAAGGTGTATTGCTGTCGAGTGTGGTATTGGTATTGGCTGTATGTACAGACGTTAGGAAAGTGCGTAAGGAAATTGCGAGAGTAACAGGCGAATGAGGGTATAAATCCTCAGAGAAATGAATGGGAAGAATCTGCATTAGCAAAGTGTCCAAGTTGAGTTTAAGGAAATAAACATTGGATTATGTCAAGAGGAGGAAGAAGCAAAATGATAGAGCGAAATAAAATTCCGAAAATACAGTTCTAATTATATACAAGGAACGCAAATGTGAGAATAAAAAACAAGAAGATATAAATGTGAGTGCGTTTGAAAATGTTAAGGAAACGCTATCCTCAGAGAAATGAATGAGAAGAATCTGCATTAGCAAAGTGTCCAAGATGAGTTTAAGGAAATAGACATTGAATTATGTGAAGGGGAGGAAGAAGCAAAATGATAGAGCGAAAGAAAATTCCGAAAGTAGAGTTCAAATTATAAACTAGGAACGAAAGTGTGAGAAAAAAAGCAAGAAAATGTAAATGAGAGTGCGTTGAGAAAATCTTAAGAAAACGCTATCCTCAGAGAAATGAATGGGAAGAATCTGCATTAGCAAACAGTCCAAGATGAGTTTAAGGAAATAGACATTGAATTATGTGAGTAAGAGTAAGAAGCAAAATGATAGAGCGAAAGAAAATTCCGAAAGTACAGTTCTAATCATATACTAGGAACCAGGAAGTGTGAGAAGAAAAAGCAAAAAGATATAAATGTGAGTGCATTGTGAGAATCTTAAGAAAACACTGTGGAAATATATACAGATGGATATGATGACAGAAAAATGCCAAATGAGAGTTCCATGTGCAACTAAATCTTGCTCATTTCCCGCACTTTCTATAATACTTTGCCATGAAGCAGGTCTGAATTCTTCCGTCCTTTTTCATCCGCCAATTCCACGAGCACTTAATGCCCGCGATAGTTACATGTGTTCATATTCTCCATTCTACAAAAGACCTTATCGGCCGAGATATTTATTCAATTTCTTCTCGAAACTTTCGCACTGCTCTGAAAAACTCTGCTCTCATACTAATTTCCAGAATTAATTGCCGCAATTCAATATCTCTTTCCACCTGCATAGATCTCGCTCACTTCTCGTTCCTATTCTCTTTCCCATGTTACCTCAGAGAATTTATCGATGCCTTATTTTACTCGAATATATAGCAAGTATCTTCCGTTCTTAATTTCCGTAGTTTCCCACGTATTCTCCTTCAATCCCCTCAACCGGCTCTTTTCTCGAAAAATATTATTGTTGCACATTTTATTAGCAATAATTTCTTATCGTACATTCCCCCACTGTCATCATGTAATTCTTCCGCAGGATTCTTTTTCATGCTTGTAACTTGAAACTGAATGGGTATAGAAGCAAAGTTCTTCAGAGAAGTAAGGAAGTAGGAACCAAAGATACAGGCGAAAAATCATCTAGAAAGCGTAATAAGATTTTATGAGGAAGAAAAACGAATGGGGTTGTTGGAATATCGAAGAGAGAAGTATCGGCATCCAACTTAAAAAAGGATAGATATAAACCACGAAACGGAAGAATGAGCGTGAAGAGTTCTGCATGAAAAAGACGTTCAAAACTGCGCGATAGCAAAGTGCTGAAGTAAGTGCAGGAAGAGTGCAAAAGGAAATTTTTAAATGTGGGTGCATTGTAAAAAATCTAAGCAAAGCATTTCAAAAAAATATCCCGATGGATAATGACAGAAAAAGACAAATAACAGTTTGGGAGGAAGTGGTAGGCTCAAAATATGGAAAAAAAAGCGGGAGAAATGCAGAAGAGAGTACACGTGGAAAAAGAGGATATGGGAGTAGAGATTGAATTGCGAAAGAGGAATGCGAGAAAAACGCTTGAGTTTATGGTACAGAAATGGATGCGTTAGTTGAGTTATGGAAATGCGAACGGAAGGTAAGGCTTAGGAGAGTTCGGGAGGAAAGAACTACAAGAATAGAGGAAGTTTCTAGCGAAACGACAGAGCGGAAGAGAATTCAGATTTGAATTCTCAGTGAAGAAAGTGGTAAGTTAGAGCCAAAGGAATGTTAAAGAGACAAGGCAGGTGATAAGAGACTTTGAAGAGGTAAGGAAGACGGCAGCCAAGATCTGAGAAATGGAAAGATATTAGAATAAGAGACAAAAGCTTGAGCATGAAAATTGCAGAAGGAACAGCTGTTCATATCTGCAGTATACCTCTACCTCCTAAACTCTCATTTGGCATTTTCTCTCATTGTATTCTTCGGGATACTTCTCTCAAACGATTTCCTAATATTTTCATAAGGCAATCTCATATTACATATTCATAATGCACTTTCTTGCACATAGTTGAGCATTGTGCTATCGCACAGACCTGAACTCTTACGTCGCTTCATACAGCACTTTCCACGCTTGTGTTTCTGTTTCTTGTATTTATATCGATCCCTTTCTCAGATCTTGGCTGCCGCCCCATCTTTCCCTGATTTTTGCCCAAATTCCCCTCGTAATTCTTCCTCATTAATTTGCTTCTCCTACTTCATTTTCCGCCATCATCTTTGGTTTTTCCACACTACTCCGTAGAACTTTTCTTACGTATTTATTCTCTAACTCTCTTCGTTATTTTCCTCATGAACTCTTATTGTGCTTCTCATATTCCTAGATCATTAAATTTGGTTCTTCCACACTACTCCGAAGAACTCTTCTTCCGTACTCATTCTCTGTCTTTCTTACGCCTTGAAAGTTTCTCATCACCAGACATATTTCTTTCACCTTCCTTTTGCCTTAACTCGCCAGTTTTTCCAACCGAGAATTTTAACCTACATTTTCTTTCGTTCGATCGATTCGTCTATTACTTCCGCTCTTTCCTGTCGTTCCTTCCTCCCGAACTCTCCTGAAGCCTTTCCTCCCGCTCGCATTTCCTTATCACGACTAACGCACTCATTTCTGAACTCTTCTCCTGTACCACAACCAACTAGTCTTTTTCTCGCATTTCACTTTCGCACAATTATCTGTAGGTCCAGTTTCTCATTTTCCTCGTTTACTCCTTTTGCTCTTTTTTGCTCGTTTAGTCTCTTCTGCAATGCTTCTGCATTTTTTTATATTTACAGCATACCTCTCCTTGTAAACTATCATTTGGCATTTACTCTCGTTTTATTCATCCGGATACTTCTCTGAAACGCTTTCCTAAGATTTTCAGAAGGCACTCTCATATTACATTACATCATCTTGCACTTTCCTGCACTTACATCAGCATTGTGCTATCGCACATACCTAAACTCTTCCATCTTCTCATATAGCTTTTTTAACGTTTGCGCTTCATTATTCTTCCTCATAAATTTGCTTTTTTATTTATAGGTTATTTTACGTCATTATCATTGGTTCCTTCTCACTACTCCGAAGAACTTATATTACGTACTCATTCTCTAACTTTCTTAACCTGTCAACGTCTCTTATCACCAGTTTTATTTCTTTTACCTTCCTTTCTCCTTTCACCCACATTTTCTTTCGCTTAGTCATTTCTCCTAATACTTCAGCTTTTTCCTGTAGTTCATTTCTCCCGAACTCTCCTGAAGCCTTTCTTCCATCTCGCATCTCTTTATCTGGACTAACGAATTTATTTCTGAACTCTTCTTTCATACAATACTCTCTAGCCTTTTTCTCGCATTTCTATTCTGCAATATTATCTCTACTCCCAGTTCCCCTCTTTTCTCGTGAACTCTCTAGCACTTCTCTCGCAATTGTGTTCCATATCTGACCAAACTCTCATTTGACTTTTTTCCCATTATCCATCGAAATATTTTTCTGGAGTTGTTTGCTAAGATTTTCACCACGCACTCACATTTTACATTTTCAACTTGCACTTTTCCTGCACTTACTCCAGCACTTTGCTACAGCACAGATGTTAACCTCTTTTTCATACAGCACTTTTTACGCTCATGCTTCTGTCCCTTGTTTTACTATTTATCATTATCTTAGATATTGACCTACGTCAATTCTTTCCTTGATTTTAACACAATCTCTCTTTTTATTCTTCCTCATATAATCTTTATGCGCTTCTCATATATCTAGATCATTTTCGCCTTTATCTTTGGTTTTTTCTCTCTTACTTCCACACTTCTTTTTTGCCATACCCATTCTCTTTCTTTCTTGCCTCTTCAGAAGCAGTTATTACTTGCCATATCTCTTTTACATTTCTTCTGCCTTAATTTATTAATTTTTTCCTGGGAATATGAACCGGCATTTTCTTCTGCTCTGTCGTTTCGCCAATTTCTTCCGCTACTTCCTGTAATTCTTCCTTGTCGAACTCTTCAGAAGCTTTTTCGTTAGATCTTATCTTCTTATCTCGTCTAACACATTTAATCCTGAGTTCTTCTCCTGTACATACATACATAGGTCAGTTCTAGAGGAATCAATTCAAGAATATAGACAGTAGTCTAGACTCTTTGTCCTATTTCACTAACGCACTATTACCTCTAGGCTCTGTTCCTCCCTATAGCTTTTGTACTCTCTTCAGCACCGTTTCCGCATTTTTTCCATATTTACAGCATAGCTCTATCTCCTAAAACATAATTTAGTTATCGGAATATTTCACTGAAACGCTCTCATGAGATTTTCCTAAGGCACTCTTATTTTTCAATTTCCTCTAGCACTTTTCCTGCCCTTCCTTCACCATTGTGCTATCGCACAGATCTATACTCACGTCCCTTTCATACAACACTTTACACGTTTGTGCTTCTGCCTCTTGTTTCATAACGTTCCATTTTTAGATGTTGGATGGCGTTTTTTCTATCCTTCAATTTCACAAATTTCTCTTCGTCAGTCTTCCTCATATTCCTAGATCATTTTCCGTCATTATCTTTCACAATACTCCGAAGAACTTTTCTTCCGTACTCTTTCTCTTTCATTCTTACCCTTTCAACGTCTCTTACCACCAATCATATTTCTTTCACCTTCCTTTCGCCTTAACATACCACTTTTTCCACACAGAATTTTAACCTACATTTTTTTTTTCGCTCAGTCATTTCGCCAATTACTTTCGATCTTTTCTATAGTTCTTTTCTCCCAAACTCTTCTGAAGCTTTTTCATCATCTCGCATCTCCTTATTTCAACTAACGCATTCATTCTTGAACTTTTCCCCTGTACAATACTCTCTAGCTTTTTTTTCGCATTTCTATTTCACAATAGCATCTCTACTCCCAGTTCCTCTTCTTTCTAGTGTACTCTTATGCAGTTCTCCCGCAATTGTGTTCCATATTTACAGCATAACTCTTCCTCCTACAATGAAGACAATGAAAATGGTAAGAAAGACAGAGAATGAGTACGGAAGCAAAGTTCTTCAGAGAAGTATGAAAGTAGGAACCAAGAATAAAGGCGGTAAATGATCTTGGTTTGATTTCAACTTAGATCTGCGCGATAGCACAAATCTGAAGAAAGTGCGAGAAAATGCAAGAGGAATATGTAAAATGTGACTCCCTTGTAAAAATTTGAGGAAACCGTTTCAGAGGAATATCCCGATGACTAAAATGGGAGAAAAATGCCAAATGAGAGTTTAGGAGGAAGAAGTATGCTGTGAATAGGGAACAAACATAAATTAACAGTGCGGAAGAGAGTACACGAATGAAAAGAGACACTGGGTCTAGACAATATAGTTCGTAAGTGAAATGTACGAAAATGGCTAGAGAGTATTATACAGGAGAAGAGTTCAGAAATGTATGTGTTAGTCGAGATTAGGCGTTGCGAGCGGAAGGAAAGGGTTTAGGAGATTTCGGGAGGAAGGAATTACAGGCAAGAGCGGAAGTTAATAGGGAGACGACAAAGCGGAAGAAAATGCAGGTTTAAATTCAAGAAAAGTGCAAGGATCAAATGAGGGAAAGTTACCAAATGACAGTTCAAGAGGTAATTGTATGATCCCCTGTACAATACTCTCTAGCCGTTTTCTCGCATTTCTATTTCACTATATCATCTGTACTCCCAGTTCCTCTATTTCCTAGAGTACTTTTCTGCAGTTTTCCCGCAATTATGTTCCATATTTACAGCATAACTCTTCCTCCTACAATGAAGACGATGAAATTGGTAAAAAAGACAGGGAATGGGTACTTTAGTAAAGTTCTTCAGAGAAGTATGAAAGTAAGAACCAAGAATGAAGGCGGAAAACGTTCTAGGTTTGATATCAGTTTAGATCTGCGCGATAGCACAAATCTGAAGTAAGTGCAAGAAAAATGCAAGAGGAACATGTAAAATGTGACCCCATTGTGAAAATATTAGGAAACTATTTCAGAGAAATATCCCGATGAACAAATTGGGATAAAAATGCCAAATGACAGTTTAGGAGGAAGGGTATGCTGTGAATGAGGAAGAAATATAAATAAGCAGTGTAGAAGAGAGTTCACGGACAAATACAGACACTGGGACTAGACAATATAAGTAAGTAAGTTAAATGTGTGAAAATGGCTAGAGAGTATTATACAGGAGAAGAGTTCAGAAAAGTATGCGTTAGTCGATATTAGGCATTGCGAGCGGAAGGAAAGGTTTTAGGAGATTTCGGGAGGAAGGAATTATAGGAAAGTATTTGGCGAGACGACAAACCGAAAGAAAATGCAGGTTTAAATTCAGGAAAAGTGCAAGGATCAAATGAGAGAAAATTACCAAATGACAGTTTAGGAGGTAATTGTGAGATGAAAAATTTGAAACAAAATTCGGGAGAAATGCAAAAGAGATATACACGAGGAAAAGGAGGAAATCGGTAGGAGATGGTAATGCGAAAGTGGTTGAGAAGAAGTCTAGAGAGGATTGTGCAAGTTATGAAATCAGACATGCGTTATTGAAGATAAGGAGATGCAAGCAGAAGGAAAGCGCAGAATAAGTTGTTAGTAGGAGAATGTGGGTGGTTAGATAGCATAGATAGAATGAGAGAAATGAGCGAAAGTGAATGACCGAACGTCAAGGCGGAAAATAACATAGGTATAGATTCTCAGAGAAAAATGTGGTGAGATAATGCAAATGGAATCTGAACGAAATAACACTGCTGTTAGGATACTTTGAAAAGTGTGAAGAGAGTCAGACAAACTGTGTTAAGTTCTTCAGAAAAGAGCGAAACTAAGAACCAAATGGAAAAGCGAAAAAAACAAGTCCTGAAGAATGCAAGAAAGGGTACGGAAGCAGAGTTCTTCAGGAAATCATCTAGGAAGCGCAATATTATTTTAGAGAGAACACGAGAAAAAAGAGGATATGGGAGTGGAGATTGAATGCGAAAGTGGATTAAGAGAAAAAGGCTTGAGTGTATTGTACAGAAGTCGAGTACAGAACTCAATGCGTTAGTCGAGTTAAGGAAATGCGAACGGAAGGTAAGGCTTAAGAGAGTTTGGGAGGAAAGAAATACAGGAACAGAGGAAGTAATTAGCGAAACGAAATAAGGCGGGGATAGGAGACTTTGGAGAGGTAAGAAAGGCTTAGAATGAGTAAGGAAGCAAAGTTCCCTAGAGTAGGGTGGAAGTAGGAACCATAGATTAGGGCGGAAACTGATCTAGGAATATGAGTAGCGCAATAAAATTTTATGAGGAAAAATAATGGGGAACTGGTGAAAAATAAAAAAGGAGTGACGGCAGCCAAGATCTAAGAAATGGAAAGATATAAAAATAAGATACAGAAGCTTGTGCATGAAAAGTGCAACAGGAACGGGTAAAACGTGAGTGCGTTGCGAAAGTCATAACAAAGCACTCCAGAAATTTATCCCGATGGATAATTAGAGGAAAATGTCAAATGAGAGTTTGATAGGAGATGGTGTGCTTTAGATATACAACAAAAAAGCGGGGGAAATGCCGAAGAGAGTACACGAGGGAAAATAGGAACTGGTCGAACAGATGATAATGGGGAAGAGAAGTGCGGGTGGAAGGCTACATAGAATTGAGCAAGAGACGTGTTCAGAAATTAGGAGCCTAAGAGAATGCGGGAAATGAACTAGGAAAATGGTAAGTGCAGTTAGCAATAGGAATAAGTAAGGAAGATCCACGAAGTGAGATTGGGTGAATATGGACGGAATGGAGGACGGCAACCAAGAAATAAGAAAAGGATTAGAGTTTTGATCTATGTGATAGAAGAGAGCTCAACAAAGAGCCGGGAAAGTGCAAGAGGTAAATAGAAAAGGTGATTGCGTTTCGAAAAACTTTTGAAATCGCTACAGAAAAATATCCAAAAGGATAAAATGAGAGAAAATGACCAAATGACAGTTAAGCAGATGGTTGGTCGAAAGAGGTTGAGAAGAAGGCTAGAGAGTATTGTATTGCGCATGTGATGAATTCAGAAATGAATGCGTTAGTGAAGATATGGATATGTGAGCAGAAAAAAAGAGCATGTTAGTAGGAGAATGTGGGTGGTTAGTTAGCATAGATAAAATCAGAGAAATGAGCGGAAGTGAATGGCTGAACGGCGAGGCGGTAGAT
Organism: Cryptolaemus montrouzieri; assembly: GCA_013387265.2. NCBI lineage: Eukaryota > Metazoa > Arthropoda > Insecta > Coleoptera > Coccinellidae > Cryptolaemus > Cryptolaemus montrouzieri. The sequence continues at coordinate 54,892,476 of JABFTP020000021.1, read as the reverse complement.
AACACAGGTATAGATTCTCAGAGAAATATGTGGTAAGATAAAGTAAATGGAATCTGAACGAATTCACACTGCTGTTAATATTCTTTGAATTTTGTGAAGAAAGTCAGACCATGTGTGTAAAGTTCTTCATAGAAATGCGAAAGTAAGAACCAAATGGAAAATCGAAAATAAACAGGAAGTGTCAGAAATATGCAAGAAGCAAATGGAAAAAGTGTGTGCGCTCTTAAAAACTTAAGAAAGCGAACAAGAGGGATATGCCGAATGATAAAATGAAATGAAATGAAGAATACCAAATGAGAGTTTAAGAGGATAAGTGATAAAAATTTGATTTGTATCAAATGCTGAGAAATGCAGTAGAGAGTACACGAGGAAATAGAAATATGAGTACCGCAATAATAATTAATGAGGAAGAATAACGAAGAGAGATTGTCTGGAAATCAAGGGAAGAAGGGCATCCTAGATCTGAGAATAAGATTGATAATAAAAAAGGGACAAAAGTACAAGCGTGGAATGTGTTGTATGAAAAAGTCTTGAGAGTTTAGAGCTGCGTGATAGCACAATGCTGAAGAAGGTGCAGGAAATTTGCAAGAGGAGAATGTAAAATGTGAGTGCCTTGTGGCAATCTCAGGAAAGCGCTTCAGAGGAATATTCTGATGAATAAAATGAGAGAAAAATGCCAAATCCTCAAAGTGTGCGAGCGTGCAAAGTGAAAATATTTCAGCAGAAGAATAATTATACGTTCCCATATAATTGGCGAATCATTCACAAGTAGCAAGTACACACGTACTTGTACGTATGAAGTATGAAATTTAAACATTTTTCAATTATTCCTGTATTTATCTAAAGTTATTCCGAGTGGTTACGTTTTTCAATTATTCCTGTATTTATCTAAAGTTATTCCGAGTGGTATTGAACGAAGAACACTCAAAAAAGTCATATTAAAATTCTACTTATTCATGAAAACTAACATAATAAAACAAAATACCCTTCTTTATTTCAACGGGGGTTATTTCCTTTGTTTATATTTGTCTTGACGTCTTCGGTAATTATATCACCCTGTTGATAGCCCCTCCAATTTCTCAGAACAACTGCTTGTTATGGCATTTTAGATGATAATTTTACTTTGAACAGTTCGTCTCTCAATTCTCTTGGACAAAATAATAAGGTTTTTATATATGGATTCTGTAACGGAAGTGATGGTAATACAGCTAAACTGCATTATTCTTCCTTGAAGTTCCTTCCAACTTAGACTCCCGTACAGTTAATCATTATCTATGTTCGAACTAATATTTGAAAACGTTAATTTCTCAGAAAATCTTTGAATTTCCTCTACTCGTGATGAATTGGATTGAACCTGACGCATTCACCAAATTTTAGTGTACTAGCAAATCATCGATTCTATCTAGCTATATCTATTTCTTCATTTTGATTGTGAACATAGTCTCTATGAAAGACAATCGTGACAAGAGAAATGCAAGAATTGAATACGAACATCATAGTTTTCAGTAAAATATGTATTGTATCTCGAATGTTCTCACCATTTAGGCGAACTTATTGATTCCAACTCTTTGAACTTGACATTTCCCAGATAGATCATTGAGAAAAAATCAGTAGATGGAATTACTAGACCCATGCTTATAAATTTATTACGAATCAATAAAACTTTTCCGATTTAAAAAAATTTCTTGGTTATTTTGTCCGTGTTAACGAAATGATCAGTATTAAAGTACAAAAGTAATTTTTTACATTTTTATTTTTCATGATGTAATTCATAGACAAGCTCATACAATTCTGACGATCTTCATCCTAAGTCTCTATCAGATATCCGATTACATGATATAGTATCTTATAATATAAGCAAAAATTTATATTAGAGCCCACATAGGGACAATTGTGTTGTCCTTGTATCATTATATATTCATACAACTGGGAATTATATCAGTTCACATACGGAATTGCGGGGTTTGAACGTTTTCAAAAACCTGTTGTTGTTAATTATAATTGGGTTATTGTTGACTGGTCTCCTTAATTTAATGATTGTTTTGTTTATATTATACTCGACGTATCGTAATTTCATAGGTTAGATAGTGTTAACATCCTAAAGGTGACGACCTTCTTCGACAAAAGTGTTGGAGGTCACATTGCATCCGTCTATTTATCTCCTCTTTCTTGCTTATGAACTTTGTATTGACATAGAATAGAATTCTTTTCATGTAACAGTGTATTTTGAAATTTATATGTCGGATAATATGTCAATTAACATGGGATTTTTGTAAAACAGAAATTTTTGCTCGATCAATTTCCTTCTTCTTTAACCTGTTGTGATAGTTACTTGTGAACGAGGGATTTTTAATATTTTTAACTTAAAAATTTGTTACATCGAGCAGTTTCTCATTTTTTTTTGTTGAGCTAAAGATTTTTATAATTTCGAGTTTAAGTTGTATTCTAAAGTTTCAATTAATGTTAGTACCCAATATGAGCTATATTTGTATGTTAATCGTCCCATTTCCGGTTTGTCCCTTTCCCAAAGTAAATTTATTTGCAGTTCCTGGGGGAACACGCTTTACTGGTGTCAAAACGTAGGTATGTCTTACAGAAGCAAAATAAAATTAGAAGCTTAAAATATATTTGTTGTTGTATTAATGAGAAATCCGTTGTTTGTTGGGAAAAATGATTGTTGGATATTGGTGGAACTTGGACTTGGAACTGATTACATGACTAAATAGTTTAGAATTCAGGAATCGAATAATAACCTCTCGATAAGAAATACCTCAGAGAATATGTCTAAGAGTGCGTGATAATATGCGAAGAAGGACAGAGGCCTGTATTCTTGCAGTTGGAGGACACTTACAGCAATTTATTTAGTTTTTGAGTGTTCTTTTATTTTATTTTTTATCGAATAAGTATTAGTTGAGTCTCAGGAGACGAGCTTTCAATATAAAGACAAATTTTTGGCAAACCCATCGAGTATTTGTATAAATTTTTTATTCAGCAAATAACATACAATTCAATAATTTTTCACTCAAAAACGGTTGGAGATATGGAAACAAATGTCAAAAAAGTTTTCAAATTGACAAAAGATGGCGAAAATTGATCAAATGCTGATCAGTGGCGTACAAAAGAAATGTTTGAAAGGGCCAAACAGGATATGGTCTTCGAAAAGAAAACAGCTTGTGAATTTCAGTTAAAATCTAGGAAATGTAATGATGCAGGCTGCAAAAATAGCTTGCATTCCAAATTCTGCTGAATATCTCCAGAACCGCAGGAATTTCGAAGAAAAAAACAATTCTTTCAGGAAATTTCAAGCACCTGTTGCTCCGTTACGAAGCTTTTGCGGACCTCTGTCTATATAAAGTTTTTTTCCACGAAAAAAAGAGTCTAGATTATCTTTGTTTGTAATCCTCAAAGTGCGCTGGCGTGTAAAATATACCACTGCAGCAGCAGCATTGTCATAAGTGGCGAATTACTCAAAAGTAGCAAGTACACATTTTAACTTGAATTCTAATATACAAAATTTGAGATTCTAAGTATATTTCGAAGAGAAATGATGTTCATATATGCAATAATGATCTAGTTCATGAAAACTCATCGCGAAACAATCACTGTGTTTTATTAGACCTAAGATTTTGATTTGAAAATTAAGTTTCCAGACCACAGAATATGTCAGATATTTTGAAATTAATGGAAAATAGATATAGCTAGTATTTGAAAAATTCGCTCTTCTGGTCTATAACAGAGGTATAATCATATGTCTCCGCATAACTGGCGAGTAGAGTCATTTCTATTGAGAATATTAACTATTACACTCTGAATAGCTTAACATCTTTCTTAAAACGTACTACGAAACTACAATCGATATCATGAATTGTCAACCTATGTTTTGCTCGGTCAAGTTTACATTTACTTATTTGGATAAAGCCAAGATTGAACTATGTGTTAGTTGATGATTACTATATCGAGAGGCATACTATATGCAAAGGAGCAGGATATAGCCGAGTTATTCTAATTCTTTTTGTTTGCTATTGAACGTTCTGGTTTCAATACTACACATTGAAATATAAATTATGGACTATAAATTACATTGCTCTTCAAAATGTACTAAGAGGCTCAAATTTAGTGAATATGAACTCAACTTTTACCATCCCAATCCACTTATTCTTCTTAGTTTAAACTACTAAAGTTTTCAAAATAGAATTTCTCTGACAAATAAGAAATACTCACACCAGAATCTATCTGACTTTTCTAAAGTTTTGAGTCGATTTCAATACTCAAAGTAAACGAAATGCTAGAATTACCCCTGATTGAATATAAATTTATCTCATCTAATAATTCAGCCGAATCGACATCTACATAATTGTGAGTGGATGGTCCTAGAAAAGTTCCCCATTTTGCTAGTTTTCCTGAATAATGCCTATAAAAGATCCAGTATTTTATGAAACTCACACTCATAAGATCTGAAACGACCCTTATCTTTCCTGAGACTATCCTTCTTCCCGAAAACTTTACAGGCCCGTCCTTGGGTCATCATCGTTTCAATTCAATATCCACCAATCTATTCGAAAAAAACTATCTAAGCATGGGGATGAATTTGAGAAAGAACTCCAATTTTAGAAATCAAATATTCGGAAAAACTCTTAAATCAGGTAATAGAAATGTTAATAGAACTCACAGTTTTTCATAATCCAAAAAAAAAGTCAAAAAGTCAAAAACATCAAGATATATACTATTTCAACATAAAATCATAAATTTTATATGTAATAATGTTCCCGATTTTTCTGTATAGACCATAACATACAGGGAGTTACATAATAACAATTTGAGTAGGGAAATATCCGTTCAGTTTCAAGGTAAAAACTTCATATAAACATAGTATATTTACGTATTAGCATGTCACAGTTTGAGGGGTTCAATCAGTGTGCAATTTTAAGAAAAAGACTTTATATAAACACAGGGCCGGCAAAACTTCATTATGGAGCTACAAAGAGTTGAAATTTCCGTTAAAAATTGTTTTTTTCTTCAAAACTCCTGCAGTTTTTGAGACATTCCGCCCAAATTTGGAATTCTAGAAATTGTTTACAACCTCCATTATTACACGTCCTAAATTTTAAATAGAATCTAAATGACGTTTCCTATTCCGGAGCCATGTCTTCTTTTGCTCTTTCAAACATATTTGCAGTACTCCACTGATCAGCTCACAAACAATTTTCGTTATTTTCTTTCAATTCAGAATTTTCCTTGACATTTGTAATTGTTCGTATCTCCGACCGTTCTCGAGCATAAAATTATTGAACGAAAGTTTGCATTCGCATAATTACCAGCACTTCTTAAAACATTTCTTAAAGATTATGACTCGTAGGCTTAGATTTTTGATTAATTTTGACAGTTGCTAAAATTGAATCAGTGTCTGCTCAAACCGTTAATTAAATTAACGATTAGTTTTGAGACTTAATTATTTTTGTAAGAAATAATCATTCGAAAAGTACAAGAAAAATTGGAAATCAGTTGAATATTTCACATTTTCCAGTTGATAAAATTCTTCACGACCTTTTATTGTACATTTTTCATATATAACGCGTCGAAACTCTACTTCCTCGAGATTCTCCTTCAAGACTGAATTCCTGCCGACGGTTCTTAGATGAAATTAGAGGGAATACTCATTTTGATAGTGAAATAATGTTCACGGTGGAAGCTAACTTTTCGAGAACTGTTATCATATAATTTATCAATAATCATTATTGAACTGAGGATAACCCCCATTCGATTGAAGAATCTCATAATCATAATAAATTCTCACTAAATGTCTGTGTAGGAATAAAAGGAAATAATTTAGTTATGCTATTCGTTTTGCCATTTCTTGAGGAGGAAATGCTTATTGTCTTGTTGTCTATTGATGTGCCACTTTAGTGAGAAACATAATGTGAATCATGCATTACGGTAAACCAGCAGATGATTACAGGGTAGAAGCTTGGAAATTCTTGAATAATACATTCAACAACCGATGAATAATGCGAAGTCGGCCCGATCTATGGCCTCCTTGATCCCAAGACTTAAATAGATTAGACTTCTTCTGATGGGGATATCTCAAACGTTTAGTACTTACCACTCCAGTGAACACTGTACAAGATTTTAAAAATCGAATAAGGACCTCTCGAGACACGATGAGAAAGACCACAGTAATATCTCAAATAGTGCGTGATAATATGCGAAGAAGGACAGAGGAATGTACTTTTGCAGGTGTAGGACACTTCCAGCAATTTATTCAGTTTTAAATTCGAATAATTCAAATTCACTCGAAAACGTTAGGAGTTACAAAAAAATTTCAATCGTTAGGAAGTTTCTCAATAGAGAGAAGATGACGAAAATTGATTGTACTCTGATCAATGGCGTACTACAAAAACTTTGAAAGAGCAAAAGAAGACATGGCCTCTGACAAGAAAACACCTTGTGAATTTCAGTTAAAATCTAGGACGTGTAATGATGAAGGCTGTAAAAAATAGCTTGCATTCCACATTTGGGCTGAATGTCTCAAAAACCATCTATCGACCAGAATGGTTTATAGCAAAAAAACAATTAGAAGCATTCGGCCATAACCTGCATTCTGCGTTCAGTGCGCCACTCGATATAGTATCTACCAACTAAAACCAACTTTTATTTTCGCACGGCCCGTCTAAAAAGGTATAAACTAGACAAAAAAAAAGGTCGACATTGACTGCGGGTTCGTGGTATATTTCGAGAGACAATAGTACCAGCTGAAATTATAATTGAGGATAATATTCGAACGCTGGTTTTTTGAGACTGCGGTGGGTTCTAGTGAAAGGAAAATTCATAATACTTTTTTATTTGTTGCACCAAAGCAATATAAAATATTCCCAAAAATAGGCGGAATCTCTCCATGAATATTTCAGGAAAGCTCTGCTCAGGAAATAGTGCAACTTGTTATTGTTGCTCGTGAATGATTCGTAAATTATGAGGGAACGTATGATAATGCCTCTGCAATAATAGATTCGTTGGCACACACTTTGAGGATTACATACAAAAGAAATCTAGACTTTACAAGGTATCTGGTGACAAAATTGCATATCCACATTAAATTCATTCAATTGGTATACCCGAATGTATATTTCAGGCCAAAAGAGCGAATTTCTCGAATATCACCCTTATCTCATTACCATATTTTTCATAATATTTGACATATTCTCCGATATCTAAACACAATTTTCAAATCGAACTCTCAGAACTTATGATATTTCACAGTGTTTGTTTCGCAATAAGTTTTATTAAAATAGTTCATTAGTGAAAATATGAACCAAATTGCACTTCAAAATGTACAGACAATCTCTAGTTCATTGGATTTGAATTCAAGTTTCTTCAATCCAATCAATTTTTTCTCATTATTTCAAAAAATCCACTTCTCATATGAGTTATTAGGCAGACCTTGTGTAATACATGGTCCGGACTTTTGTAGATACTTAAAAGCCAATACTGGAATATAAACTTGAGGATGCTGCAACTACCTTAGAAAAATTATTATGAAGAAAACTGATTGCATTCGTTCTTCATTTTTAGTGCAGAATAATTGGATGAAACACTGTAAACTCAATTTCGGATTCTCTTTATTAGACAATCCTACTTAGCGATAGCAAATACTCCAAAAACAATTGCATAGTGTTTCATAAAATCTCCTATCTTTGCAGCACCTCTAAGTCTTGTCGGATTCAAAGGATTAGAGCAGTACTTCTTAACCTATTGAATTTATCTGTTGAAATTTAAGAGCAAATTCAAAATTGAATTTATATTCACATTAGAAGAGCCATACTAAAAACAATTTGAAAATCTAAAACAAGTAATTTTTTTCAGTGCATATGAATATAAGGAAAGATGATATGGCTTAAAGTACAGATTTCAAAAACCATAGTTATAATTCAGAAAAACAGAAATAAAATATCTCAAAAATATCCTATACTGTATCCTAAACGGTGCTGTGCGAAAGAAAGTGAGTAATTCTTCAGTTAAATTCCTAAAAGAATTACTTTTGGAATTATTAGGTTTCATTCCTAGAACATTCAGTGGCATTATGGTTTTTTTTTTAGAAGGCGTCTATCGAAATTTGTGACGCAAATGGTATCATGTTAGCGTAATATTTTCCGAAAACAAAATTAATTATGTGGTCAAGTACAAAATTATAATTCCCTGTATGACCAAAGATTCTGATGTTAATTATTTTTCTTCTCCAAAAGTGGAATTATAACACCCTGTATCTTGAGTTTGCCTTCAATTATCTTTTCTATTGCTAGGTTCTATGGACAAATACATATGTTTTGAAAATCTTAGATCATTTAAAATTTTGGGGCAGCCTTTTGAGCTTATTCTCAAAATAACAACTGATATAAAATTCTAAATTCATTTCTAGAGACCTTCGAAGGATCCAGTGAAAGTAAAGTAATGTAGCACTATTTTCCGTAATTTCGCCAAATAGAGCTTCATCGCTTATGCGGTTATTCAGGAAGTATCACTTGTTTTCGGTACGCTTAATAAACAGTCAAAAACATAAATACGAACGTTTTCTGCCTGTATTTCGTAATTTCAACAAGTAGTTTCTCTCTACTAAATTAAATGCATAATGAGTATGCTCCACATGAATCGTTAGCAAATTTATTGCCTTAAACTAAGTAACGAATTCGAAACTTGATTGAGATTTGTTGAAACGCAAACTCCAATATGCGCAAACTGCGTTGAAAGAAGATTGCATTTGAAAAAGTACTGTTTCGCTAGTCCTTCCATATTGAATTGTTAGATTTTCTTTTGCATGATCAACTGAAATTAAGTATGAACTGAAATTGTTTTCGATAGTTCGTGGAGAGGTATTTCAAAATAATCTGGGCACACATTTCCCCCAAAAGAATTAAAATAGTGAAAATAAAATTTAATTATCCGGCCAAAAATTACAGTTGAAAAGTGGAAAGACAAAAAACCCCAGCTGTGAATTTTGAATAAGGCCTCAGTTCACAAATCATAGGCTCCCTGTGAAGTTTGAATTACGAATTACTGTTACTAGAGTGTTACCACTAGTACAGCGTATTTGGTGACGTGTGACACGTTTCTCAACAATTTGTCGCTCTTTTTCTGTACAATAGATATGGGTTTTGAAATCTGTAACGTAAGCCATAATATATTCTCTTAATTCATATGCACTGAATAGAAAAAGATCACTTGTCTTAGATTTTGAAATTGTCTTTACTATAGTTCTTCTACAATATCGAAAGAGGTATACAAAATTCAAGTTTAACTGCATCTCTCGATTGGTCATCATGCTGTAGATTGATAAAAATTTAAAATTTCAGACATTTCATCAATTCTGAATACCATTGTCTAAGAGTGGGCGTTTTTTTTGCCTGCTTTAAATATAAGCACGTTATTTATAATCATATAATCATTGATTTGATTTGATCTTATCTGATCTGAATCAGATTCAAATCACGCGAATCATCTCCTAGAAAATAATCATTCTTTCGACCCATAGTTTGAAATTTTGCATACAGATAATAAATATTGGAAGGTAGATCTTTAGAAATCAATAGATACAAACACTCAGGTAGACTCATCAATGAACAAGTCGATTCAAGCCCTTCACCTCTATTGAATCTTTTCGGGGAGCAATCTATTCCTTAATTTTATTGGAGATACCTGTCATAAATAACCACTTAAGAAGAAGCAACCCAATAAGCTTTTAATTACTCAAGAACATTTATAGTTATATTCTAATTTATATTTTTCTGTATATTCATTCGTCTGAAGAAGCTACGGTGTAGTGAAACGCGTTACGAATCGCATTTATTAAGTAAAATTCCTTAAAACACAGTACTTGTTTTTTATTATTGATAATGGAATTTTACCAAGTAAAATCCTCCCAAATTCAAATATTTCAAGATACTGAATGCAGATTCGTAGTACATTTTAAGAGATCACCATGATTATTTTATGCGGTCAGGATTTAGTGTATAATATGCGCAATAGAAATAACTCAGACCTCTGCATGAAAATAATTAGGAAAAGTATTCGAACAAAACTTTCTCGAAAATACGATTGGTTGAGCAGCGCTCTAGATATAGCGCAATTTTCACAGTACCTGTTAAAGTAATGTCATAGTTTTCAACATGAAAACTTTTCTAATACTTAATAGGCGTACGTGTGTACTTAATGCTTGTGAATGATTTGACAATTATGCGAAACGTTTGATAATACATCTGCTGCAGTAGATTTTACTGCACGCTTGCACTTTTTGAGGATCACAAACAAAAATGATCTAGACTATAAAAAGGTGTGCGGTGACACATATTCCACATTATAATTATTCAATAGGCATCCCCGATAGTATTTTTCCGGCCAAAAGAGAGAATTTTTGAATATCACCTATATCTAATTTCCATACTTTCCTTAATGTTCTACATATTCTGTGGTCTCTAATTTCTTGGTTATTTTGTCGGTGTTAACAAATTGAGCAGTATTAAAGTTCAATCGTAATATTCAACATTTCTACTGTTCATGATGTAATTCATAGACTGACAAGCTCCTACAATTTCGATGATCTCCAGTCTAAGTCTGTATCAGATATCCAATTATATAATGTTGGGTCATATACAAACATTTATAATATCATTTCATGACACATTTAAATCACTTTGATATTCTCCCATGAAATGACATTTTTAATGCTATTCTCAATTTGAGAAAAATATTGCAGTAAAATAAAGTTCAAGTTTTTTCGAAACTCCTATTTTTAACACAAAAATCTTAAACGAGAAATCTTATCTGAAATGTTTCATTAGATAGTCCAAAAATTGGTATGAAATTAGTGTTATTGAAAAAAGAAGAAAATTCACCCTCAAAGTATAGAAGAGTTAAATAAAATATTAATTGCAGATCATCCAACTGCCTTATCAGGTCTTATAGGCTTTGTGGAAACATTCATAAGAATCAAAGAGAACAACAAAAATGAAGAAATGAAAAAGATATCAAAACTCTAATTAAGAATGTTAGAATGGCGCCTCGGAGAATATAAATCGTTTCTTCTAATGTTTCAGCTAAATCAACATGTTCTAAATAATTTTGAGTTGATGATCCTGGCAAGTTACCTTTTTTTTCTACTGATTTGTAATCTTCAAAGGGTGCGTCCGCGCAAAAAAAAACACTTCAGGAGAGGCATTATCATACGTTCCCGCATAAGTGGCGAATTATTCAAAAGCAGCAAGTACACACTTGGACTTGAATTCTAATTTAATAAATTTGGGATTATATGTACATGTGGAGGAGCAATGATGTTCATATTATCAATTATGAACTATTTCATGGAAACTTATCTCGAAATAAGCTCTGTGAGATTTTATAAGACTCAAAAGTTTGATTTGTAAACGGTGTTTCGAGACCACAGAATACATTGAAAACTATGGAAAAAAGATATAGGTAATATTCGAGAAATTCGCTTTTTTGGCCTGAAATAATTTTGAATTAACCCTGTATTTTCCTGAAGTTATTTCGAGAGGTATTGAACGAAGAACACCCAAAATTCAATTCAACTTACAGTACCATCAGAGTCATATTAAGGTTCTACTTGTTTATGAAAACTTAACTTAATAAAACAAAATACCCTTCTTTACTTCAACGAGGGTATTTCCTTTGTAAATATCTGTCTTGATTGGAATTCAGAAACAGTAACCGACATCAATTTCGAAAACAGCAGAAATTTAGCTATTTCGAAATAATTCAATATCCCCTTGAAATAACAGGTAGATAATGGATACTTGGCTTTTTACAAGTAACTTCCATAACTTATGTCATGCTGAATGACTCTACTGAAAGAAAGTGAGATCTTCTATACAAAATATAGACAGAAAAGCGCATCATCTGTCAATAGCGCTTCGAGGAGTATCTCATCAGTATTTGTTGTATTTCAAGTCAGAAAGAAATTGTTGATGAGATTTTTACAGGAGATGGAAATGGAATCAATTTATACAGATCGTGTTTCATATCACTAACTAGTGGAATTTTTAATGAAGAAATTAGGTTTTCCTCATCATTAATGACTGAAATTTTACATATAGAGTAATAGATGTGCATTGATTCATCATTATCTAACGAGATTGGAGCTAAATGCACATGTATTACTCTATTTGTAAAATTCCAGTAATTTATGATAATCAAAACCTAATTATAATTTTACTTTGAATAGTTCATCTCTCAATTCTCTTGGTCTTATAATCCTAGGGTGAATAACATTCTGCCTAGCAAAGAGAAGTGATGCAGTGATGTCATCGATTTTTTCATTTAATTCCGAGATTAATTGAATTTACATGATAATATGATCAGTGACTATATAATGATTCCTTTCATAGCTTTGATTATTTTTTCTGGAAAATCAAAACGTGTTGATTTTTTCATTAAGCCTCGACTCATTCACTTTGAGGGATTGTACAGAATTATTATAGTTTATTATTGCCGATAACATTGTTTGAACTTGATCCTTCATATGCAATTTGGTTTCACCATTCTTAATTACTAGACCTTTTATTGCATTTGAATATTATTGGGCATCGCCTGGCATCAAGTGTACTGATGATCCATTCAAATGACGACGATATACCATTATAAAGACCGCGTTCATTTCAGCGTTCTATTTTATGAGCAACGAGATGAAAGAGTGTATCAGATTTCTTTTCTTAAACTGGAATTTGGAATTTTGCCTACTGAAATGATACAAGTACAATGATAAGTAGGAATTTGAGGCTCTACCGAATATGTGCATAGATTTACGCTATAGAAGTAAATTTTCTTAAAAATATCAAATTTTTCTTGATAGAAACTGAAGTTTGAAAATTAAATTAAGGTGAAATAATTGTTATATACTTGAGCAAATTCCAACTTTCGGTAATAAATACCGGCATGTGTCGAAATATTTGTTATGTTGTATGGAAAAGAAGAATCAGTTTATATGAATCTGACGGAAAAGAATAGTAGGAGAAGCGGAAGCAGGAAGAGCATTTTGAAAAGTTATGATTATTCACTCTATTGTAATATCAAATTTTTGACTTTTCTTCGCTTTGAAGTTATTCAAGTTAGCTAGTTAGCACATTAGAGCTGTGTAGCTAACTATTGGCTTTTGTTAATCCTAAACTCGATTTGCTGATGATAATCTTCATAACTGTAACGAAATTAGGGTGATTATGTGACCGATTGTGTAACAAGAGCTTCATGACCAAAACCATACTCATAGTTCGTAAATTCGTTGAAAAGATGTAATAAGAAAATTGGCTGAGTTCATACAAGAGAAAATTAGGGAAGGGTTGAAGGAAACAAATGAAAGGATTTACTGATCGTTTAATCGTACCATCGTTGCTCCTGCTGATCCGCACAATTTTCAGGGGTAATCTCGATATCGTTCGGTACAAGTTGGCGAAGCACGTTGCGCATAAGTTATATTACATTAATCACGAGCACATATCTCTTTATCGTGTTAGTCGTTTGGTCATTGATTGCGGATTGGCCATCTCGTGATAGCACGAATAATTTTTTTAGGAAGGGAAATAATGACATCTGACGTCTGAAGAAGCTATGATGTAGTGAAACGCGTTACGAATCGCAATTATAAAGTAAAATTCCTTAAATCATAGTACTTGTTTTTTATTATTGATATTGGAATTTTACCGAGTAAAAGCCTCCCCAATTTAAAGAACAAAAAAAAAACAATGTTTATTAAATTTCTTTTCACTAGAACCAACCGAGTACTAATTACTATATTGAGTGGCGCACTAAATGCAAAATGCAGGTTGAGGATGAACGTGTCTAATTGTTTTTCAGCTATCGAAGGTGCTGGTTAGAATATTCAAAATTAAAATAAATAGGGTGTTACATAATAGTATGTCACCCTGTCTACTTTTGTAATAGTATGTCAGCCTGTATATTTACGTATTAGCATGTCAAAATTCGAGGGGGTTAATCAGTGTGCAATTTAAAGAAAAAGAGTTCATATGAACATAGGCAAAAGCTTCGTTACGGAGCTACAGGGTTGTGAAATTTCCGGAAAAAATTGATTTTTCCTTCAAAATCCCTGCAGTTTTTGGGACATTCATTCCAAATCTGAAATGCAAGCTTTTTGTTTCAGCCTTCATCATTACACTTCCTAGATTTCAACTGAAATTCACAAGGTGTTTTTTTTCCGAGGAAATGTCTTCTTCTGCCCTTTCAATTTATTTTGCAATACGCCACTGATCATTTTTCGTCATATTCGTTCAATTTAAACTTTTTTCGACTCTTCTAATCTTCACGTATCTCGAATTGTTTTCGAGTGAAAAGTTATTTGAATTTCTATCATTTGAATCGTATGTTATCCTCTAAATAAAAAATAGAGGAAATACTCGATAGGTATGATCGAAATTTGCTTTTATTTTGTTAGCTCTGCTTCTGATTCTCAACTTATACTTATTCAATATCGAACTATGTAAGAGAACAATTAAACAGTGAATGAATTGATGGAAGTGTCCTCCACCTGCAAGAATACAGATCTCTCATAACCATATTTTCCAGAATATTTGACATATTCTGTGGTCTGGAAACACAATTTTCAAATCGAACTCTCAAGTCTGATAAATTTTCACTGTGTATGTTTCGCTATAACTTTTCATGAAATATTACATGAGTAAAAATATGAACAACATTGCTCTTCAAAATGTACTAAGAATCTCAAATTTAATGGAAATTAATTCAAGTCCTTCATCCCAGTACATTGTTTCTCCTTAGCTTTAAACTCCAAAAGTTTTCAAGATAGAATTTCTCTGACAAACAAAAAATACTTTCACCAGAATCTATCTCACATTTCTATAGTTTTGATTCGATTTCAATTCAAGACTGAACGAAATACTTGAATTATCCCTATGAGAATTTGATATTCCCCTCATTTGATTACATTTTTATGATATGCTTAATTTGAGAAAAATATCACCCTATCAGATATCCAATTTTATGATGCATTGGCGATGAAGTTCTATTGGGAGAAATAACTGAAAATAGTTCTACATTACCTATTTCACTTTCATCGGATCCGTCGAAGGCCTCCAGGAAAAGATATTATATTAGTTGTTGTCCTGAGATTCAGCTCAAACAGACTGTCCCAGTATTGTAAATAATCAACTCTTAGATTGTCCAATTATGTGTATTTTCTAATAAAACCTAGCATAGGAAAAAAAATTAAAGGCAAATTCAAAATAGAGGGTGTCCTAGCTCCTCTTTTTGAGAAGAAGAATAATTAACATCGGAATCTTTGGTCATACAGGAAATTGGAATTTTGTACTTTACGAAATAATAAACTTTATTTTCGGAAAATATTACGCAAACATGAAACCATTTGCGTCACATGCTCTCGATGGACCACTCCCAAAAGAAACCATAATGCCACTGATTCTCCTTAGAATGAGGCCACATACTTTCAAAGGTAATTTCTCTAAGAACTAAACGGAAGTATTACAATTTTTCTTTCGAACAGCACAACAGGGCCATGTCTTCATTTGCCCTTTCGAACCTCTTTGTAGAGAGCCACTGATCAACGTACAATTAATTTTCGTCATATTCGTTCAATTAGGAAACATTTCTGACAATTGTAATTTTTCTTATCTCCAACTGTTTTGATTATTGAATTTTTCATTGCATGGTATTCGCTAAATGAAAAAGTAGAAGAAATACTCGATAGATAGGCCCGAAATTTGCCTTTAGTATGATAGCTCTGCTTTTGACACACAACTTGTACTTCAATATCAAAGTGAAAAAAAGGAACAAATAAAAACTAAATAAATTGATGGAAAGAACCTCCACCTGCAAGAATACAGGTCTCTAATTTCCATAGTTTTCAAAATAGTTGACATAATCGGTAGTCTGAAAACACAATTTTCAAATCGAACTACTAAGTCTATTAAAATTTCACTATGCATGTTTCGCAATGAAATTTCATGAAATAGTTCATGAGTAAAAATATGAACTACATTGCTCTCAAAATGTATTAGTGTATATGAATCCAAGGTCTTTCATCCAAATCCAATATTTCTCCTTAGCTTTAAACTCCAAAAGTTCTCAAGATAGAATTCCTCTGACAAACAAGAAATACTTGCACCAGAATCTATCTGACATTTCTATATTTTTAATTCGATTTCAATACTAAGACTGAACGGAATAATATAATTACGCCTCAGAGAATATAAATACATTTCATCCAATGATTCAGCCAAATCGATATCTTCATAATTATGAGTCCATGTTCCTAGAAAAATTCCCCATTTTTCTATTTCTCCTACAAACTGCCTATTAACGATCCTGTATTTTATGAAACTTACACTTATAAGATCTGCAACGACTCTTATCTTTCCTAAGACTCTCCTTCTTCCCGAAAACATGACAGGTCCGTTCATTTTGGGACATCATAGTTTCAATTCAATACTAACCAACATATTTGAAAATAATATCTAAGAATGGGGAAAAATTTGAAAAATAACTCCAATTTCAGACGGCAAATATTTGGAAAAACCGTTAGATAAGGTAAAAAGAATGTTGATGGAAATCACAGTTTTTCATAATCCAAAAAAAATTTCAAAACATCAGAATATATGGTATATCTAAATAAAATCATAACTTTGATATGTAACTATGTTACCGATCTTTCTGTCTAGATCACAATATACAGGGAGTTACACTATAACATAACAACATAAGAGGAGAAATCTACGTACATTTCTCAAAAAAATACTTCATTCAAACAAAGGTCCGAAAAAGCTTCGTTACAGAGCAATAGGGGGTTAAAATTTTCGTAAAAAATTGATTTTTTCTACGGAACTCCTGAAGTTTTCAAGATTTTCAGCCCAAATTTGGAATACAAGCTATCTTTTACAGCCTCCGTCTTTACGCGTCCTAAATTTCAACTACACTCTATATGGTGTTCATTTTTCTGGAGCCATGTCCTCTTTTGCCCTTTCAAACATATTCATTGTACTCCACTGATCAGCTTATAAACAATTTTCGTCTATTTCTTTCAATTTAGACACTTCTTGACATTGGTAATATTTTCGTAACTTCGACCGTCCTCGAGCACAAAAGTATTAAACGAGTGTTTGCATTCGCATAATTGAAAGCACTTCTTATTAAAACAAATGACTCGTAGGTATAGATTTTTGATTTATTTTGACAGTTGCTAAAGTTGTACCAGTGTCTGCTCAAACTGTTAATTCAAATGATTTGTTTTAGGACTTTCTAAATTATTGCTGTAAGAAAAATCGGCTAATTTTACTAACGGCGAATTTGTACACAAACAAGTTCTGAATTTACCTTGTATTCATCTGAAGTTACTTCGAGAGGAATTGAACAAAGAACACCCAAAATGATACTGAATTTAATATAACTTACAGTGCCATCAAAATTATGTTAAGGTTCTACTTGCTTATGAAAATTTCACAGAGATCTCGTTTGTGTAATGTCTGCAAAAAAAACAGTATTTTCTAGAGGCATTATGTAGGAAGAAAAGTAAAAAGGATAATTCTCCAGGACCATCAATTCATAATTATTCAGGAGATGTCGATTTGTGTGAACAATGAGATGAAATGAACTTATATTCTCAGAAGGGCAATTTGGGTTGTCCGTTCAGTCTTATAATGATGGGGAGATTTTGAAAAAAATAGGTAGCGGAAATGAACCAACTACATCTTCATCATTTTATATCAGAAATGCTATAGTGAAGACAACTTGAAAATATAAAACCAGTGATTCTATTCTGTGCATACTTATATAAAAAATATATTAGGGCTAAAGGTACAGGTCTCAAAAACCATAGTTATTATTCACATATAATTGAAAAAATGTTGAGAAACGAGTCACAAATCACCGACTTCAGAGCAGGAGTGGTTACCCAATGTTAACAGATTTGCAATTCGAAATTGTCAGAGTAGGCTATGATTTGTAAATTATTATGTTGGCAATTTTTAAGAAAACCGAACTTTACATTTATAAGTAATGTAAAGCAATGAAATAGAATAGCTACTCGTAGACAATGGTATTCAGAAATGATGAAAATTACGAAATTTGAAACTCTGACTAATATACAGCATGATACCCAAACAATACAAGCAGTTCATTTTGAATTTTTCTTAAACCGCCTTCGATATAATGGAGAAGCTATAGTAAAGACAATTTGAAAATCTGGAACAAGTGATTTCTTTCTATTCAGTGCATGTGAATAAGGAATATATGTTATAGCTTAAGGTACAGATTTCAAAACCCATAGCTATTGTAAAGTAAATCAGGGATGAAATATAGAGAATACCAAAATTCACTGTACTAGTGGTAACTGTCTGGTAACAGATTCATAATTCAAACTCCACAGAGTAGGCTATGATTTGTGAAATAAGACCTCATTCAAAATTCGAGGGTGGGGCTTTTCGTGAATGTCTTTCTATTTTTCAGTTGTAATTTTCGGCCGGAAAATTGAATTTCCTTTTTCCTATTTGAAAGTTTTTGGTGGAAATGTGTGCCCAGATTATTTTGAAATAACTCTCCAACAAACATCGAAAACATTTTCAGTTTATACTAAATTCCACTCGATCAGGCGAAAGGAAATCTAACAATACTATATGGGAGGAATAACGAACCAGCACGTTTTTGACTGCAATTTTCTTCCAACGTGGTTTGCGCATATTCGAGTTTGCGTTTCAACAAATTCCAATCAAATTTCGAATCCGTAGTGGTAATGTCCGAATCTAAAAATTAAGAATCCTCGAACAGTTGCAGGACAAATTATGTGGATCATAATCATTATGCATTCAATTTAGTAGAGAAAAATTGATTATTGACATTACGAAATACAAACAGAAAACGTACATATTTATTTTTTTAATTTTTATTTCTCATATCGAAAACAAATGATACTTTCTGAAGAAGCGTATTGGCGATGAAGTTCTATTGGGAGAAATAACTGAAAGTAGTGCTACATTACCTATTTTCCTTTCACCGAATCCTCCGAAGGTCTTTGAAAATAAAAGAAAAATATTCTGTCAGTTGTTTCCTTGAGACTCAGCTCGAAAATGCTGCCCCAGAATTGTAAGTGATCAGATCTGAGATTGCCCAAACATGTGTACCTTCTGATAAAACCTAGCAACAAAAAAAATTAAGGGGAAATTCAAAATTTAGGGTATAAAAGTTCCCCTTTTTGAAAAGAATAATAACTATCATCAGATTCTAAGATCGTACAGGGAATTGGAATTTTGTACTTGACCACATAAAAAAACTTTATTTTCGGAAAATAATACGCAAACTTGAAACCATTTGCGTCGCAAGCTTTCAATGGACCCCTTCAAGAAAAAAAACCATAATGCCACTAAATATTCTAAGAATGAGACCACATTCTTCCAAAGGTAATTCTTTAAGGAACTAAACGGAAGAATTCAGAATCAAGTGAGGTCTTCATACGTTCAGAGAATAACGTTCAGTTAGCACGTTGTAAGCCTGCCGAAGCGAGAGATATATCAACTGCCGTAGATCGTCTGTTTCATGATTTAACAAATGTGTTTTGTTTTTTGTTTAGTATAGTTGTTCCAAGTCTTTTATGGTTTCCTACCTTTGGCATCCTCAAATTTATTTGACGTTCCAAATCTATTGGTCGTAATCCTTGTACTAAATGAATTTTGAATGCGTGGTACTTATGCTCTGTGAGTATTCTCTGAATAGTTCTCTTACCAGTTCCCAGTTCTCTTGCTAGAGTACGCAATGAATCATGAGGATTCTCACCAGTATACGCTAAAATATTCATAACATTTTTGTCAGTTTTTACCGGAATTCGATGGTGCCTATGTGTGAAATTTGGAAATGATCCATTTTCCATTCCAACGTTAGAAATGTTGAATTCGATGGTAGACGACGAGCTGGTAATCGTACATTACACAGATGAGCAGCGTCGCCACTCTTTTTCCGACACTCCCCATAAATGAGCAACATATCCACATACTCATTAGCACTAAATGTAAGAGGCATATTTGCAGCTTATTGCACTAGTAAGTATCCTTCTATTCTTCGAAATTGTATTAAAAAATATATTTCTACTTGCTTTCACTTCACAGTTCATAGATACTCTTTCAAAAACTTCAAAATTGACGGTGGGTACGGTTGCATAGAAACACTTCATGAAATGGGTCTGCGCATAACTTTTTATTAGGTTCTCTATGGCTTTACGTTCTACGTTTTTTCCATATCTACCTATGTTTCTCTGTTGAAAATAAAGCGCCTTGAATTCTGCAGCCTATTGTTTTGAATATATTTATTTTTAGAGTTTTCAGAATATCAATGAAATGATTCTTTCTTTCTCGCCAACAGACAACATTAAAACGTTGGAAAAAGATATACTACCATACTCTGAATTCATTTCATTAGTGACACTAAAAAATTTTAAGGGTTACAATTTGAAAACTAAACTGGGGGGTTGTTTCTTGAGAGTCGAAAGAAAATTTCGAGCGTCGAATGTGTGAGTTGGAGACATAAACCAGTATGGAGATAAATCACTTAGGCGACTGTATTTCGTCTTTGTTATGCTCATCAGCGGAAATGGATAATATGGATTGATTGAAGAAAAAATCTATGTTGAGATATTTAAAGGAGATGGAAGTGAAACCAATTTATACAGATCATATTTCAAATCACTGATTAGTGGAATTTTTAATGAAAAGATTAGGTATCGATTATCATAAATGGCTAAAATTTTACATATAGAACTTAATGCATATGTATTACTCTATATGAAAATGACAGTCATTTATGATAATCAAACCTAATTTCTTCATCAAAAGTTGCATCATTTAGTGATTTGAAGTAATCATAATTATCTGACGAGATTGGAACATTAGAAACATATTATAATTTCTCTTTTAACGGTTCATATCTCAATTCTCTTGGACTTATAATCTTGGGTTGAATAATATTCCGCAAAACAAAGGGAAGTCATGCAGTGATGTCATCGACTTCTTCACTCAATTCCGAGACTAATTAAATATAAATAGTAAAATGATCAGTGACTACATCTTCAGTAAGAATACCAGTCATAGCTTTGATTATTTTTTTCTGTAAAAACCTAAACGCGTTAATCTTTTCTTTAAGCCTTGTCTCATTTACTTTGAGGGAATCTACAGAATTAATATAGTTTATATTTGCCGATGACATTATTTAAACTTGATTCTCCATAAGCGTTTAAGTTTCACGATTCCTAAGGATAACTAGAGCATCGACGGCATCAGGAGGATCGATGATCCATTCAAATGACGTCGATATAACATAAAAAGACCGCGTTCATTTCTGCGTTCAATTTTACTACCATCAAGATAAATGAGGGTATCAGATTTAATTTTCATAGGCCGGAATTTGGAATTTCGCCTACTGAAGGGATTTATTAGGATGATAAATATGAATTTGGGGTTCTACCGAATTAACATTTCATTCCTGTTTTCCTGAATAATATCCGTGGTTTTTGAAATTCGTATCTTAAGCCATATCATATTTTCCTATTATCATATGCACTGAATATAAAAAAATCACTTGATTTAGATTTGTAAATTGTCTTTACTATATCTCTCCTTATGTGAAAATTAGTTTAAGTTTTATCCATTTATTCCACACCAAAAAAAAAGACTGAATTCAATGAGTTTTGCTCATGATAATTCTCCTAAGGTAGTTGCAGCCCCTTAAATTTATATTCAAATCGCTTTTCGGTGTCTTCGAAAGTCTGAACCTTGTATTAACCAAGTACTGCACAATAACCCATATTATAAGTGGATTCCTAAAACTAATGAAAGAAAAAAATTAATTGGACTGAGGAAACTTGAATCATGTCCAATAGATTTGAGATTCTCTTTACATTTTGAAGTGCAATTTGATTAGTATTTCTACTAATCATTAATTTTATGAATATTTTGCGAAACGAGCACTGGAAATTTCATTAGTTTTGACAGTTCGATTTGAAAATTGTGTTTAGACACCACAGAATATGTGAAATATTATGAAAAATATGGAAATGAGACATAGGTAATATTCGAGAAATTCGCTTGTTTAACCTAAAAATTACAATCGGATTTACCAATTGAATGCTTGTAATGTGGATTTGGAATTTTGTCACCCGATACCTTGTAAAGTCTAGTAATCCACAAAGTGTGTGAACGTGCAGCCATTGTCATAGGTTCCCGCAAAATTAATTTTTAACTTTTTCAATTATTGCACATAACCAATATGAAATAATTCTAAACATATGCGGAATCTTACAAAAAATTTTTCAGCAACGCTCTGCTCAGGATATAGCGCAATTTTCAAAGATACCGGAAACTTTTTCAATACTTAATAAGTGCACGTGTGTTCTTTATGCTTGAGAATGATTCGCCAATTATCGGGAGACGTATGATAATGCCTCTGCTGTAGTAGATTCTATTGCACTCTCGCACATTTTGAGGATTACAAACAAAAAAATCTAGACTTTACAAGGTATCTGGTGGAAAAATTGCATAACCACATTATACTCATTCAATAGGTATACCTGATTGTATTTTTCAGGCCGAAGAAGCAAATTTCTCGAATATTACCTATCAAACTTGTAAGTTTTTAAGTAGGACACCCTATATATCATTGCATACTCGAACTGTACGTTCAAAAAAATATTGAGTTTCATCAGGAAATACTATACCTAAACATTAAGGTATTTCAGATTATTCAATTCTTTTGAAAAGCTGTAATTTTTATTCTCAAAACACTCAAAAATTATTCGAGATAATTCAAGCGAAATTCACAGTGACGCGACAAAAAAAGATCGTAATTGATATTTCAATTACTCCGAGTTGCTTATGATATACAGGGTGTGATAAAATTAAAACTGATCAACTAACTTGATTGTTTCAAGTACGATGCCATATATTTCTATCCACCCAAAAATTCATATATTTTTAATCTATCGAACAATTCTAGGAGGTGCTAGAGCTAAGAATACCTAAAAAGAGGGTTTCTTACATTATAAGACGAAAATTCTAAATTGGCTCGAATTGAGGTTTCCCGATTGCAACATCCATAGTATTTTCATTTATCTAGTAAGCTGTTGACAATAGATATGTCAGATAATTCTCTGTCTGTCAGTTGAGTTATTACAACAGCACTAAAACCGGTTGAAGTATCAATCAAATCAAAAAATAATCAGTCAAAATGGATACTTATTCAAAAGAAGATCCTGTTGACATGAGCAAAGTGCTTTCGAAAAAGTTATGATCCAGAGAGTAGTAGCGTCATTTATCAAAAACCCACTACAAAAAAAACCAATTCATGGAAATAAGGAGAATGTTATTATGGTACTCGGTTCTGTGATCGAAAATCGTAATATTAGTCAGAATGAAATAAGTCAAAATACTTATATTAGTGGAACAAGCATTTTGAGAATTCTTAACAGCAGCATTTTCAGCCTTATATGATCCAGCTTGATCAAAATCTCAATGGAAATGATTTAAATAACTGATTTCAATTTTATTTGTGGGTAGTTGATAGAGTAACGGAAAATGACAGTTTTTTCGAAAATGTATCGTTCAGTAATTAATGTACCTTTCACAACAATGATCTGGTGACTAGACACATTTTCCACAATTATTCCGATTTTAATCCACATACATACAGAGTAATGAATACAATTGAGTATGAAGCGGAATATGTGAGAACGGATGACTTCAAGACTCCAGATAATCTAAAGCTAAATTTCGGGCATATAACATAATCTTTTGTTAATACCCATCGCAGCTAATTTATGTGATACATAGGTTTTCATAAGATTTTTTTAAAGTACTGGCGAAAGAATTATAAATATATATATATATATATATATATATATATATATATATATATATATATATATATATATATATATATATATATATATATATATATATATATATATATATATATATATATATATATATATATATAGTCTGGACTAGCCAGATTATGACGACACACAGAGTGCCGCTCTGCCTCGACCGACTCCGGTTGTGATCGGGCGTTACGATGTTGTCGCGAGATCATTGAGAGATTCTACATTGCTAAACAGCTCGCATAAACATTGTTATCATTATTGTGATAAGCCATTGAAATATTGTTCGAATAAGTGTGGACTTGTAGTTGATTCAGGTAATATAAGATTACACTGAATCAGTTCAACATTTGAATTTATAATTTTATTTAAATAAATTACAGTGATTAACCAGCATCAACCACCTCATTTATTCAAACCTTTATAAGTTTTGAATCCAAACTTATAAATCAACTACAGACAAACATGTCGCCACGAGCAACCTTCCACTTCCTGGTGGATGCCTTAGATGCAAAGACAACGGTTGTGAGGGTTCTCACCATACAGTTAGAAGGAGAAGACACCGTTTTTCAATTTCCAAGAGAGCAGCAACTCAAGGAACATCACCCAGCCCTGTTTGGAACAACCATTGTCAAAAACGTTATCAAAGGACTGAAGATCAGAAGAAAGTTTCGTAACATTCGTATTACGCTGGCTGATGAACTTCAGCAGGAGTACCTAGACAAGGAGGGTAATGTATGCTTTCATGATCAATATCTTGACGAGGTTCAGGGCTATGTCAATCCTAATCCCACTGCTCCTCAAATTTCTCGCACAAATTTAGATACTAACAAACCCATTCATTCAGTGGTGAAGAATTTGATTCTTGAAAAGTTTAATGGAAAAAACCAAAATGCGAAAACATTTTTGAGTATTTTAGTAAAAGAATGCGAGCGGTTAAACATCGAAAGCTCTCGCTATTCGGAAGTTCTTAGACTCTTCGTAGAAGGACTAGCTCTTGATTGGTATCTAACCTTTTTAAAAATAAAGTCTCTCTCTTATGAATGGGAGTTCTGGCAAAATTCGTTTTTGGACACTTTTTCGGAAGTGGGATGGACTGAGATTAAATATGCCTACACCTTTCGTTACTTGAACGGTTCGCTTCTAGATTACGCGCTAAAAAAATTAAATTTACTCATCGATGCGGATCCTGAATTGACGGCTAACAGTCAAATGAACTTTATTGTTTTGGGCCTCCCTACTGATGTAAGATTACGCATCTATAAATGCGATTTACTATCGAGGGACGCTTTGATGTCGCGCATTCGGCAATTAGAACCGCTGGTGGTAAATAATGATAAAAAAATGAACTCAAGTCGCAACGATCGGTTTAATGTTGTAGGAAACAGTGAAAGAGTCGAAAACACGTCAGGCGGTGAATTGAAGTACAAGAAATTAAACAGACAAGTTTTAAAACCGTGCTCGCATTGCGCAGTTAAGGGTTTCCCAAATCGATTCCACCCGGAGAACACATGCCGCAATTTTATTAATAATACAAAACGAAATTATAAAAATGATATGATCAAATCTGTGAATAATACAGAATTAGAAGATAGTATCTCATCGTCAGATGAGGCAAAACACGAATAACGACCCCACTTATAAAATTGAAAGTTCTAATAGCTGGTTCTCCAGCTATTGCCTTGTACGATTCAGGTTCTAATATTTCAATAATAAATTTTGAGTCGATAAAAAAATTAAAATTGAGTCAAAACATAAGTGGGGTGAAAAAAATAAAAGCCTTTTCAGGATCGACGGAAACGCTTGGTTCTATTGTCATACCTTTGAAAATATTTAATATTGTGGAAAATTGTTTTTTATTTGTCGTGAAGAGTAACTCTTTCGAAAATGATCTTCTCCTTGGGCTTGATACTATTAAAATCTTCAAGTTACGCCAAGATGAGAAATTAAAAATTTCACAGAAAAGCAATTTAAACGATAATTCGCTGAATGAAATGAAATTAAATTCACCAATAATTAATCATATGTATCTTGGTGGGTCTCATGTTCAACAGATGGTAAGCACGGCAACGGCCGATAACTTAGTATTGAACGAGATACTCCAGAAACACGAAAACATTTTCGCTGATGGTAAATTTGATATAGGGACAATCAGAAATTACTAAGCGTCGATAAAATTAACGGAAAATAGATTCGTGGCAAAAATACCTTATAGATGTTCCTTGCAAGATAGGGATGAGATCGACTCTCAAGTCAAAGCCCTTTTAAAAGCAAATCTCATCGAGAGTTCGACCAGTCCATTTGGTGCCCCGGTAACTCTTGTTTTTAAAAAGGAGGATGGTAGAAAATCGCGTCTTTGTATTGATTTCAGTGAACTAAATAAAATTATTGTTCCCGAGGTTCATCCGTTCCCTGTTATTGATGACTTGCTACTAAAGGTGCGAGATTGTAAAATTTTTACGAACCTAGATATTAACTCGGCATTCTGGTCGATACCAATAAGGAAAAAGGACAGATATAAAACGGCTTTTGTCACACACAATGGACATTATCAATGGTCTTGTTTACCGTTTGGTCTCAAGTCAGCGCCGGCTATTTTTCAGAGAATTTTGAATAATGTGATTTTCGAGAACAACCTAAACTCATTCAGTATGAATTATATTGATGATATTTTAATTTTTTCCAAAAACCTCGAGGAGCACATGAGTCACATTGATAAGGTTTTGAATGCAATTAAAAAAGCTAATTTCAAATTGAATCGGGATAAATGTAAATTTATGCAGAGTTCGGTGTCGTACCTAGGTCACTTAATCGGGGAGAATACTATAAAAGCATTGAAGGACAATTTAATTGCAATAAAAAATTTTCCAACTCCAAGAACTCAAAAAAATATAAGGCAGCTTCTTGGTAAAATTAATTTTTATTTGAAATTTATTCCAAATGCGTCAGCCATTTTAGAGCCACTGCATAGACTGCTAAGGAAAAATGTTCGTTTTGAATGGTCGCAAGAATGTGAATCTAGTTTTGAGAAAGTGAAAGAATTCATCTGTGCAGACCCAATTTTAGCGATATTTAATCCAAAACTTCCAATTTATATTTTTACGGACGCTTCAAAAGAAGGGGTGGGCGCCACTCTGAAACAACCACAGGGAGACAATTCCCTAAAGCCGGTATTTTTCTTCTCAAAAAAATTAACGCAGCCACAAAAGAAGAAGGGAGCAATTTTTCTCGAATGTATGGCTATAAAAGAGGCCATTTTATACTGGCCATATTATTTGATGGGTCAGAAATTTATTATTTTTTCCGATCACAAGCCTTTAGAAGGTTTTAGACTAAAAAATTGCCGGGACCCCGAGTTATTGTCGATACTGAATTATATTTCAAATTTCGATTTTGATATCAAATATAACCCTGGCAAAAATAACGTTGGAGCTGATTGTCTTTCTCGTAATCCAGTTTTGAACGGGAATGACAATGGTGAATCCTTGATTAAAATAGTAAACTTTGTTACGTTAGAGGACATTAAAGATAATCAAAAAAGACTTTCTACAAAAAAGGAAAAAGTTATCATGAAGAATGATATCTATTACAAATCTTTATATAAAAAAGATAAAATCTGGGTAACGGAAGATTTTGGTATAAGTTTAATAAAAATATTACATAACAACACTCACATAGGGGTAAAGCAATTAACCTTGACCTTGACTCCCACTTTTTACTTTAAGAACATGTACAGACATATTAAAGTTATTTGCAGAATGTGTGAAACGTGTGCGAGAAATAAGTCACGATTTGGTTGCTTCAAACAACCCTTATCTCAATTAGGCCCGGCGTCCAAACCGTTTCAAATTTTGTCCTTGGACACTATAGGGGGCTTTGCAGGAAATAGATCCCCGAAAAAATATTTACATTTTGTAGTTGACCACTTCACAAAATTTGCCTTTGCGATAACTTCAAGCTCACAGACGGCTAAAGACTTTGTTAATATAGTTAAAAAAATTCAAAGAAAAGGACAGCCAGAATTACTATTATCAGACCAGTACGCAGGCATTAATGCAAAACAATTTAAGAAATACTTAAAAACGAATAAAATTAAACTAATTTTTACGGCAGTAGACTGTCCATTTTCTAATGGTCAGAATGAAAGGACTAATCAAACATTACTTAATTTGATTCGCTGCAAAATGGCGGAAAACAGAAATCGTCCGTGGAGTGTTATCGCAGATCAGGTGATTGGAGATTATAATAACACCATACACAGTACAACAAGATTTACTCCTAACTATTTGATGACTGGAATCGATAGCTCGTTTGTTCCTCCAGAATTGAACGAGAATAAACTAGAAAACTTAAAAGAAAACAGGAAAATTGCTTTCGAGAATTCAAAAAGGATCCACGAGCAAAATAAAGTTTATTACGATGAAAACAGTAACCCTATTCACTACAAAAAGGGAGATATGGTTTATATCAAAAATGGCAGTCATATGTGCCGTAAAAAGCTAGAACCAGTCAGGGTGGGTCCCTTTAGGATAAAGAAAAAACTTTCGGACTTGATTTTTGTGATCGACTCAGGTTTCAAAAAGAAAGAATCAAATATCTTCCATGCTAGTAAAATGGTTCCTTACCTACCTATCCCAGCATCATACGATTCCTCTTGAGCAGTGGGGGAGGGGGCTGTAAGTCTGGACTAGCCAGATTATGACGACACACAGAGTGCCGCTTTGCCTCGACCGACTCCGGTTGTGATCGGGCGTTACGATGTTGTCGCGAGATCATTGAGAGATTCTACATTGCTAAACAGCTCGCATAAACATTGTTATCATTATTGTGATAAGCCATTGAAATATTGTGCGAATAAGTGTGGACTTGTAGTTGATTCAGGTAATATAAGATTACACTGAATCAGTTCAACATTTGAATTTAAACTTATATATATATATATATATATATATATATATATATATATATATATATATATATATATATATATATATATATATATATATATATATAGCTCTTATTTTTGATAAAAAATCATAAAATTTTCAGAAAACTATATTTCATTCACGTATACAAATAAATTAATATGAAATAAGATTCGGATCAGAAACCTATGTATCTACCTCATTATCTTTTTTTTATATATATATATATATATATATATATATATATATATATATATATATATATATATATATATATATATATATAATCTAACCTAACCTATATTCCAGTCATCTCAGCATTTCAGCATGAATACTAGTAAATAATTAATTTTGAGATATTATTCGAAAAGACTACCCAAGATATCTTTTTCAAGCCTATTGAGGTGGGGTTCTTCAAATTCAAAAAGTTCTTTGATGTGGATCGTACTATGGTTGATGTCGACACTGAATCAGTTCAACATTTGAATTTAAACTATATATATATATATATATATATATATATATATATATATATATATATATATATATATATATATATATATATATATATATATATATATATATATATATAGCTCTTATTTTTGATAAAAAATCATAAAATTTTCAGAAAACTATATTTCATTCACGTATACAAATAAATTAATATGAAATAAGATTCGGATCAGAAACCTATGTATCTACCTCATTATCTTTTTTGTCTATATATATATATATATATATATATATATATATATATATATATATATATATATATATATATATATATATATATATATATATATATAATCTAACCTAACCTATATTCGGCAAAAATTGTGAAAACATGTAAAATTTAGTACAGTGGAAGCCGTTTCGTGACTCGAAATTGAATGCGTTTCAATTCACCCTTTCACTCTCCCGAATTAATTTTAATTGGTTATGAATCTCCTCAAAATATTAATGAACTTTCATTGAATTCGGAATAATATCAAGAGAGATGTAATGAAATATTATACTAATACGCAAAAGCTATTAGCAAAGAGAGGCTTTCAGATTTTCAAATATTATTGAGAAATTATCAAAAGAGGCATTATTTTTTGATGTAAACCTCAAATTCTGAAACACTATCTCCCTCATCCATAATTTTAATTTAAATCCTCGAGGTCTTTGTGATACAATCGCATAGCCTCCTTGATAAGATTCTGTTAAGAAAAATATTTTTAACTTAGTTTTCAAAATATTGGGCAATTTGTAACTGACAAAATGTTTTCATGTCCCCGTTTATATTGAAGGGCCATGAACATGTTTATTTAAAAGATCAAATAAATTTCTACTTTCTGGTCTTCTCCAGTAGGGTATTACATAAGAGTATGTCACAAATTGAGGGGGTAAATCTACTAGCAATTTTTAGAAAAAATTTCATATAAATATAGTTTCGCAAGAGCTTTGCTACGGAGCTGCAGGGTGTTGAAATTTCCGGAAAAAATTGGTTTTTTCTTCAAAAAAAAATTTGTTTTTCTCTTAGAAACACATTCGAGAAATTTGCAACACATTGAGCTCCATCTGCTACACTCTGCGTGTATTGAGTAATTATCTAGCTATGAACGCAAGAAAAATAATATATCAGGCAGTATTTGAATCCAAAATGAGATATGGCATTATGTTCTATGGAGGCAGCAGTGACGTGAAGAAAGTGGCAACATTACAGAAGAGAGCCCTGCGAATTATTCTTACGATGAATCATACAGATATATGTAGAGGAAAATTCCGTGAAAAAAGAACTTTTAACAACTGTCGGAATTCATATACAAGAATATTCGATATTTACTCATAAGAACAAAGACAAATTCGAAGAAAAAACAGCTACAAAATACGATACAAGAAGTACAAACCTGAAATACCCAACCCACAAGCGATCAATAACATAAAAGGGCCCTGAATATAAGGGTATCAAGTACTATAATAAAATACCACCTAAAATTCGCGCTAAAACAAACATTGTAAGTTTCAGAAGACAAATTTATAGATTGCTCCTGAAGATTACGCCATACTCAGTGAACGAAGTTGGAGAATGTGAAACGTAAACTTTTGTCAACTTCTTCTGAAGCAGTCTTGTTCTGGAAGAAACTGTTTCATTTCAAAGTGTTCAATTATTCATTTTTTTGACGACATATATTTCTGCACTTTTATACGAAATAAAGAATTGAAAAAAAATTCAATACCTTTTTCAGAAAAAAATTAAATTTCCACAATTCTATTCATTAGGTGCATGCCAATCGATTCATATTTTCTCATCACTGGAAACCAAAGGTTATTGAGATCCTTTTTAAGGTAAAGGTTATTTGTATGGTTTGATTCTATTCAGACCATAGTAACTAGCTGTGGTCTTAGAGTTCGACAATCACTTCTACTCTTCATAAATCGAATTACAGATGAACATTAATTTTTTTGAAATTCGAATCTTGCCGAGGAATCTACGTATCGTATGAATCATTGCTTGTTGCTTTGCTAAAATTCTCTTCGAAGGATTAAAAAGTTATGCGAGTAAAAAATATATTATTATGAGAAACAAGACATTAAACCTTTCTCAAGCGAAAAACAAAAACACATACGAAAATCTTTTATAGAAACAAAAATTCCTAACGATACAACTGGGAGAAACTACTTTATCATAAATATTCAAAAGTGTTGCCATAGTTTTCAATGTATAAATTACATCACCGAGAAACACTACGGTAGGTATTGTAAATATGAATATTGCTAACAGAAGCAAGTCATTCCCTGAAATT
Organism: Cryptolaemus montrouzieri; assembly: GCA_013387265.2. Lineage (NCBI taxonomy): Eukaryota > Metazoa > Arthropoda > Insecta > Coleoptera > Coccinellidae > Cryptolaemus > Cryptolaemus montrouzieri. The sequence continues at coordinate 54,860,863 of JABFTP020000021.1, read as the reverse complement.
CTGTTTTAACTATTCTAAATTATTACTGTTCCTCTTGTAGAGTGAATCCTCAACATGACTCCAAAGAAAAAATCTAGTGGCGTCAAGTCACATCAATAAGGCGTTGAGGATTTACATCGAACCACAAACGTTCATTGAAGCGATTAAATTTCCCATCGCTAGTGATGCGGACTTCATTTGTCCCTATGACTCCTCTAAAAAAGCCTGGCCGGTCTTGGATATTTTCTAGATACCAATTTCAGGAAGTTAGTCGGCGAAAGGGATTCATTGGGTGCAAAAATTGGGTGACTTGCATTTTGTAGGATTTAAACTGGTTCTCCTTCAGAATGCCAAGCGCCCGACGTCTCGAAGTTCCTGTTTCGATCGTTGCTTCCTCTCTATCACCACATGATATTTTTTATTTCTTGATTTTCTGTGTGTCAAACTCAAAGGCCACAGTTAATTACTATGGTCTAAATCTAATCAAACCATAGAAATAACCATGATGATAGATACGATGTTCAAGTTCTCAGTAATAGGACAATATGAATCGTTGATGGGCATGCACCTTATGAACGGAATTGTGGCAATTTCAAGTTTTTCTCTGAAAAAATTTATTGAATGCAATAATTGACCACTGGTCTTGTATAATTTTGAAAAGGATAAAAACTACTGCATCCAATAAAGAGCTTGTTAACATTATAACGCAAAAACCGCAGAGCTAAAAATAATTTTCTCTCAGCACTTTTTTTTACTCAAAAGAGTGCCTGTAGAATTTCAAACTTATTTCTATGTTACTTTGATGATGATCGAGAAATCCGATATTCAAAAATTCGAGAAATTTTGAATAACTCCAGAACGGAAAGAAATATCAGCAACATTAAAATTAGAACTAGTCCCTGAAAATAAGATCGAGAAAGGGAATTTATTTTTCTTTATCTGTAATATTTCACATAGCTGCCGTACAGTTTCATCGAAACTTGCCCAACCTGTTCATCATTTCTCAATAGCAGACATAATGTAATATACAACGCTATATGTGTAAACATATTGAAGATTTTTATTCGAGGAGGAATAATCAACCTTCCGTTGAATGTTGAATATCCTTCACTGAAGCTAGTACTTCAATCTCGTACTGAGGGAAAGCCCCGTCAAGTACCGGGGCGTCGCCGAATCTCTGCCACGTGAGACGTGTAGCGTTGCAATCCTTGAATCGCTTTTCGCTGGAACTATAGATGGTTCGTTATGGATTTTAAGCATTCCTTCATTGAGTTTTATTGATATATATTAATAATGATGTAGTTTCTAGTACAATAACTCTGATTTGGCATGTCTTAAAAATTATATTGTCTTTCTAAAGATTCACAGTCACATTTACATTTACTCTTAATAATAGTACTTTAAAGTGAAAACCCTGAACGCTATTATAAAATTTTTAACATCAATAAATTACAGAGACATTATCATTTCATTCAGGATTTATTTTGAGTATGTCTACTGAACTTGAGCAAACTAAAACATATGTCAAATTGCACATTATTTCACTGACGATATTTCATTTCAAACAACAAACATCATTTTATTCTTGTACATCATTCCATTATAAAAGATGTTGTTGATTCCAATATTAGTCACTGGTGAAATATTACATAAAATTATAGTAGATATTTTGAATTTCTAGCATAAATAGTAAAATGTAAGGAATAATATTATATAAAAATTCAAAACAAACATCAATACAGCATGGATCGGTATTCTCCATTTTTACACCAAATCAATTTCATTTTTATTCCTTTCTTGGGAATATTGATTTTTTCATTTTTATTCTCGAACGTTTTCTTCTTTGAAGTAAGATGGTTTTTGTCGCTTGATGATGATCTTGAATGCTTTTTTTGTTTAGTTGATTTTTTTCGCTTTTGATTTTTCAAATCCATTTCATTCGGGACCAGATTTTCTTTAGATTTTTCTGAACACATTTTATCTTTAAATGTTGGTTTCTTAATAACGTCGATCGAATTCGTATCATTTGAAATCCGGTTGTTGCCAAATAAAATTAAGTTATCCATATTTTCATTATGGATTGGAATATTTATGGTTTCACAAATGTTTTCTTCATTCAGGTTGTCTTTCTTATTTCTCTCTAATTTCTCTTCGAGATTGTTGAGGGCTTCTTCAGAAATTGCCTTATCTGTTGCATCCATGTTACTCTAAACGTTTGAGAGAATTGTTTGATCAACTGCATCTCCGTTATTGTCTTGGAGTGAACTTTCTGAAGTAGTTTTGATGGCAGTGGATATGTTAGTTGTGTGGTCATTACTAACATTCAGAACATTTTCTCTTCATTGGGTGGCTCATAATAAAAATCAATGAGTTCGGATGTCTCTTGAGTTTTGCCATCACTGGGTGCTTCGTAATAAAGATTAATAAATTCATCTGTATCCTGAAATATGTCGTCAATAAAAGATTCCATATCTGCATTGTTGCTTTCAGGGGGAGTTATAGAATTGGGTCTACATTATTGTGTTTGTGACACTGAATCTAAGTTTGATAAGTTTCAGTAGAAACTTGTGGTGTTGAGATTAAATTGAGCTGATTACAGTTTTTGTTCGTTGGGTAGTTTTGACGAATATTGGTTGGCGATTTTGTTCTTCCTTCCATTTAAAAGAATGAAAATACGTTATTATCTTCAGGAGAATTCAATGGGGATGAAATAAGTCCATATTTATCTACTAGTAACGGTAAACGTTTGACTGAAGAAGATAAGGGTGCTGCGTTTAGATTACAAAGTTGGTTGAAGTTTCCATTGAAAATGGTATGTTTCACTTCCTTCCCACTTATTAGATTAGATGGAAATTTTCGACAAGAGGTTTGTCGGATATTTTGATTCCCTATGCCAAAATCTCCTACATTTTTTATGAGTGATGTACCATTTTTTCGGTTGGTACTGTAATTTCTAGATGAAGCGGACACTTGTGAGAAATCTACCCTAATTCCTTGGAAAAATTCCACGTCAACAGTTGAACTTTCTGTTTTCGTCAAACTGTGTTCTTCTTGATAGGATGGATCCATTTCTAGACACAATTTGATATGCAACAGACATAAGCTGTTTTATTTCTACGTGAGCTTCTAGGAAATAGTTCACTGGGATTTCAGTATACACACCTGTAACAAAAATAGCATAAAGGGTTTCATATGTGAATTCTATTATATCATATTACGATAGTAAAAAAAATGGCCTAATCAAATAATTTCCATTTATTCCAACCTAGACATTTAGTGAGAATTGCTCTTGATGATGAGATTCTTCAATCAAATGGGGGTTTTCCTCAGTCCAATAACGATTATTTGAAAATTTGTGATAGCAATTCTCGAAAAGTTAGCTTCGTCTGTGAATTCACTATCGAAATGAGCATTTTCTCTAATTTTATCTAAGAACCATCGGCAGAAATTCAGTCTTGAAGGAAAATCTCGAAGAAGTAGAGATTGGACGCGTTGAGTATGAAACGGGTACAACAAAAATACGTGGAGGATCTTCCAAACTAAAACATGTTAAATATTTAACTGGTTTCCAATTTTTCTTGTACTTATATGAGAATTCAAATCAATACAATTCCAAACTACGTCCTCAATATCTGGAGTTATCTTAGTTTGAGTAGCACCTTTCAAATGATTGTTTGCAGTAAAAGTACCAGTTTCCCTCAACCTTCTGTGGAGATTTGAGAATGTTCGACTGTCTGGTGTTACTTGATTTGGAAAGCGCACTTGATATAATAGCCTAGCTTTCGTTAGCCAGACCGTACATATAATGGATATCATCCTATTCGGCGTTAGTAAAATTAGCCATTTTTTCTAACAGCAATAACATCAAAATAATCGTTAATTCAATAAACAATTCGAGCAGACACTGGTTCAATTCTAGCAACTGTCAAAATAAATAAATAAATGTAAAAATTAAAGCCTACCAGTCAATTTTTTTAATTAGAAGTGCTTTCGACTCAGGGAATGCATACAATCGTTTAATATTTTTTTGCTCGAGAACGGTTGGATAATGAAAAACTTACAAGTGTCAAAAAGTTTTGTAAATCGAAAGAAGATGTTGAAAATTGATTGTTCGCTGATCAGTGGCGTACTGTAAAAAAGTTTGAAAGGCAAAAGAGGACATGTCTCTGGAAAAGAAAACACCTTATAGCCTCTAGTTGAATTTTAGGACGTGTAATGATGGAAGCTATCAAAAAAGCTTGTATTCCAAATTCGGGCTGTATATGAGTTTTTAAGAAAAAACCATTTTTTCCGAAAATTTCAACACCCTGTAGCTCCGTAACGAAGCTTTTGCAGACCAATAATTATATGAACTTTTTTCCTTAAAATTGCACGTAGATTAAGGTTGTGACATACTATTATGTAACACACTGTATATAGCGTTAACTGTTCTGTAGATGAGGGGTTATTATCATTTCAAAGTAAAAGTACTGAAAACCATCATGAGGACTTGAATGCGGATGTTTTTGAAGAATATATTGAACAGTTGTTGGATTTAATTTCTCTAGGTTGGGTTAGGTTCCACTGTTTTGTAATAAATAACGCATGCATTCGCGAAAGATTGAATTAACGACAACATCTTCATGGCGTAAAGCTGACATCATCAGGTGGCTGATTGATAAAAATATTTCTTTTGAAAAAAATATAATAGAAAAAAAAATATTATTAATTGTAAAGATACATAAAAGATCACACAAAAAATATAAGATTGAGTATGCATGAAATTCAGGAGTGACTATTTTTGGTGAACATAATTATCTAGATATTATTATTATCGTTTTTTGATACATATGTGTTCAATTCATTCAATTTTATTTTCGAAGAGAACCCTAAAATACTTATTCGTCTACATTACTACAAATTTTAGACGTCCAAAGTAAACATTCCATTTAAAACGAGTCCATCAATATTCGCAAGCAACAATAAAGACGGAGGTCGTAGTCAGGTAGTTAAGTACTTCCTGAAGATTTGTAGGTGGGTTCTTTCAAAGTTCCGGCAATAAATTGGGTTTGTTCAAGACAAAACCATAGGAACTACATTTATATTTGAATTAGCCCACGTACCACATTTCTAAGGAGTTTGCAAACTCAATGAGCTTTCATTACTCTACGTCCTAACCAAATAGACTAAAGCAAAAATAATGCACATCACTTTATATTGAAATCATAGCGCAAAAACTCCAGTTCCTTTCTTTTACGTGGAGTAATAAATTATAGTTCATTTCACAAATCGATGACATTGGAAATTTCGTAACTATTACGGGAACAATAACATAGAAGGAAATATTCTGACAGTGCTCATCCCTTGAAATAGAAAACATCAAGGAAGAACTCGTGAAACTGAGTATTTCCCGCACTCGGTGGTACTCGTTAAGGAAATACTGGCCATTCCTGAAGCAGATTCGATACAAATGCAATGAATGGAGGACAATACAGAAAATTTGACAATTATCTCTGGAGTAAGTGAGGGCAAGAAACCGTGGATGAAATTGCAGTCTACGTTGAATCAATGAAACATGCGGTTTTGCCAAATTGAAACTCTGAATGAAAAGTGTTGAATTGACAATATTTACCGAAAAAAAAATTAAATTTTGAATACGAAACTCATGATATAGGTTATAACTTATTGTTAGAACGAAATTTGATGTTTACCCTTGATTCTAATGACTTGAGTGAATGTCAGAAAGAAAATTGTCAGATGAGCGTATAAAATAAACATTCTTTTAAAATTTGAATTGATGTTTTTATTTGAAAATATCTTTATCTTATGGGAGATCTTTCTGTATATAAAAATTTCGAAATACCTAACGAAAAAAAAATACGCGAATTTGACGAGAAATTATAGAAACAAGCTATGTAAATTTCAGATATATATATATATATATATATATATATATATATATATATATATATATATATATATATATATATATATATATATATATATATATATATATATATATATATATATATATATATATATATATATATATATATATATATATATATATATATATATATATATATATATATATATATATATATATATATATATATATACCATCATATAACGAAAATCATCAACTATACACAGCATTTTTCAAGAAGTATTCTCATTTTCCACAAAATATGTGATTTTCTCGAACTGAAAGTTCGTGTTGAAATGAAGCTTCGTAATTTGCTTCTCCTGATTTTATCGAGTTTATAAAAAAGAAACTTCACATTCTGAATGTATAGACTACCTGTATTTCAGTGAACAGCATTGACTAATTTTCTCAAAATACAAAAGAAAGTGTTATGCACAGAAGTAGCTCAAAACATTTACCTTATGTGTTATGTAAATATTGGAAAATCCTGAAAAGCTCAAGTTTTCATGCCAACTGTATGAAGAATTGTTCAACAAATAAATTTTGAAGTTAAGAATTGCAAGCAATTTACTTGATCGCTTTCCGTTAGAGTTAGAGATCTGACTCTATTGTAACTATTATTAATCAGACTGGTTTACTTACACAAAAATTTCTACGAAGATTATTACCAAAGAACAGAGATGTATTACATTTATATTTACTCGAAACTTTCTCGCTATTGCTCAATATTGTCTTTGCTTATTTTTCATTTAATTTTCCAACCTGTTTACAGTGGACCCAATTAATTCTTTCTTGTTATCAAGTGGATTGAAATCTAACAATGAATATTTCATTAAAAAGAAACTACTTATATGTACAGAAAGTAAAACTCACTTTCAAAGAGTCACTTTCATACATTTCAACTTGAATAACTTCACTTCAAATACCTTGAATTCCATTTACATTTTCATTAGGATAATTGAAGATCAAAAATATACTTCATCGTTTAAAAACTGAAACAGAAATTCAATACAGATGAACACAAATTCAATTTAAAAAACCTTATTTATTATTGGTTTCTTCCATTGGAATACATAGATTAGAACACAGAATGTAAATATGAAATATTTGGATTCTTCATTAGCTTCTTCTTCTTCTTCTTCACCGTGTAGAAGGCGTAGTGCCTGTTCAGTTCCGGTTTCCCTGCAGCAGTTCTTGTGAAGTTGATTGCCAACTGTCCCGCCATTGTTTTGGTGGTCGTCCAACGGGTCTTCTTCTGTGTGGTATGTTGTTGTATACGATTTCGGCTATTCTATCTGTTTACATGCTGGTTCCATTCTCTTCTTCTTTTTCTTACCCATCTTACAATATCGCCTGTTTCACATTTTTCCCTTATGTTGGTATTTCTTTGTCTGTCATTCAATGTGTAACCGGTTATAGTTCTTAGCGTTTTCATTTCTGTTGTTCTTAGTATCCTCTTTGTTACCAACGTTTCCGCTCTTGTTTCTGCCCCGTATGTCATAATTGGTCGCACACATGTTTTGTAGATTCTGGATTTGCATGGTATACTGAAGTGTTTATTTCTCCAAATTGGTTGTTAAAGATATCCCGATACTGGTTCTGCTTTGTTCACTTGTCTCCTCACTTCAATTTCAAGGTATCCTGTGCTTGTTATTTTGCACCCAAAGTATTCGAATGACATGACTTGGTCTATAGTGGCGTTGTCTATTATTAACTTGCAGCGCTTCCTTAGCTATGGTCATGCATTTTGTCTTACTTGTTGAGATTTCCATATTGAAATTTTTTGCGCGTTTGCTAAAGGCGTATAATAGTCTTTGTAGGTCGTCTTCTGATTCTGCAATGAGTACGGCGTCATCAGCATAGCATAAGATGTTAATTTTGTAGGTTCCCATGCGGTATCCTAGTCCAAAGTTTTTAACGGTCTCTACAAGTTGGTCCATAACAGTATTAAATGGTAAAGGGCTAAGACTATCACCTTGGCGGATGCCCGACGTTGTTCCGAAAGGCTGCGTTAGGGTGTGGTTTGTTCGTATTTGCGTTGTTGTATTAGTGTTCAGATCTTTTATGAGTCTTATATATTTTTTGGGTACCTCTTTGTTTTCCAGCATCTAGATTACATCCTTCAGTTGGACTCTGTCGAAAGCCTTCGTTTAGTCTATGAAACAAAGATATGCTGGAGTGTTATATTCAAGAGACTTTTCTACTAATTGCCTTGTTATAAATAGTGTATCGACCGTGGACCGGTTTTTTCGAAAGCCTTGTTGCTCTTCGCTGATTGGGCATTGTTGACGTTATGTCATCGGCAAGAATCTTTGTAAGCAGTTTCAAAGAGGTGCTTAATAAGGTTATTCCGCGATAGTTGGCAGGATTTGTTTTGTCCCTTTTTTTAAAGATAGGCACTGTTACACTTCTTCTCCATTCTTCTGGTATTTTACCGTGTTTAATTATGATGTTAAACAGTTTTGTGTACTCTTCTCTCATGGCTTCTCCGCCATATTTGATCATCTCATTTGTTATCTTATCTTCATTTGGAGCTTTCCTATTTTTAAGTTTACTTATTGCCATAGCTATTTGCTCTTTCGTGATTGTTACCGGTTCGTTTATAATGTCATTTTCTAAGTCTTCTTCTGGGGGTTCTTCTTCATATTCTGATTCGGTGTAAAGATTTTTGAAGTATTTTTCCCATGTTTCGTTTGTGATTGTTTTCAGTTGTATAGTTTCATTGGTGTCCTTTTTCATTTCCCTTAATAATTTCCAAATTCGTTTTTGAGCTCCGTATATATCCGCTTCCATTTCAGCACTAAATCTCTGCCAGTATTCTTCTTTAATTTCCCGAACTCTGTTATTCACCCTATTTCTTATTTCTATGTATCTATTTCGGTTCTCTGTTGTCGGATGGATCTTATATTCTAGATATATTTGTTTTTTTTGCTTTGTAATGTTTTTGACTTCAGTGGTGAAGCAGGGTTTATTATTAGGTTTGCCGTTCTGTGATACCATGTGGGTTCCCAAGGCCTCTGTGGCACCCTTGTATATGTTTTCTTTTAGTTTGAGCCATGCTATGTCTTCATTATGCTGAGAAAAAATATACATTACGATGCATTGAATATTTGTAAAATTACGTTCACTTACCTTGGAATTAATAATTGGGGTTTTGTTAATTTAACGTTAACAATCTCACAATATCAACAATTCTTCTTCTTCTCTTCTTGTTATCGGCCTTGGTACGAAGAATCCGATGTTCAACGATTCAAAGACCGCCGTACACGACGATGTACTTGGTACAGGACGGATATTCAATCGTTTAGTGAGAGAATAGACGGGATATAAAAGTTCGTCAATATCCCATCTATTCTTATCACCTGTGTTTCCGGGTACGATCCTCTTTAAAACTTCTTCTTCTTTGCCTTGTCAAATAGTGTCACGTTTGTTTAAGGAGAGCAAGGGAGGGTGATTGGCTCCGCCCCCGTGTTTCCGTTCTATTCTTCGAAAATGTAGGTCTCAAAAACCGTCCCAAATTCGAAAATTAAGTCGTTAAATGACGTTTTCTCGTCGGGGACCCAATCTCGAGATATGTAGGAATCGTGCAAAGATCGAATCCTTTCTCCCGGTGACGCCGTTTAAGTAGAATGGTTTAAACAAAAACCCGTATTTTGACAGCTCGAGGTTAGTTTATTTCGCGAATTTTTGGCCGTCAAAGATTTTTGGAATATGGAAAAAAGAAGCGAAAATTTTCGAAAGTCGGCCGATAGCCCTCCGTTCGAATGAAGATTTTTCCGTTTTCTCGTGGTTTTATGTGAATCTAACTATTGCGGCGCAAAATGCGAAACTCGAGGCTTTTTCGTCGTCCAGGTTTCGTGGCGATCGAAGGCGATAGAAATATTGTGTGTAGCTGCAAAAGTCCATTTTATTATTAATTATTATTATCCCCTCCATCCCGGAAATTTCGGAGACGTATTTTATTTTCGCTTTTTCGGAACTTTTTCCTGGAATTTTCGCCCGATCGACCTCTCTGATCGCATTCCGAAAGATCCTAGTTATCGATTAAGAAGAAATCTCGCCGTTGCGACGTTCCGTTCGCCCATGGCGACGTTTCGGAGAAATTTTTCGAAAAATAGTCACGCCTTCGTCGTTCAAGCTAGGGACTCCGAATTCCGTTCGGATCTTCCTCAGACGTTTCTCTACCGGAAAAAAATTATTCGCGGCGGCCTAAGGACCCCGCTTTTCCGCGCCGACCTTTTCTTCCCGCCTGGTTCAAACTCCAAACGTCCCCTCCACTTTCCTTAAAATAAGCTTTACTGCTTTAGTATTATATGGACTAGTGAGCCCATTAAGATCGCCTCATATACAAAAACGCCTAATAGACTAAACGCCTAATATACAAAAACTCCTTATATACAAAAACGTCTAATATACAAAAACGCCTAATATACAAAAACGCCTAATATACAGAAACGCCTAATATACAAAAACGCCTAGTAAACTAAACGCCTAGTAAACTAAACGCCTAATGTACTAAAAACCAAATATACTGAACGCCTTTTCATATCCAAATTCATTTATATGGAAAACCTATAAAAACCTTATACACATATATATATATATATATATATATATATATATATATATATATATATATATATATATATATATATATATATATATATATATATATATATATATATATATATATATATATATATATATATATATATATATATATATATATATATATATATATATATATATATATATATATATATATATATATATATTTTCGCCACTGTTCCTATTTTGTGCCATTCTTCGCTTGTTCATCTAACCTAAACTAAACGCCTAAAGTACTAAAACCAAATATACTGAACGCCTTTTCATATCCAAATTCATTTATACGGAAAGCCTATACATATATATATATATATATATATATATATATATATATATATATATATATATATATATATATATATATATATATATATATATATATATATATATATATATATATATTCGCCACTGTTCCCTATTTTGTGCCATTCTCTCCGCTTGTCATCTCTAAATTTTGTCCCGCTAATATCTCCGCTACCAACCCATTCCACGTTTCCCTCGGTCGTCCCCTTTTTCTCTTCGTCTTCGTTCGTGTATCCCAAATAGATTTTACCTGTTTTGAACTAACCATTCTGTATATATGTCCAAACCACCTTAGATGGCTTGGGCCAATTATATTCACAATACTGTCTATTTCTAGCTGTTGTCATATATCTTGATTTCTTAGTCTACCTCTCTTTGTCATTCCAACCACACCTCTCAGATACTTCATCTCCATCGAAACTATTTTGCTTTCCTCCTTTGTACTCAATGTCGAAGATTCAGAGGTAGAAGTAAGAATCGGCGTGTATATTGACTTATAAACTTTCAATTTCGATTTTGTCCCGATCTTTCTGTTTCTAAGAAAACTTTTGCTGAATGTTCCATAAACTTTCGCACCATTCTGAATCCTTTCTCCGATTTCCAAAACCTGTCTACACTTTTCCTCCACTATACACCCCAAATATTTGAAACTTTCTACTCTCTCTATGATTTTGTTGTTGAGTGTCACCTTCGGATTATTTTTGTTATTCGATATAACTATAAGTTTCGTTTTTCCTTTGTTCATTTTTAGGGATCTTCTCGTAAGGCAGTTATTCCGAACATCCATATTGTACTGGAGGTCATTTTCATTTTTGGCAAAAATCGCAAAATCATCAACAAAGGCGCACTCAGTGATTTCAACTGGATAAAGATTTTTGAAACCCAAGTGGAGTTTTCTGACTGTGGTTCTCGCCTCTTTGATAATTTCATCCATGACCACTATAAACAGAAGGAGACTCAATACGCTACCCTATCCCATCCCAAGCCTTAATCGCTGACAAACTCTTCAGATTCTATCCCTCTCACCCTTACCACGTTCTTGCATACATCATATAAGCTTTTTAGTGCCCTTAGAAGATTGTGTCCTATTTGTCTTTGTGCCAAAATTTTCCAAACTCGATGTTCTTCGTATTCTATATTTAGCAAACTCTTTGGTTTCATTCCAATTTGTACCTTTCTTCTATAATTGTAGAATGTCATTCGTCATTCGATGTCTCCTTAAGTTTTCCACTCACCCAGCAGTTCCTGACTTATGTTTGCTTTATGCGTTTCACTGGTCCCCCTTCTCATTCTCACCAAATGTTCAACCATATCATTCCAAGAAAGATTATACTTCCAGTTCATGTCTTATATCTTCCTTCTTCAGTCAGTCCTTTTTTTTGTGTCACTCACTTTACTCTTTGCAGGTACTTCATTTTGATAACCTGTAGTTTGCTCTTCTGTGCTCAGAAGCCAGCTTTCACTACCGCATGCGATAACAGATCTAATTAATGCCTTCTTCAATTAAAATATTTTTGTTCTATTACCCATCTTCCTGTTTCTCATGAATTAGTTTTCAATTGAAAAATGCTGCTTAGAAGCATTGCCTATCCTCTTATATTCTCTCTTGATCCAGTTTTGTTTCAACTATTGCAGTATATACCGGTTTTCTTCCATTTTTTTCCAACTCGATTGTCCGTACTTGCAAATTATCGTGCAATCTCGTTTTGTTCTTAGAACATACCATCACATAATTTACAAATTCCAATTGATTCCAGGCTTTTGTATCATGTGTGATGTTTCTCCATTACTTTGTGGATAACATCTATAACAATAAGAAATAATGATTTACTCAACACTCCACCCTGCCTGAGTTCTTATTAAAAATGAGTCCAATATCGAATTTCCAGTCGTTATATGATTTTTCTCTGCTGTATATAGGCTTCTGATATACTTCTTCAGTTCATAAGTCACTCCTCTTTTTCGTAGACTCTCCCCTACTACTATTTTCAACATTCTGCCAAAAGCTTCCTCCAGATCAAGGAAAGCCATTCATATTTTTTTGTCTTTCAGTCTACACTTCCTTATATCTGGTTGATGGTAAAGATGCAATCTCAAAAACTTCTTGCATCCCTGAAAAGTGTGTTTCTTAAGTTCTTTTTCAATTAATCCTCTCAGTTTGATTTCAAGAATTCTTTTGCAATAAAGTATATCTCCTAAAATTTGCTCTTTTACTGTTGTTTCCTCTATTCAGTATTGGAATTATAATGTCAATCCTGTAATTGTTATGAGCTGGCACATTTTCCAAAGGGTTGCCATCATAAATGAGGACAGGACTGAAATCTACCTTGAACATGTTCACAGTTAATAATTCACTGCTATTTACCTTAGACTCCCCATAGTGTTCTTCTCAGTTCTCTGTTGAAAGCCTTTCCCAGATCAGAGAAAACCTATAATTATATTATACCCTTAAGTCTGTTCTTCTTTATTTGTTTGTCAATGGTGAAAATGTAATCCTGAACACTTCTTCCTTTCCTGAAAAGTTTTCCATGTTGTATTCAATTATTTCTCTAATTCAAAGACAAACAGGTACTTTATATTGATGACAGAAAAATTTGGGAAGAAGTCAAACTTTCTCACATACTGTTGTACATTATAAAGCTTTCGCTACTCTTTCTCCGTTCATAAATAACTCTTTTTTTCCTGAGACTCTCATACTACTCTTCTCAGTGTTCTGTCGAAAGCCTTCTCCAGATAAGGGAAATCCATAAATATTTTCAGTCATATATTCAGTCTGTTGTTCTTCATAAGGTGGTTAATCGTGAAAATAAGATCCTGAATACACTTCTTCCTCATTTGAAGTGTGTGTTTCTCAAGTTATTTTACATACTATTCTCTCACTTTTCTTCGAAGAAGTCACAATAAAATCAGATGTTCCTGATTTTATCGAGTTTCCCACCAATACCAATAAAAAAGAAACTATATTCTAAATATATAGAGACTAAACCACAATATTTTCAGTCATATATTCAGTCTGTTGTTCTAAGGTAATTAATCGTAAAAATAAGATCCTGAATACACTTCTTCCTCATATGAAATGTGTGTTTCTTAGGTTATTTTACATAGAATTCTCCCAATTTTCTTCGAAGAAGTCTTTCGAAGAGTTTGGCATTAATGTAAGTCCTTCAGAATTTTCTCAGTTCCTGCAGTCTTCTTTTGCAGTATTGTTTTTCAAATGTCAATCCTTCAATAGTTTTAAGCTGTTGAACGTTCTCAAGCCCTTCTGAATGTTGCTTTCTCAAGCCCTTCTGAATGTTGCAGTCAGATCTCTTCTTCCCTTATGTACCATGCATTGTCTTATGATAGGTCTTGTCATTATATATCCTGGTGAAATATCAATTTTAAGTTCAATATTACTTCTCTTCAATTCATTTTCTTGTGAATCTTTATAATATACTATGAAATGAAAATGAAAGGAAAAAATTGCATTAAAACAACTTCATATTTCCATATTACGTGATAAGCATACTCATTTTACACAATTATATGAAGTACCTATAGTACAACTACCCATTACAAAAATTGGCAATTTGCTTAGCATTCTCCAAGTAGTAGTTGAATTTTTTCCAAAATATGAGTCGCATAAGTAGCAGCATGTTTCCTGTGACTTTCAGAAATCTTGGATTGAAAGTTGTAGTTGTACAAAATGAAACTTCATATGTTACTTCTACATTTTTGAACATCATGTTTCCCACTATCAGACACCTATAACAGAGAAACTTTCAGCTTCAAATCAATGAGGAATTCCTGTCATTCATTCAACAACCTTGATAAAATTTCCTGAGAAACAGTAACTATGAGTTATGAATGGAAAGAACTCACAATAATTACCTTTTGTGCAAATTTGAGATCTTATTTTCTTTGGTTCAAACTTGAACATCGTCAAACACATTGAATCTCATTAACTTTTACAGTGGAATAATTGTAGAATAGAAACTAACTTCCACTTGAATAAACTGAAACGAAAATTCAATTTGAAATGGCACGGTCATATTGACATCCAGCTTGAAATATTTTAATACACATATAGCCTTAAGTGGATAGCTTTCAATATTCATATGATACATTCTCTAAATGACCTAACGAAAACTTTATTGAATTCCTTCCAGAAAAAATATTATTATATAGAAGAGCTCAATACCTATTAATAGCAACTCGAAGGATATCTCCCATCATTTTGTAAGATCCTCTAATTGATTCGTTAAAAAATCCTAGTAATTCCAGGACATTTTTCAATGCATGGAGGTTAAAATAACCATGAAGGAAAGATGAAATATGTGAATTCTGAGTACATTTCTTGAGCATGCCTAAAAAAATATACATTAAATTACATGAATAAACCTCAAATTACATTCACTTACCTTTCAAACATTATTGTAAGTCTCCTTAATTCCTTTGTTTTATAACATTTCGTTTGAATCATATTGTTTAGGTTAGAATAACCACAGAATGTTAAATTTATGAATTCTGAAAGTCTATCGTTTCTTTCCTTAAACAAATTATACATTAACATGGATAAAATAAACATCAAACTACGATCACTTACCTCTAAAAGTTTATTTCAAATTTCGTCAAACTTTTCATACAAATAAAATTCAGAATCACTTGTTTTGACAGACCGAATATAAGACTAATTGAAATAAGGTTAGATCCGATTGTCACTCAGAAGAGAGAGAGCACTATATTCTAGATGTTGTTAGTACCGAAAAATTATGTTGGTGAAAAACAAAGTTACTAACTATTTCCATCTCACTATTTTCGTTCAGAAGAGAGAGAGAGCATTACATTTTACACGTTGGTAACGCTCACTTCCGACATTGAATAGCGATATAAGGGGTAGAAGGAGCGGTGAATGGCTCCACCCCCGTGTTTCCGTTCTATTCTTCGAAAATGTAGGTCTCAAAAACCGTCCCAAATTCGAAAATTAAGCCGTGAAATGACGTTTTGTCGTCGGAGACCCGATCTCGAGATATGTAGGAATCGTTCGAAGGTCGAATTCTTTCTCCCGGTGACCCCGTTTAAGTAGGATGGTGAAAACAAAAACCCGTATTTTGACAGCTCGAGGTTTATTTATTTCGCGAATTTCTGGCCGTCGGAGATTTTCGGAATATGGAGAGTAGAGCAAAAATTTGCGAAAGTCGGCCGATAGCCCTCCGTTCGATGGAAGATTTTTCCGTTTTCCCGTGGTTTTATGAGAATCTAACTATGGCGGCGCGAAATGCGAAACTCGAGGCTTATTCGTCGTCCGGGTTTCGTAGCGATCGAAGGCGATATAAATATTTCGTATAGCTGCAAAAGTCCATAGAAATTATCCCCTCCATCCCGGAGATTTCGGAGACGTATTTTATTTTCGCTTTTTCAGAACTTTTTGCTGGAATTTTCGCCCGATCGACCTCTCCGATCGCCCTCCGAAATATCCGAGTTATCGATTCCGAAGAAATCTCGCCGTTTCGACGTTCCGTTCGCCCGGGGCGACGTTTCGGCGATATTTTTCGAAAAATCGTCGCGCCTCCGTCGTTCGGGCTAGAGACTCCGAATTTCGCTCGGATCTTCCTCAGACGTTTCTCTACCGGAAAAAAATTATTCGCGGGGGCCTACGGACCCCGCTTTTCCGCGCCGACCCTCACTTCCCGCCCGGTTCAAACTCCAACCGTCCCCTCCACTTTCCTCGAAATAAGGCTTACTGCTTTAGTAATATAGACTAGTGAGCCCATTAAGATTGCCTTTTATATCTAAATAGTCAATATACTAATTGCGTAATATACTGAACGCCCTTTTAAATCCAATCTATCTATACTGAACGCCTTATTATTTTCACTTCATTATTCATATATTTACTCATTAGTTCTCTATGTCACATGGAAATCTCTCATATATTACCTCAGTCATCCTTAGGGTAACGCAGCTTCCAGTATTGTTTAATGGATATCATCAACCACACAAATTTCAACACTATCACTACTATCCCAATTCAAAGGGATACATTAAATTTGAAAATCTCAACTTTCGCCAATTGAGCTAGAATAAGATGAAATTAAAAATATTTCAACATTGATTCAAAAAAACGAATTGCTCAAACACCCTTTAGGCATGATTCGTATTAGATCAGATAAGAAATCAATAAGATTCATGAATTATAATAAACAACAAATATGAGCTTGAAACAGCAAGATGGAAGAATGACTTCTCAAGTATATTAATGAAATAGAAAATGAAAGTTCTTCTCGAATTAAAATTTGAGTGTTCACTACTGAACACATAGAAATTTCACCTTATGTGATTGCCTTATATGTAACTATTTTGTATGAATTCTAATTGACCAAAATTCACACAATTTGCTTACCAGAAAGAACAAACATCTTTTGAATTGAAGTGATCTTATGGAAAGCAGAAATGAGATCCACAAATTTGTAAATTACATTAAGGACCCTCATATACAATACAATGATATTAACTAAATATCAGTTTCACTGTTTCTCGTAACTGTTAATTTCCTAGATCCGCAATTGTCGAATTGGCAGTTGACTTCGAGCAGTCAGCTTTTTATAAATTTGCTCTCTAATAATTGAAATTTCTATTCTTCTATATTACTTCTCTTAAATTCATTTTCTTGTGAATCTTTATAATATACTATGAAATGAAAATGAAAGGAAAAAATTTCATTAAAACACTTTTATATTTCCATATTACGTGATAAGCATACTCATTCTACACAATTATATGAAATACCTATAGTACAACTTCCCTTTACAAAAATTGTCAAATTGCTTAGCATTCTCCAGGTAGTAGTTGAATTTCTTCCTAAATATGATTCACATAAGCAGCAGCATGTTTCCTGTGACTTTCATAAATCTTGGATTGAAAGTTGTACAAAATGAAACTTCATATGCTACTACTACATTTCTGAACATCATGTTTCCCACCATCAGACACCTATAACAGAGAAACTTTCAACTTCAAATCAATGAGGAATTCCTGTCATTCATTCAAAAACCTTGATAAAATTTCCTGAGAAACAGTAACTTCGAGTAATGAATGGAAGGAACTCACAATAATTACCTTTTGTGGAAATTTGAGATCTTATTCTCTTTGGTTCAATTTTGAACAATGTCAAACACATTGAATCTCATTAACTTTTACATCGGAATAATTGTACAATAGAAACTTACTTCCACTTGAATAAACGGAAAGAAAATTCAATTTGAAATGACACGGTCATATTGACATCCAGCTTGAAATATTTTAATACACATATAGCCTTAAGTGGATAACTTTCAATATTCATATGATACATACTCTAAATGACCTAACGAAAACATTATTGAATTCCTTCCAGAAAAAATATTATTATATAAAAGAGCTCAATACCTATTAATAGCAACTCGAAAGATATCTCCCATCATTTTGTGAGATCCTCCAATTGATTAGTTAATAAATCCTAGTAACTCCAGGACATTTTTCAATGCATAGAGGTTAAAATAATCATGAAAGAAAAATGAAATATGTGAATTCTGAGTACATTTCTTGAGCATGCCTAAAAAATATACATTAAATTACCTGAATAAACCTCAAATTATATTCACTTACCTTTCAAACATTATTGTAAGTCTCCTTAATTCCTTTGTTTTATAACATTTCGTTTGAATCATATTGTTTAGGTTAGAATAGCCACAGAATGTTAAATTTATGAACTTTGAAAGTCTATCGTTTCTTTCCTTAAACAAATTATACATTACCATGGATAAAATAAACATCAAACTACGATCACTTACCTCTAAAAGTTTATTTCAAGTTTCGTCAAACTTTTCATACAAATAAAATTCGGAATCACTTGTTTTGACAGACCGAATATAAGACTAATTGAAATAAGGTTAGATTCTATTGTCTCTCAGAAGAGAGAGAGCACTATATTATAGATGTTGTTAGTACCAAAATTATGTTAGCTGATATCTATAACATGTGCGGTCTGGCTGACGGAAACAATAGATGCGAACCTAGGCGATTCACATGTTCTAGTTTGGACGATTCTCCACGACTTTTTATTGTACCCGTTTCATATTCAACGCGTCCAAACTCTACTTTTACGAAATTTTCCTTCAAGACTGAATATCTGCCGATGGTTCTCAGATGCAATTAGAGAAAATGAAGAATCTACAAGGTATTTTCTTTTCCCGTGCCATGTCCTCTTTTGCCCTTTCAAACTTTATTTGCAGTATGCCACTGATCAGCATACAATCAATTTTTGTCGTCTTCGTTCAATTTAAAAACTTTTTTGACAGTTGAGATTTTTTCGTATCTCCAAACGTTCTCGAGTAAAAAACTATTGTACGATTATATGCATTGGCTGAATTGAAAGCACTTCTAAATGACTAGTAGGCTTTGATTATTTTCATTTATTTATTTATTTATTTTGACAGTTGCTAAGGTTGACCCAGTGTCTGCTCGAATTGTTCATTGAATTAACGATTAGTTTTAAGGCGTTTGTTATTGCTGTAAGAAAAATTGGCTAATTTTTTGGCTAATATCCATTACATGTACGGTCTTGCTGACGGAAACATAACAGAAGCTAGGGGATTATATCAGGTGCGCTTTCCAAATCGAGTAACATCAGACAGGCGAACATTTTCAGATATTCACAGAACGTTGATGGAAACTGGTACTTTTGCTGCAAATAATCATTTAAAAGGTGGATTTCAAACTTTGTGAACCCCAGATATTGAGGAAGCGGTTTTGAATTGTATTGATTTGAATCCTCATGTAAGTACAAGAAAAATTGGAAATCAGTTGAATATTTCACATGTTCTAGTTTGGAGTATTCTCCACGACTTTTTATTGTACCTACCCGTTTCATATTCAACGTGTCCAAACTCTACTTCCTCGAGATTTTTCTTCAAGACTGAATATCTGCCGATGGTTCTCAGATGCAATTAGAGAAAATGCAAACTTTTCGAGAACTGCTATGACAAATTTTTTACAATAATCATTATTGGGCTGAAGAAAACCCCCTATTGATTGAAGAATCTCATCATCAAGAACAATTCTCACTAAATGTCTGGGTCGGAATAATTGGAAATTATTTGTTTGGGCCATTTTGCCTAACAGACTGAGCGGTCCCGCTTATCGGTAATTTGTTGAGGAGGAGTTACCTTTATTACTCGAGGATGTGCCACTTTTGGTGAGAAACATATTGTGGTTCATGCATGACGAGGCACCAGCACATTTCAGTAGAGAAGCTAGGGAATTCTCGAATAATACATTCAACAAACGATGGATAAGTCAGGGTGGACCAGAACCATGGCCTCCTAGGTTCCCAGACTTAAATATTTTGGATTTTTTCTGATGAGGATATGTCAAAAGTTTAGTCTATACCACTCCAGTGAACACTGTAGAAGAATTGAGAAATCGAATAATAACCTCTTATGACACGATAAGAAATACCCCAGAAATATTTCAAAGAGTGCGTGATAATATGCGAAGAAGGACAGAGGCCTGTATTCTTGCAGGTGGAGGACACTTCCAGGAATTTATTTAGTTTTTAATTGCTCTTTTTTTCAGTTTGATATTGAATGAGTATAAGATGAGTCTCAGAAGACTATCAAAATAAAAGAAAATTTTGAGCATACCTATCGAGTATTTCTATTATTTTTTTTTATTTAGCGAATAACATACAATTCAAATAATTCAAATGCAATAATTTTCCACTCGAAAACGGTTGGAGAAACGAAAAAATGACAAGTGTCAAATAACTTTCTAAATCAAACAAAGATGACAAAAATTGATTGTACGCTGATCAGTGGCTTACTGCAAAAAAGATTGAAGGGACAAAAGGAGACATGTTCACGGAAAAGAAAACACCTTGTCAATTTCAGTTAAAATCTAGGACGTGTATTGATGGAGGCTGTAAAAATTAGCTTGCATTCCAAATTCAGGCTGAATATCTCAGAAACTGCAAGAGTTCGGAAGAAAAAAACCATTTTTTTCCGGAAATGTCAACACCATGTAGCTCCGTAACGAAGCTTTTACGGACCTATGTTTATATGAACTTTTTTCCTCAAAATTGCACGTACATTTACCCCTCTCAAGTTATGAGACACCCTGTAACACCCTGTAACTCGAAAAAAGAAAAAAAGTTATCTATATAATTTCATCCAAATTCACCTATTGTTTATATTGAAAAAAGCACAAGTATATTTTAATTCGAAAGCCGTTCAACAAAAAAATAATTTGAAAACCTTCAAGGATTTTAGACGAAGAGATAGATCAACATGGAAATAGTTTTCACTTAACTTCGATAGCAACCGTATGGCGATGGTGCCGTACATCGAAAATGGAAATAACACTCGGATGGCGACAAAATTTTACCCAAGCAATTTATGATTCAACAAGCACATTATTATTCATCATGATAGAAAAATGAAATATGTGAATTCTGAGTACATTTCTTGAGCATGCCTAAAAAAATATACATTAAATTACCTGAATAAACCTCAAATTACATTCACTTACCTTTCAAACATTATTGTAAGTCTCCTTAATTCCTTTGTTTTATAACATTTCGTTTGAATCATATTGTTTAGGTTAGAATAGCCACAGAATGTTAAATTTATGAACTTTGAAAGTCTATCGTTTCTTTCCTTAAACAAATTATACATTACCATGGATAAAATAAACATCAAACTACGATCACTTACCTCTAAAAGTTTATTTCAAGTTTCGTCAAACTTTTCATACAAATAAAATTCGGAATCACTTGTTTTGACAGACCGAATATAAGACTAATTGAAATAAGGTTAGATTCTATTGTCTCTCAGAAGAGAGAGAGCACTATATTATAGATGTTGTTAGTACCAAAATTATGTTGGTGAAAATCGAAGTTACTAACTATTTCCATCTCACTATTTTCGTTCAGAAGAGAGAGAAAGCATTAAATTTTACAAATTGGTAACGCTCACTTCCGACATTGAATAGCGATATAAGGGGCAGAAGGAACGGTGACTGGCCCAACCCCTTTGTTTCCGTTCCATTCTTCGAGAATGTAGGTCTCAAAAACCGTCCGAACTTCGAAAATTAAGTCGTGAAATGACGATTTTTAGTCGGGGACCCGATCTTGAGATATGTAGGAATCGTTCGGAGGTTGAATCCTTCCTCCCGGTGACCCCGTTTAAATAGAATGGTTAAAACAAAAACCCGTATTTTGACAGCTCGAAGTTTGTTTATTTCGCGAATTCATGGCCGTCGAAGATTTTCGAAATATGGAAAGTAGAGCGAAAATTTGCGAAAGTCGGCCGATAGCCCTCCGTTCGATGGAAGATTTTTCCGTTTTTTCGTGGCTCTATGAGAATCTAACTATGGCATCGCAAAATGCGAAACTCGAGGCTTTTTCATCGTCCAGGTTCCGTAGCGATCGAAGGCGATAGAAATATTTTATATAGCTGCAAAAGTCCATAGAAATTATCCTCTCCGTCCCGGAGATTTCGGAGACGTATTTTATTTTCGCTTTTTCGGAACTCTTCCCCAGAATTTTTGCCCGATAGACCTCTCCGATCGCCCTCCGAAAGATCCGAGCTATCGATTCCGAAGAAATCTCGCCGTTTCGACGTTCCGTTTGCCCGGGGCGTTGTTTCGGCGAAATTTTTCGAAAAATCGTTGCGCCTCCGTCGTTCGAGCTAGGGACTCCGAATTTCGCTCGGATCTTCCTCAGGCGTTTCTCTACAGAAAAATATTATATGGACTAGTGAGCCCATTAAGATCGCCTCATATAAAAAAACGCCTAAAAGACTAAACGCCTAATATACAAAAACTCCTAATATACAAAATCGCTTAGTAAACAAACGCCTAATGTACTAAAAACCAAATATACTGAAGGCCTTTTCATATCCAACTTCATCTATACGAAAAGCCATATCTATAAATATACATATATATATATATATATATATATATATATATATATATATATATATATATATATATATATATATATATATATATATATATATATATATATATATATATATATATATATATATATATATATATATATATTTACGATGAATAGTCAGCAATTAATATGCAAACTATCGCAGGTTGTTACTTGAAGCCTGAAATCATTCGAAACTAAGTAATCGAGAAAAGGAAATGGAGACTCATCGTTTACCTGAGATAGTACCTAGCAGTTAAACTAAGTAAACCAAACATTTAAAGCATGAATCTGATTCCGAAGAATTAAAAATTTTAAATTGCTCTTGATATCAATTTTAGGTATAGAGAAATCTATATCAGGTCAATGCCTATTAATATTACGAGTTAAATATTGTGTGCAGAAATAGGTAGTCTAATTTGAGCAAACGGACGTTTGTAGCTTTGAATATACTACTATTGGCCACATGCCACATAGGGAAACACCCTATGAATCGTAAAGCCTCTAAATGCATTGAATTCTGCTGAATGAGACTCTTTACTCACAATGAGCAAGAAATCGTCGATATTGAATTGATTACTTTTATCATGCCTTATAAGAGACAATAAAAAATCGCAAAATTCCGATTGAAAAACTCATATCTTCTTCTCGGTTGGTTTCAAGTGGCTTTGATATGAAAAAAAAATTGTTCACAATTTAATTACAATATAACATATGTGTGTGTGTCTGTATCAATTTATGTATTTATATTTCCAAAATATCTATCTTTGAATTGACAATATTTCATGATGATATACAAAACTTTTGAAAAGAATATACAATTACAAAAACATTGAAATTATTGAACCATTTACATGCTAAAACTAAGAAATGCGTAAATGAAATTTCACTCAATATTTGAAATTCTGAAATTCAATGGCTCATTGAATCTTTTTATTAAACTAATTTGATCAATTCTATGTGCTAGAAAGTTGAAAAACTATAGTAAGCCTTTTATTTCATATACTTTTTTTACGTTTCAGGTGTATATACTGAACTAGAAAAAGGCTCGTGATCCTAGTGAACTATTTATCAAGAAGCTCTGTAATGAAGAAGTAGAATCTTCATCTCCAAAAAGTTCTTCTGAAACCTATGTTATAGGGGAATCGAATTTATATTTAAAAGTACAAACTGAAAAGGGTGAACCAAATTAATTTTTTTTTGCAAGAGCTTTGTTACGGAGCAACAGCGTGTTGAAATTTCCGGAAAAATGTGTTTTTCTACAAAACTCCTGCAGATTTCGAAATATTCAGCCCAAATTTTGAATGCAAGTTATTTTCTACAGCCTCCATCAATACACGTCCTAAATTTAAACTAGAATCTACAAGGTATTTTCTTTTCCCGTGCCATGTCCTCTTTTGCCCTTTCAAACTTTATTTGCAGTATGCCACTGATCAGCATACAATCAATTTTCGTCGTCTTCGTTCAATTTAAAAACTTTTTTGACAGTTGAGATTTTTTCGTATCTCCAAACGTTCTCGAGTAAAAAACTATTGTACGATTATATGCATTGGCTGAATTGAAAGCACTTCTAAATGACTAGTAGGCTTTGATTATTTTCATTTATTTATTTATTTATTTTGACAGTTGCTAAGGTTGACCCAGTGTCTGCTCGAATTGTTCATTGAATTAACGATTAGTTTTAAGGCGTTTGTTATTGCTGTAAGAAAAATTGGCTAATTTTTTGGCTAATATCCATTACATGTACGGTCTTGCTGACGGAAACATAACAGAAGCTAGGGGATTATATCAGGTGCGCTTTCCAAATCGAGTAACATCAGACAGGCGAACATTTTCAAATATTCACAGAACGTTGATGGAAACTGGTACTTTTGCTGCAAATAATCATTTAAAAGGTGGATTTCAAACTTTGTGAACCCCAGATATTGAGGAAGCGATTTTGAATTGTATTGATTTGAATCCTCATGTAAGTACAAGAAAAATTGGAAATCAGTTGAATATTTCACATGTTCTAGTTTGGAGTATTCTCCACGACTTTTTATTGTACCTACCCGTTTCATATTCAACGTGTCCAAACTCTACTTCCTCGAGATTTTTCTTCAAGACTGAATTTCTGCCGATGGTTTTTTATTATTATTGAAGTTATTTAAGGCTGAGGACAAGTCCTATAAAAGCCTAATAAAAAAAAAATAATTTCTATAGTATTGCAAGCACAGCTTGGCCATAATTAAATATGCACACATATATAATAACTAAATTCACTTATGTCAAAAACGAAATGTAATTCAACAAAAGAAAGTCCATATTATTTTAGAATACATTAACCGAATTTGAGTCCACCACATCACTAGAAAACCTGTTCCAATCATCGAACACCCTATTCACAAAAAAATACTGTCTTTGTCTCGACGAAAATTTTTCTTTTTTCAGCTTCAGATAATGACCACGCAAACGAGTATCAGCACCCAAACTAAACAAACATCTCAGGTTGGCGTAATTGTGTTTAATTATACGATAGCACAAGATTAGATCTCCGCGATGTCTTCGCTGCTCGAAGGTTATGAGACCAGCTCTAGCCAATCTTTCATTATATGAAGGACGAACGACCCCAAAAGTCATACGTGTATAGGACGCACATAAGTTTTATAAAGTGTAACCCGAACTAGAGAAGGACAACTTAACGAACGATCTACGAATGAGATATATTAAAGAATTAGCACGTTTACAAACACTTAGGACATGTTCCGACCACGTAAGGTTTGAAGTAACGGTTACTCCTAGATCTACATGTGAAGTAACTGAGCGAAGTGGATGATTGTCAATCGAGTATTGACGGGATGGATTATTGGGTCCTATATGGAGCACAACACATTTATCAACATTTAGTGGTAGGAGCCAGTCGTTGCACCATCGGTTTATTGCGTCAAGATCGTCCTGGAGAATCTGTCTCTCGGTGAGCGGGTTTGCATACAACTTGGTGTCGTCAGCGAAGAATGACTTGCGAGATTTAATGTGCAATGAAAGATCGCTGGCGAAAATGACAAATAAAAGTGGCCCCAGGACGGATCCTTGAGGCACTCCGCTCACAACCGGTCTTTCCGACGAAAGAACCCCACCAACCCTCACCACGAATGTTCGCTGCGACATATAATTAGTAGTCCAGAGAAGCAACTTCCCGCGAATACCAACGATGTCCAATTTGTGAACTAATCTTCTTACTGTGACTCTGTCAAAAGCCTTGGCGAAATCGAGGTAAATGACATCAGTAGGGATCCTTTGATCATAAGCATGCGTCCAATCATTAACGCAAGAGAGAAGATTTGTGGTAGTTGACTTTCCCTTTACGAAGCCATGTTGTTCTGACGGAATGATAAAGTTTTTTGTCAAGAACTCGGTTTTCACTTCGACTATTATGAATTCCATCACTTTTGATGCAACAGACAGAAGGCTTATTGGTCTATAGTTACATGGGTCCAGTTTATCACCTTTTTCAAAAATATAGGAGTGACACTTGATTTCTTCCAGTCCAGAGGAAGGCGGGAGTTCTCGAAAGATGTTCTCATAATCAAGGCCAAAGGATGAGAAAGGACGTCGGCAAACTTCTTCAAGAAAAAAGGACTGATACCATCAAGTCCTGGAGACGAATGATTTTTTAGTTTGAGTAGGTGCTTTTTTACTGTGCAAGAATCAAACTCTACGTGTGTTAGACTATTCTCAAGACGTCTAGTTGCAGAATGGGGCATCTGATCGTTATTGGGCTCAGTTGTGAAGCAACTGGCAAATGCATCTGCCAAAATTTCCGCCGATTCGGCATCAGAGCCACACATGCTCCCATCGTCTTTTCGTAGCAAAGGGGCACTGACCTTCGATTGCAAATTGGCACGAATAAATTTGTAAAGTTTTCTGTTATTATCGGAGGCAGCAATTGATTCCTCATATTCACAGCGTGCAGAGCGCAGAGCATAGGTCACGTGACTAGAAAAATCTCTATGACTTGTAAAATCTTCAGAATTTTTAGTTCGTTTATATTTCTTCCAGAGACGTTTTTTGTGTTGTATAAGTGATAAAAGTTCCGAGTTTATCCATGGTTTAAGAGGGTTCACACGTGAGGTCCTTCTCCTGGAGTGTCTATCTATAAGGGACAGTAACGTGGAATGGAATTTTTTCCACATAATATCAGCGTCGTCTGCTGGATTTAAGAGTCTTTGCCAGTTTACATGCTGAAGCTCCTCTGAGAGCGAATCAAAGTTGGTCACGCTGTATTCAACGCAATTGGATTTTTTAGGTATAGTAATATTAAGCTGAAGGGTTGAAGTGATAGCTGCATGATCGGAAATGCCAATCGGTGGATGGTATTCAGGGTGTGTAATGAGTTGTTCTTCGTTGGTTAAAATGAGGTCAAGTGTTGAAGGCTCATTGTTTCTTCTGAATCTAGTTGGCTTATTCACCAACTGGATAAGATTCGAGTCAGCAACAAATCTCACAAAGTCGGCAGCAGGGTTGGACGCCTCAGAAACGTTCGCTATTGGCCAGACGATATCGCGATAATTGAAATCGCCAACAATAATTAGATTAGTAAATGATGAAATTAGGTCCAAAAATTCGATGAGCTGGGTATTTGCTTCACGGGATACGTCACCAGGTCGATACACACACACCAAATTAATGTCAGTATTATTTCTAGATAATCGAACATGTAACGCCTCAATTCCAGAAATTTCGACTGCTTTTGGATAGATCGCAAAATTATGAGTTATCTCATCGCTCAAGTAGACACATACACCTCCACCAACACGATTCTCCCTATCACGTCTATAGATATTGTATCCATTGATATTCACTAGGTTATCAGGATCCTTTCTGCCCAGCCATGTTTCAGTTATGAATATTATGTGTGGTTTGAGATCATTGGTTACGCAAATTAAATCATTATATTTAGGTTTAATAGCGCTAATATTGGTGTAAAAAAATAGCCAGTTCAGATAACTTGTTGAAGAAGAAGAAGAGTTATTTGCGAAAAGTAGGGGTTCTCAGATAAAATGAGAGAGAATGCTCATTGTGATAGTGAAACAATGTTAGAAGACAAAACTAGCTTTTCGAGAACTGCTGTCACAAATTTTCACAATATTTATTATTGGGCTGAGGAAAACCTCCATTTGATTGAAGAATCTTTCATCAAGAGCAATTCTCACCAAATATCTGGGTCGGAATAATTGCAAATTATTTGATTGGGCCATCTTTTTTTCCTAACAGACTAAACGGTCCCGTTTATCGGCAATTTCTTGAGAAGGAGTTACCTTTATTGCTCGAGGATGTGCCACTTTTGGTGAGAAATATAATTTGGTTCGGCATGACGGGTCACCAGCACATTTCAGTGGAGAGGCTAGGGAATTCTCGAATACTACATTCAACAACCGATCCATAGGACGGAATGGGCCAAAACCATGGCCTCTTAGGACCTCAGACTTAAATAGTTTAGACTTTTCCTTGTAGGGACATCTCAAAAGTTCAGTTTTTACCACTCTAGCGAACACTGTAGAAGAATTGAGAAATCGAATAATAGCCTCTTGTGATACGATAAGAAATTCCCCAGGAATATTTCAAAGTGTGCGTGATAATATGCGAAGGACAGAGGCCTGTATTTTAGCAGGTGGAGGATACTTTCAGCAATTTATTAAGTGTTTAATTGTTCATTTTTTCAGTTTGATATTGAAAAAGTATAAGTTGAGTCTCAGAAACGAGCTATCAAAATAAAAACAAATTTTGGTCATATCTATCGAGTATTTCTATTTTTTTATTCAGCGAATAACATACAATTCACATAATTCAAATTCAATAACCTTTTACTCGAAAACGGTTGGAAATACGATGAAATTACAATCCACAAAAAAATGCTACATTAAACGAAGATGACGAAAATTGATTGTACGCTGATCAGTGGCGTACTGCAAAAAAGTTTGAAAAGCAAAAAGAGACATGGCCTCGGAAAAGAAAACACCTTGTGAATTTCAGTAAAATCTAGGACGTGTAAGCAAAAATGGCTTGTACTCCTAATTTGGGCAGAATATTCAGAAAGGTGCAGGAGTTTTGAAAAAAAAAACATTTTTTCCGGAAATTTTAACACCCTGTAGCTCCATTACGAAACATCTGCGGACCTATGTTTATCTGAACTATTTTCCTTGAAATTGCACGTAGATTATCCCCCTGTAAATGTGGCATACTATAATGTAACACCTTGTATATGTACAGTTCAATATGAATCAAGTATTACGTGGAGAACAGATAAATGAAATCAGAAAGATGGGTGCTATTTCCGGTAAAACAGAAAATGTTATAATGTTAATAATATTCTTGTTTGCGAGAATATCTCCGAAAAATTCCATAGTAAAAAAGTAGCAAGCATTTTATCATAGAAGATTTTTATTCAGGGAGCAGTATTTAACATTATAGGTTCCTAAATGTCCCTCACTGAAGTAGTTAATACTGCGATCTAATTATCTCAAACACCGTCAACAAGAGTCATAATATTATTGGTACAATATAGTCAGATATCATGAGTAAGAGCAGCATAGTGCAGTTTCGTTGGAAATCGTGTTGCGTACTTATTCGCAACATTGAAGCAAACTGCACCCAACGTGCATCAATTCTCAGAAGGATATAGATCATATATACATATCATATACATACACGATTGGCGCCGTTCAACTGAGAGAAGCAGAAGATTACCAGATTAGTCTGACTATTCACATTACCACTACACGCTACCCACTATGTCTATCCTAGCACTGGTCAATACAGCTTAACTCAAGTATTTGATGGCTCATAGTGAAGATAGTCATTCAGGGAGCAATTCAACGTACCGTAGAATGTTGAATATTTTTCTCTGAAGAAGCTAGTGATCCGATCTACTCATCATAATCATCGAAAAAACTCATCAACCGACCATAACCGTATTGATATCTGCCACGACAGTCACTGTGTAGCGTTACGAGTGGCAAACATTGAATCGAAAATATAGACCTATCAACCGCATTTCACTGGAAAGGTAGCAGGATCGTTATGGATTTCCAATCTGGTTTCTACAAAATTAAGATTCGCTGTCACATTTTCATTTACTCTCCATAATAATACTTAACCTAAAAAATCTGAACGCTTTTATACAATTACATATTTTACATTGATAAATTACAATGACAATATCATTTCAGATAGGCTCTGTTTTGAGTAACTTTACTGAACTATCACATTCAAATTCACTCTTAACAATAATTCTCTAAAGCAAAAATCAGAATGCAGTTATATAATTACAAACTTAAACATTAATAAATCAATCACATTTGCACTATCATTTCAGTCAGGATTTATTTTGAGTTTATCTAACGATCTTTAAGAAACTAAAAATAATAAAATGTACAATTCAAAATATCACATTATTTTACTGATGATTTTTCATTTTAAATAACAAACAAACATCATTTTATTCTATCATATCTTTCTATAATGAAAGATGTTCTTGATTCAGATTTTATTCACTGGTGAAATAATTTCCTTAATTTTGCATAAAATCATATCAGACACTTTGATTATCTAGCACAAATAGTAAAATTTTAGGAATGAGATTGAATACAAATTCAAAATAAGCATCAGTAGTGTACAGATCTGTATTCTCTATTTTTACCCAAAATTAATTTCAGTTTTATTCCTCCTTTGGGAATATTGATTTCTTAATTTTTATTCTTCTTACTTGATGTTGATCTTGAATGCTTCTTGTGAAGAGTTGATCTTTTACGTTTCTTATTTCTCAAATTAATTACATTCGGGATCAGATTTTTTTTATAATTTTCTGAGCTTATTTTTTGTTCAGTTGTTGGTTTCTCAATTTTGCTATCACAGGGTGTTTCGTAGTAAAGATGAATACACTCATCTCTATCCTGAAATATGTCGTCAAGGAATTTTTCCAAAGAGCTTGTATATGCATTGTTGCTTCCTGGGGGAGTTAAATTGACGATGGCATTTGGGTTATCATTTATTCTTCCTTTTTCTGAATTAGAATTTGGTTCACACTCTTCAGTTTGTACCTTTAAATCTGAATTCAATTCCTCTATAACATAAGTTTCAGAAGAACTTTGTGGAGGTGATATAAAATTCAGCATGTTACATTTTTTCATTGATATGAAGTTTTCTATATATTCATAGGAGTTTTCATCTATATTTGCTGGCGTTTTTGTCTTTCTTTTCATGTCCATTTGACAAGATGGTAATTTTTCCCATTCATTATTTTCCGGAGAATTTAAAGGAGGTGAAATGAGTTCATATTCATTCACTAGTAGTTGGAAACGTTTGACTGAAGATTCTACTTCTACATTACAAAGTTGGTGAAAATTTCCATGAATGTTTCCATTTATTCCTGTAACATTAGATGGGAATCTTTGATAAGAGGTTTGTAACGTATTTGGATTCCATATGCCAAAATCTCCTCCATTTTGCTTGAGTGATGTACCATTCATTGGTTTCATGTTTGAACTCCCCGATGCAGTGTAAACTCGAGGAGAATCTAACATAATTCGTTGGAGCAATTCCGTGTCAATCGTTGAACGATCTGGGTTTGTCGAATTGGGTTCTTATGGTGGATATGCTGGATTCTCTTCTACTCTAATTGTGATGTGCAGTAGATATAAACTTTTTGACTTGAGCTACTTGATAAATAGTTCACTAGGATCATAAGTATTTTACTGAATCAGCATATACACCTGAAACAAAAAAAAGTATATGAAACAAAAGAATTACGTCAAGAAAGTTTATAAATCGAAAGAAGATGTTGAAAATTGATTGTACGCTGATCAGTGGCGTACTGTAAAAAAGTTTGAAAAGCAAAAGAAGACACTGCTCAGGAAAAGAAAACACCTTGTAGATTCTAGTTTAATTTTAGGACGTGTAATGATGGGAGCTATAGAAACATAGCTCGCATTTCAAACTTCGGCTGAATATCTCGAAAACTACAGGTGTTTTTAGGAAAAAACCATTTTTTCCGGAAATTTCAACACCCTTCAGCTACGTTACGAAGCTTTTGCAGACCTATGTTTATGTAAACTCTTTTCTTTAAAATTTTACGTAGATTTACCCCCTGACGTTGTGACATAATATTATGTAACACCCTGTATATAGTGTTAACGGTTTTGTAGATGAGGGGTTACTATCATTTCAAAGTAAAAGTACTGGAAACCATCATGAGGAGGTAAATGCGGATGTTTTTGAAGAATATATTGAACAGTTGTTGGATTTAATTGCTCTAGTAAAAAACAAGTACTGTGTTTTAAGGAATTTTACTTAATAATTGCGATTCGTAACGCGTTTCACTACACCGTAGCTTCTTCAGACGAATGATTATGCAGAAAAATGTAAATGAGAATATAACTATAAATGTTCTTGAGTAATTAAAAGCTTATTGGTCGCCTCCTCCTAAGTGGTTATTTATGACAGGTATATCCAATAAAATTAAGGAATAGATTGCTCCCCGAAAAGATTCAATAGAGGTGAAGGGCTTAAATCGACTTGTTCATTGATGAGTCTACCTGAGTGTTTGTATTTATTTATTTCTAAAGTTTCCCAAAGATCTACCTTCCAATATTTATTATCTGTATGCAAAATTTCAAACTGTGGGTCGAAAGAATGATTATTTTCTAAGAGATGATTCGCGTAATTTGAATCTGACTCGAATCAGATAATTCAGCGCCTGAAAGTGAGTCAACCAGCAATTAGTATTACATTTCAGATAAAGGGAAGGGATCTTATCACTGCGCTGAAAATTCAGGAAATGCGAGACTTCAGATCTTCAGTTCAGATTTTTCATGTAGTGCATGCACACAGAAAAGTCATATTGAATATTTCAATCAGTCCTAATTACTGGATTATTCTCCTTCAAGTTACATGTATTTCAATTGTGCCTTTTTGTTATTGGAATTATATATTTCGGGCATAATTGCCGCTGTATGCAGGATAAGTTTACTACAATTTGAAATCACAATCATATTCGAAGCCGTCCCCATCTCAGGTAAACGATGAGTCTCCATTTTCTTTTTTCGATTTCTTAGTTTCGAATGATTTCAGGCTTCAAGTAACTACCTGCAATAGTTTGCATATTAATTGCTGACTATTCATCCGCCTGTATTTTGGGTTGTTGGATTTTGGAAAATACTAGAAAATACCCTTAGGCTCTTGAAACACTTTGGAGGACACTACCACTCAGGCTGAGTACTCTCTATCAATTATTTTGTGATTCATTTCCTCCTTCATTTTTTTTATGTGATACGTCATTTACGTTCGATTCAATATCGAAATTATATTCACAGTAATCAGTTTGATCGGACTATAGATATTTTCATAATCAATAGATAAATTTACCTGATATTGTTGGATTTTGGAAAATACTAGAAAACACCCTTAGGCTCTTGAAACACTTTGAAGGACACTACCACTCAGGCTGAGTACTCTCTATCAATTATTTTGTGATTCATTTCCTCCTTCATTTTTTTTATGTGGTACGTCATTTACGTTCGATTCAATATCGAAATTATATTCACAGTAATCAGTTTGATCGGACTATAGATATTTTCATAATCAATCGATAAATTTACCTGATATTTGGTTCAACTCCTCAACTATATATATATATATATATATATATATATATATATATATATATATATATATATATATATATATATATATATATATATATATATATATATATATATATATATATATATATATATATAATAATTATTGTTAGTATCATGTGAATGAATGCCGGCATTGACCCTTTCATCTATGTATTTGTATATATGAAGGGTTTCTATATTATAAATAACGTAGAATTTATAATATTTAGAATATAAGTAGTTATTATTTTCTGAACATGATTTGTTGAATATCTCTACCACTTTTTTTTTTCTTCAATATAATCATTGAATTCTAAAGAGTATTTCGTTGTGTATTATTCCTTGAACTTATATAAATAGTCATTTAAATGAGCAATAAATTCAATTATATTTTCGTCAGAGACTTCGTTTGAAAGTTTGTACTTATTTCAAGGGGGTCCGTTAGTCACTCCGGGATTCTATTTTCGTTCTAAACTATCTGGCGCCATTAATTTCATATTGTTGGGACCAACCCCATCTCCACTGAAGACTATAGCCGCGCGCATCCCCTTCTTGAATTTAATAATGTTAACAGTCAAGATAGAAAATATTGATTCATAAGTTTAATTTTAAAATTTACCGTAACATACTTAATTTGGCGCCCAACGTGGGGCCCGATTTTTTTTTTGAGTTATTTGGCCTTTCTGAAATTTAATTTATACTCAAGTGATAAGGGTTCAAGCAAGTAAAATTTGAGTTATTGATAAGATATAAGGGTTTTCACAGCTGCTATTTTCCGACGATCCAAAATACGAATTGTTCTTTTTTATTATATTATTTATTATATATTATTACTATTGCAGATTATCTGTCACGATTTGGAAAATTAGAAATTATCGGATCGAACAAATTCAGTACATTTTCAATGAAATAAAACTAAAGTATTTAGATTTTCACTATATTAACAAAACTATGACCGGTTTCATCACACTGTGGCTTCATCAGCTGATACAAACTAATGAACAGAGTTATTCCTTATATATTAGTCTTATTACCTACTTAATATTACAATAGGTACAAGAGTTATGTTGGAAAACCCATCGGAGTTGCTTACTTTATGAATTGAAAAGATAGAGTAAAGGAGAAGGATTTAGGTCTAATTGACTATTAACTAACCTACCTGAATTCTTTTTTTTGTTGATCTCTAAAATTTCCAATAGATTGATGTTTTGTCTGTTATTTTCATTGTGTAAAATTTTGAAATTATCATTAAAGTTATGGTTTTATTCGAGTAAGTATTAGAATAATGGGAATCTGATTTATGATAATTAAAACTACATTTGTGCTCGGATAATCTAACTTTGAAATTTTTAAAGTTCTACCAATATAAATTTTTTTACAATCCACGCAAGAAAGCTTATAAACACTGGATTTACTACTTTTATCAATTTTAGATTTGCAGTTTTTGATACGTCGGCCTAAAGAAGTATCAGTTCGGAATGCCATATTGAAATTATAATGCGAGAGGAATGATTTTAATTTTAGACTAGGATTATCAATATAAGTTAAGCTGTTGTATTTTGTGTCTGAACTTTTTATATTTGGAAATACTTCTTGGATTGCTATTTGAAATTTTTTGCGTGAAATCATGTTCTCAATCACAGTTGGACTGTAACCGTTATTGACTGCTATTTGTTTAATTATATTTAGCTCTTTTATGTAATTATTTTTTGACATTGGGATATTAATGAGTCTATGTATTATCTGCCGATGAATCTTAGATAAAATGAGAGAGAATGCTCATTTTTATAGTGAAATAATGTTCAGAGACAAAGCTAGCTTTTCGAGAACTGCTATCACAAATTTTCACAATAATAATTATTGGGCTGAGGAAACCACCATTTGATTGAAGAATCTCATCATCAAGAACAATTTTCACTAAATGTCTGGGTCGGAATAATTGGAAGTTATTTGATTGGGCCATCTCTTTTTCCAAACCGACTAGACGGTCCCGCTTATCGGCAATTACTTGAGAAGGAGTTACCTTTATTGCTCGAGGATGTGCCACTTTCAGTAAGAAATACAATTTGATTCATGCATGACGGGTCACCAGCACATTTCAGTAAAGAGGCTAGGGAATTTTCGAATACTACATTCAACAACCGATCCATGGGTCGGAGTGGGCCAAAACCATGGCCTCTTAGGACCCCAGACTTAAATAGTTTAGACTATTTCATATGGGGAAATCTCAAAAGTTTAGTTTATACCACTCTACCGAACACTGTAGAAGAATTGAGAAATCGAATGATAAACTCTTGTGATACGATGAGAAATACCCCAGGAATATTTCAGAGAGCGCGTGATAATATGCGAAAGACAGAGGACTGTTTTTTTGCAGGTGGAGGATACTTTCAGCAATTTACTTAGATTTCAATTGTTCTTTTCTTTATTTTATATTTAAAAAGTATAAGTTGAGTCTCAGAAGAAGAGCTATCAAAATAGAAGCAAATTTTGGGCATTTTTGTAGAGTATTTCTAATTTTTTTTTTCTTTCAGCGAATAACATACATTTCAAATAATTCAAATTCAATAATTTTTCACTAGAAAACGGTTGGACATACGAAAAAATTACAGGTGTCAAAAAAGTTTCTAAATCAAACGGAGATGACGAAAATTGTTCGTACGCTGTATAATGGCGTACTGCAAAAAAGTTTGAAAAGCAAAAAGAGACATGGCCTCGGAAAAGAAAACACCTTGTGAATTTCGGTAAAATCTAGGACGTGTAAAAAAAATGGCTTGTACTCCTAATTTGGGCAGAATATTGAGAAAGGTGCAGGAGTTTTGAAAAAAAACATCATATACATATCATATACATACACGATTGGCGCCATTCAACTAAGAGAAGCAGAAGATTACCAGATTAGTCTGACTATTCACATTACCACTACACGCTACACACTGTGTATATCCTAGCAGTGGTCAATTCAGCTTATCTATAGTATTTGATGGCTCATAGTGAATATAGTAATTCAGGGAGCAATTCAGCGTACCGTAGAATATTAAATATTCTTCTCTGAAGAAGCTAGTGATCCGATCTACTCATCATAATCATCGAAAAAACTCATCAACCGACCATAACCGTATTGATATCTGCCACGACAGTCACTGTGTAGCGTTACGAGTGGCAAACATTGAATCGAAAATAGAGACCTATCAACCGCATTTCACTGGAAAGGTAGCAGGATCGTTATGGATTTCCAATCTGGTTTCTACAAAAATAAAATTCAGTTTTGGCATGCCTTGAAAATAATATTGTCTGTCTAAAGATTCGCTGTTACATTTTCATTTACTCTCCATAATAATACTTAACCTAAAAAACCTGAACGCTCTCATACAATTACATATTTTACATTGATAAATTACAATGACATTATCATTTCAGATAGTCATTGTTTTGAGTAACTTTACTGAACTATCACATTCAAATTCACTCTTAACAATAATTCTCTAAAGCAAAAATCAGAATGCAGTTATATAATTACAAACTTAAACATTAATAAATCAATCACATTTGCACTATCATTTCAGTAAGGATTTATTTTGAGTATATCTAACGATATTTAAGAAACTAAAAATAATAAAATGTACAATTCAAAATATCACATTATTTTACTGATATTTTTCATTTTAAATAACAAACAATCATCATTTTATTCTACTACATCTTTCTATAATGAAAGATGTTCTTGACTCAGATTTTATTCACTGGTGAAATAATTTCCTTAATTTTGCATAAAATCATATCAGACACTTTGATTATCTAGCACAAATAGTAAAATTTTAGGACTAAGATTAAATACAAATTCGAAATAAGCATCAGTAGTGTACAGATCTGTATTCTCTATTTTTACTCAAAATTAATTTCAGTTTTATTCCTCCTTTGGGAATATTGATTTCATAATTTTTATTCTTCTTACTTGATGTTGATCTTGAATGCTTCTTGTGAAGAGTTGATCTTTTACGTTTCTTATTTCTCAAATTAATTACATTCGGGATCAGATTTTTTTTATAATTTTCTGAGCTTACTTTTTGTTCAGTTGTTGGTTTCTCAATTTTGCTATCACAGGGTGTTTCGTAGTAAAGATGAATACACTCATCTCTATCCTGAAATATGTCGTCAAGGAATTTAGTAGTTTATACCACTCTACCGAACACTGTAGAAGAATTGAGAAATCGAATGATAAATTCTTGTGATACGATGAGAAATACCCCAGGAATATTTCAGAGAGTGCGTGATAATATGCGAAAGACAGAGGACTGTTTTTTCGCAGGTGGAGGATACTTTCAGCAATTTATTTAGATTTCAATTGTTCTTTTCTTTATTTTATATTTAAAAAGTATGAGTTGAGTCTCAGAAGACGAGCTATTAAATTGAAGCAAATTCTGAGCATATTTGTAGAGTATTTCTAAATTTTTTTTCTTTCAGCGAATAACATACATTTCAAATAATTCAAATTCAATAATTTTTCACTAGAAAACGGTTGGACATACGAAAAAATTACAGATGTCAAAAAAGTTTCTAAATCAAACGGAGATGACGAAAATTGTTCGTACGCTGTCCAATGGCGTACTGCAATGAAGTTTGAAAGGGCAAAATGAGACACGGCTTCGGAAAAGAGAGCACCATGTGAATTTCAGTAAAATCTGGGACGTGTGTTGATGGAAGCTGTAAAAGCATTTTATCATAGAAGATTTTTATTCAGGGAGCAGTATTTATTATTTTATAGGTCCCTAAATCTCCCTCACAACAATACAACAATACAACAATACAACAATATAGTCAGATTTTATGAGTAAGAGCAGCATAGTGCTGTTTAGCTGGAAATCGTGTTGCGTACTTATTCGCAACATCGAAGCAGACTGCAGAAGGGGATAGACCATATATACATATCATATGCATACACGATTGGCGCCGTTCAAGAAAGAGAAGCAGAAGACTACCATAAGAGTCTGACTATTCACATAAACTCTACACGATACACACTGTGTATATCCTAGCAGTGGTCAATTCAGCTTAACTCCAGTATTTGATGGCACATAACGAATATAGTCATTCAGGGAGCAATTCAGCTTACCGTAGAATATTGAATATTCTTTTCTGAAGAAGCTAGTGATCCGATCTACTCATCATAATCATCGAAAGAACTCATCAACCGACCATAACCGTATTGATACATGCCACGACAGGCACTGTGTAGCGTTACGAGTGGCAACCCTAGAATCAAAAATATAGACCTATCAATCGCGTTTCACTGGAAAGGTAGAAGGATCGTTATTGATTTCCAATCTAGATTCTACAAAAATAAAACCCAGCTTTGGCATGCCTTTAAAATTATATTGTCTGTCTAAAGATTCGCTGTCACATTTAAATTTACTCTTAATAATAATAAATAAAGTGAAAAATCTGAACGCTTTCATTCAATTTATATATTTTACACTGATAAATTACAATGACATAATCATTTCAGTCAGGATTAGTTTTGAGTATCTCTACTGAACTATCACATTCAAATTCACTCTTAACAATAATACTTTATAGCAAATATCAGAATGCTGTTATATAACTACAAATTTAATCATTAATAAATCAATCACTACTGCACTATCATTTCAGTCAGGATTTATTTTGAGTATCTCCAACGAACTTTAACATACTAAGAACAATAAAATGAACAATTCAAAATGTCACATTATTTCACTGATGATTTTATATTGTTCTACTACATCTTTCTATCATGAAAGATGTTCTCGATTCAGATATTATTCACTAGAGAAATAATTTCGGTAATTTTGCATAAAATTATATCAGACACTTTGATTTTCTAGCACAAATATTGAAATTCTAGGAAAGAGATTATATAAAAATTCAAAATAAGCATCAATAGAGTAGAGATCTGTATTCTCCATTTTACCCAAAATTAATTTCAGTTTTATTCCTCCTTTGGGAATATTGATTTCTTCATTTTTATTTTTCTTACTTGATGTTGATCCGGAATGCTTCTTGTGATGAGTTGATCTATTACGTTTCCCATTTCCCAAATTAATTTCATTCGGGATCCGATTTTTTTATAATTTTTTGAACTTACTCTATGTTCAGTTGTTGGTTTCTGAGTCTCCATAACATCGATCGAATTTGAGAGCATTGTTTGATCGACTGCATCTCCTTCGTTTTCTTGATTTGAACTTTCAGGAATGGTTTGAAAGGTAATAAATATCTTACTTGTATGGTTTTTACTAACATCAAGAATGATGTGAATTGACTCCCGTTTTTGTCCTTCCTTTCATTTCCATTTCACAAGATGAGAATTTGTCTTTATTTTCCGAAGAATTCAATGGAGGTGAAATGAGTTCTAAGAGTTCTCCATTTTGACCAAAACTCAAATTTAGTTTTATTCCTTCTTTGGAAATATTGATTTCTTCGTTTTTATTCCCGAACTTTTTCTCCTTAGAAATATAAGGTTTCTCGTCACATGATGATGATCTTGAATGCTTTTTTTGTTCAGCTGATCTTTTTCGCTTCTGATTTTTCAAATCAATTACATTCGGGACCAGATTTTCTTCATAAGTTTCTGAACTTACTTTATAACACTTGTTGGTTCTCCTATCTTTATAATGTTGCGCGAATTCGAATCATTCCTAATCCGGTTGTTTCAATATAAAAAAATTGAGTTATCCATATTTTCTTTATGGATTGGAATATTTTCAGTTTTACATATATTTTCTTCATTCGGGTTGTCTTTCATTTTTTTCTCTAATTTCTGTTCGAGATTGTTGAGGGATTCTCGAAAAGTGGCTTGTACCGCAGAATCCATGTCATTTTCGCTGTTTGAGAGCATTGTTTGATCAACTGCATCTCCTCTAATGTCTTGGTTTAAACTTTCTGAAGTTGTTTGGAAGGCAGTGAGTATGTTAGTTGTTTGGTTACTTCTAACATTGAGAAAAATTATCTCTTCATTGGGTGGCTCATAATAAAAATTAATGAGTTCGGATGTCCCTTCAACTTTGCTATCACAAGGTGCTTCAGAATGAAGATTATTACATTGATCTCTATCCTGAAATATGTCGTCAATGATATTCTTCAAAGAACTTGTATCTGCATTTTTGCTTCCTGGGGGGGCCCAACTAACGATGGAATTTAGGTTGATACTCATTCTTCCTTTTTTTAACTTAGAATTTGGTTCACACTTTTCAGCTTATACCTTTAAATCTAAATTCGATTCCTCTATAACATAAGTTTCAGAAGAACTTAGTTGCGGAGATATAAAATTCAGCATGTTATAGTTTTTCATTGATATGAAATTTTCTTTATATTGATGGGAGTTTTGATTTATATTGGCTGGCATTTTTGTCTTTCTTTTCATGTCCATTTGACAAGATGGTAATTTATCCTATCCATTGTTTTCCGGAGAATTCGATGAAGGTGAAATGGGTTCATATTCGTCTACTAGTACCTGGAAACGTTTGACTGAGGATTCTACTTCTACATTACAATGTCGGTTAAAATTTCCATGAATGTTTCCGTTTATTCCTGTTATATAAGATGGGAATCTTTGAAAAGCGGTTTGTAACGTATCTGGATTCCATATGCCAAAATCTCCTCCATTTTGCATGAGCGATGCACCATTTATTGGTTTCATATTTGAATTCCCCAATGCAGTGTAAACTTGAGGAGAATCTACCATTATTCGTTTGTTCAATTTCGTTTCAACCGTTGAACATATTTTACATTGATAAATTACATTGACATTATCTTTTCAGTCAGGATTTGTTTTCAGTATCTCTACTGAACTATCACATACAAATTCACTCTAAACAATATTTCTTCGAAGCAAAAATCAGAATGCTGTTATATAATTACAAACTTAATCGTTAATAAATCAATCACAATTGCACTATCATTTCAGTCAGGATTTATTTTGAGTATCTCAAACGAACTTTAACAAACTACGAAAAATAAAGTGAACAATTCAAAATATCACTTTATTTCACTGATGATTTTTCATTTTAAACAACAAACAATCATCATTTTATTCTACTACATCTTTCTATCATAAAAGATATTCTTGATTCAGATATTATTCTCTGGTGGAATAATTTCCTTAATCTTGCATAAAATTATATCAGACTTTTGATCATCTAGCACAAATATTAAAATTTTAGTTTTATTCTTCCCTTAGGAATATTGATTTCTTCATTTTTATTCTTCTCACTCGATGTTGATTTTGAATGCTTCTTGTGATGAGTTGATCTTTTACGTTTCTTGTTTCCCATATTAGTTTTATTCGGGATCAGATTTTATTATTATAATTTTCTAAACATACTTAATGTTCAGTTGTTGGTTTCTCTATTTTGCTATCAAAGGGTGTTTCGTAGTAAAGATTATTACATCTGTATCCTGAAATATGACGTCAAGAAATTTCTCCAAAGAACTTGTATATGGATTGTAGCTTCTTGGGGGAGTTAAATTGACGATGGTATTTGGGTTATTATTTATTCTTCCTTTTTCTGAATTAGAATTTGGTTCACACTTTTTAGTTTGTACCTTTAAGTCTAAATTCGATTCCCCTATAACATATGTTTCAGAAGAACTTTGTGGAGATGAAATAAAATTCAGCATGTTATAGTTATTCATTGATATGAAGTTTTCTATATTTTCATGGGAGTTTTGATTTATATTGGCTGGCGTTTTGTCTTTCTTTCTATGTTCATTTGACACGATGGTAATTTTTCCCATTCGTTATTTTCCAGAGAACTCAATGGAGGTGAAATGAGTTCATATTCATTTACTAGTAGCTGGAAACGTTTGACTGAGGATTCTACCTCAACATTACAATGTCGGTTAAAATTTCCATGAATGTTTCCGTTTATTCCTGTTATATAAGATGGGAATCTTTGAAAAGCGGTTTGTAACGTATCTGGATTCCATATGCCAAAATCTCCTCCATTTTGCATGAGCGATGCACCATTTATTGGTTTCATATTTGAACTCCCCAATGCAGTGTAAACTTGAGGAGAATCTACCATTATTCGTTTGTTCAATTTCGTTTCAATCGTTGAACATATTATACATTGATAAATTACATTGACATTTTCTTTTCAGTCAGGATTTGTTTTCAGTATCTCTACTGAACTATCACATACAAATTCACTCTAAACAATATTTCTTTGAAGCAAAAATCAGAATGCTTTTATATAATTACAAACTTAATCGTTAATAAATCAATCAAAATTGCACTATCATTTCAGTCAGGATTTATTTTGAGTATCTCAAACGAACTTTAACAAACTACGAAAAATAAAGTGAACAATTCAAAATATCACTTTATTTCACTGATGATTTTTCATTTTAAACAACAAACACTCATCATTTTATTCTACTACATCTTTCTATCATAAAAGATATTCTTGATTCAGATATTATTCTCTGGTGGAATAATTTCCTTAATTTTGCATAAAATTAAATCAGATTTTTTGATCATCTAGCACAAGTATTAAAATTTTAGTTCTATTCCTCCCTTAGGAATATTGATTTCTTCATTTTTATTCTTCTCACTCGATGTTGATTTTGAATGCTTCTTGTGATGAGTTGATCTTTTACGTTTCTTGTTTTCCATATTAGTTTCATTCGGGATCAGATTTTATTATTATAGAGACATGGCCTCGGAAAAGAAAACACCTTGTGAATTTCAGTAAAATCTAATACGTGTAAAAAAAATCGCTTGGACTCCTAAGTTGGGCAGAATATTCAGAAAGGTGCAGGAGTTTTGAAAAAAAAAACATTTTTTCCGGAAATTTTAACACCCTGTAGCTCCATTACGAAGCTTCCCCTATAAATGTGGCATACTATAATGTAACACCTTGTATATGTATAGTTCAATATGAATCAAGTATTACGTGGAGAACAGATAAATGAAATCAGAAAGATGGGTGCTATTTCCGGTAAAACAGAAAATGTTATAATGTTAATAATATTCTTGTTTGCTAGAATATCTCCGAAAACTTTCATATTAAAAAAGTAGCAAGCATTTTATCATAGAAGATTTCTATTCAGGGAGCAGTATTCAACATTATAGGTTCCTAAATGTCCCTCACTGAAGTAGCTAATACTGCGATCTAATTATCTTGAACACCGTCAACAAGAGTCATAATATTATTGGTACAATATAGTCAGATATCATGAGTAAGAGCAGCATAGTGCAGTTTCGTTGGAAATCGTGTTGCGTACTTATTCGCAACATCGAAGCAAACTGCACCCAACGTGCATCAATTCTCAGAATGGAATAGATCATATATACATATCATATACATACACGATTGGCGCCGTTCAACTAAGAGAAGCAGAAGATTACCAGATTAGTCTGACTATTCACATTACTACTACACGCTACACACTATGTCTATCCTAGCACTGGTCAATACAGCTTAACTCAAGTATTTGATGGCTCATAGTGAAGATAGTCATTCAGGGAGCAATTCAACGTACCGTATAATGTTGAATATTTTTCTCTGAAGAAGCTAGTGATCCGATCTACTCATCATAATCATCGAAAAAACTCATCAACCGACCATAACCGTATTGATATCTGCCACGACAGTCACTGTGTAGCGTTACGAGTGGCAAACATTGAATCGAAAATATAGACCTATCAACCGCATGTCACTGGAAAGGTAGCAGGATCGTTATGGATTTCCAATCTGGTTTCTACAAAAATAAAACTCAGTTTTGGCATGCCTTAAAAATAATATTGTCTGTCTAAGGATTCGCTGTCACATTTTCATTTACTCTCCATAATAATACTTAACCTAAAAAATCTGAACGCTTTTATACAATTACATATTTTACATTGATAAATTACAATGACATTATCATTCCAGATAGGCTTTGTTTTGAGTAACTTTACTGAACTATCACATTCAAATTCACTCTTAACAATAATTCTCTAAAGCAAAAATCAGAATGCAGTTATATAATTACAAACTTAAACATTAATAAATCAATCACATTTGCACTATCATTTCAGTCAGGATTTATTTTGAGTA
Source organism: Cryptolaemus montrouzieri (assembly GCA_013387265.2). Taxonomy (NCBI): domain Eukaryota; kingdom Metazoa; phylum Arthropoda; class Insecta; order Coleoptera; family Coccinellidae; genus Cryptolaemus; species Cryptolaemus montrouzieri. The sequence goes on along the minus strand of JABFTP020000021.1, from coordinate 54,816,373 downwards.
TATCTAACGATCTTTAAGAAACTAAAAATAATAAAATGTACAATTCAAAATATCACATTATTTTACTGATGATTTTTCATTTTAAATAACAAACAATTATCATTTTATTCTACTACATCTTTCTATAATGAAAGATGTTCTTGATTCAGATTTTATTCACAGGTGAAATAATTTCCTTAATTTTGCATAAAATCATATCAGACACTTTAATTATCTAGCACAAATAGTAAAATTTTAGGAATAAGATTAAATACAAATTCAAAATAAGCATCAGTAGTGTACAGATCTGTATTCTCTATATTTACCCAAAATTAATTTCAGTTTTATTCCTCCTTTGGGAATATTGATTTCTTAATTTTTATTCTTCTTACTTGATGTTGATCTTGAATGCTTCTTGTGAAGAGTTGATCTTTTACTTTTCTTATTTCTCAAATTAATTACATTCGGGATCAGATTTTTTTTATAATTTTCTGAGCTTACTTTTTGTTCAGTTGTTGGTTTCTCAATTTTGCTATCACAGGGTGTTTCGTAGTAAAGATGAATACACTCATCTCTATCCTGGAATATGTCGTCAAGGAATTTTTCCAGAGAACTTGTATATGCATTGTTGCTTCCTGGGGGAGTTAAATTGACGATGGCATTTGGGTTATCATTTATTCTTCCTTTTTCCGAAATAGAATTTAGTTCACACTCTTCAGTTTGTACCTTTAAATCTGAATTCAATTCCTCTATAACATAAGTTTCAGAAGAACTTTGTAGAGGTGATATAAAATTCAGCATGTTACAGTTTTTCATTGATATGAAGTTTTCTATATATTCATAGGAGTTTTCATCTATATTTGCTGGCGTTTTTGTCTTTCTTTTCATGTCCATTTGACAAGATGGTAATTTTTCCCATTCATTATTTTCCGGAGAATTCAATGGGGGTGAAATGAGTTCATATTCATTTACTAGTAGTTGGAAACGTTTGACTGAAGATTCTACTTCTACATTACAAAGTTGGTTAAAATTTCCATGAATGTTTCCATTTATTCCTGTAACATTAGATGGGAATCTTTGATAAGAGGTTTTGTAACGTATTTGGATTCCATATGCCAAAATCTCCTCCATTTTGCTTGAGTGATGTACCTTTCATTGGTTTCATGTTTGAACTCCCCGATGCAGTGTAATCTCGAGGAGAATCTAACATAATTCGTTGGAGCAATTCCGTGTCAATCGTTGAACGTTCTGGGATTGTCGAATTGGGTTCTAATGGTGGATATGCTGAATTCTCTTCTACTCTAATTGTGATGTGCAGTAGATATAAACTTTTCTACTTGAGATACTTGATGAATAGTTCACTAGAATCATAAGTATTTTTCTAAATCAGTATATACACCTGAAACAAAAAAAAAGTATATGAAACAAAATAATTACGTTAAGAAGGTTTATAAATCGAAAGAAGATGTTGAAAATTGATTGTACGCTGATCAGTGGCGTACTGTAAAAAAGTTTGAAAAGCAAAAGAAGACACTGCTCAGGAAAAGAAATAACCTTGTAGATTCTAGTTGAATTTTAGGACGTGTAATGATGGAAGCTATAGAAAAATAGCTCGCATTCCAAACTTGGGCTGAATATCTCAAAAACTACAAGAGTTTTTAAGAAAAAACCATTTTTTCCGGAAATTTCAACACCCTGTAGCTACGTTACGAAGCTTTTGCAGACCTATGTTTATGTAAACTTTTTTCTTTAAAATTGCACGTAGATTTACCGCCTGACGTTGTGACATAATATTATGTAACACCCTGTATATAGTGTTAACGGTTTTGTAGATGAGGGGTTATTATCATTTCAAGGTAAAAGTACTGGAAACCATCATGAGGAGGTGAATGCGGATGTTTTTGAAGAATAAATTGAACAGTTGTTGGATTTAATTTCTCTAGGTTGGGTTAGGTTCCACTGTTTTGTAATAAATAACGCATGCAACCATTCGCGAAAGATTGAATTAACGACAACATCTTCATGGCGTAAAGCAGGCATCATCAGATGGCTGATTGATAAAAATATTTCTTTTGAAAAAAATATGTTCGAAAAAGAATTATTATTAAATGTAAAAATACATAAAATATCATACAAAAAATATAAGATTGAGTATGCATGAAATTCATGAGTGACTATTTTTGGTGAAGATAATTATCTAGATATTATTTTTATCGTTTTTAGATACATATGTGTTCAATTCATTCAATTTTATTTTCGAAGAGAACCCTAAAACACATACTCGTCTACGTTACTACAAATTTTAGACGTCCAAAGTAAACATTCCATTTTAAACGAAGCCATCAATATTCGCAAGCAACAATAAAGACGGAGGTCGTAGTCATGTAGTTAAGTTTTTCCTGGAGATTTGTAGGTTGGTTCTTTCAAAGTTCCGGCAATAAATTGGGTTTGTTCAAGACAAAACCATAGAAACTACATTTATATTTGAATTTGCCCACGTACCACATTGCTGAGGAGTTTGCAAATTTAATGAGCTTTCATTATTCTTATATTCGTGAATGAAATTGCAGCCTACTTTGAATCAATGAAGCATGCGGTTTTGCCAAATTGAAACTCTGAATGAAAATAATTGAAAGTTTATAACTTATTGTTTAAACGAAATTTGATGGTTACCCTTGATTCTAATGACTTAAGAGGGAATTCAGAAAGAAAATTGTCAGATGAGCGTATAAATAAACATTCTTTTAAAATTTGAATTGAGTTTTTTATTTGAGAAAATCTTTATCTTATGGGAGATCTTTCTGTATATAAGAATTTCGAAATGCCTAACGAAAAAATAATACGCGAATTTGACGAGAAATTATAGAAACAAGCTCTGTCTAAAATTAATGAGTCATGAATATTTCAAAATATCTAACACAAAAATTAATTCGAAGAGAAATAATAGACAGAAGCTTGAACTGAGAATGATGTAAAATTCGATGGAAAACTTTGTACAATTTCCGACATTTTATCCACCATTTTGGATAATGACTTCATCAAAAACGGATCCAAGGCTATGTACCCCAAATTTGGTGAAGTTCATTGTGTTTTAAATTACATAGGTGCAGTTAAAAAAACACTCACCTTTGATTCTTATTAGGGTAAATTTCACAAAACGAGCTTTTGAATGGGAGTATAAGATTTTTCTATATTTGAAATGAATTTCTTTAATTTTTTCCTTATTAAAGGGACTTTAGAAATGGAACATTTTAACTTTTTGACGTTTTTGCTTTTATTTCGGCCATCTCAGAAAAGTAATATTCAAGAGGATTCAAAATATTTGTCAGTTACATTATTTTCTACATATTGAAAATTAAAAGAAATCTAGATTCTGTTACAATTATTGATATCGTACGAAAGTTAATATCTGTTATATTGATTTCCTATAAAGTTGATAATTCAGCGCCTGAAAGTGGTCAACCAGCAATTAGTATTACATTTCAGATAAAGGGAAGGGATCTTATCACTGCGCTGAAAATTCAGGAAACGCGAGACTTCAGATCTTGAGTTCAGATTTTTCATGTAGTGCATGCACACAGAAAAGTCATATTGAATATTTCAATCAGTCCTAAAGTACTGGATTATTCTCCTTCAAGTTACATTTATTTCAATTGTGCCTTTTCGTTATTGGAATTATATATTTCGGGCATAATTGCCGCTGTATGCAGGATAAGTTTACTACAATTTGAAATCACAATCATATTCGAAGCCGTCCCCATCTCAGGTAAACGATGAGTCTCCATTTTCTTTTTTCGATTTCTTAGTTTCGAATGATTTCAGGCTTCAAGTAACTACCTGCAATAGTTTGCATATTAATTGCTGACTATTCATCTTGAATATATACACCTGCCTGTATTTTGGGTTGTTGGATTTTGGAAAATACTAGAAAACATCCTTAGGCTCTTGAAACACTTTGGAGGACACTACCACTCAGGCTGAGTACTCTCTATCAATTATTTTGTGATTCATTTCCTCCTTCATTTTTTTTATGTGGTACGTCATTTACGTTCGATTCAATATCGAAATTATATTCACAGTAATCAGTTTGATCGGACTATAGATATTTTCATAATCAATCGATAAATTTACCTGTTATTTGGTTCAACTCCTCAACTATATATATAATTTAATAATTATTGTTAGTTTCATGTGAATGAATGCCGGAATTGACCCCTTTCATCTATGTATTTGTATATATAAAGGGTTTCTATATTATAAATAACGTAGAATTTATAATACTTAGAATATAAGTAGTTATTATTTTCAGAACATGATTTGTTGAATATCTCTACCACCTTTCTTTTTCATCAATATAATCATTGAATTCTAAAATGTATTTCGTTGTGTATTATTCCTTGAACTTATATAAATAGTCATTTAAATGAGCAATAAATTCAATTATATTTTCGTCAGATACCTTATTGGAGAGTTTGTACTTATTTCAAGGGGGTCCGTTAGTCACTCCGGGATTCTATTTTCGTTCTGAGCTATCTGGCGCCATTCATTTCATATTGTTGGGACCCACCCCATCTCCACTGAAGACTATAGCCGCGCGCATCCCCTTCTTCAATTTAATAATGTTAACAGTCATGATAGAAAATATTGATTCATAAGTTTAATTTCAAAATCATACTTAATTTGGCGCCCAACGTGGGGCCCGATTTTTTTTTGAGTTATTTGGCCTCTCTGAAATTCAATTTATACTCAAGTGATAAGGGTTCAAGCAAGTAAAATTTGAGTTATTGATAAGATATAAGGGTTTTCACAGCTGCTATTTTCCGACGATCCAAAATACGAATTGTTCTTTTTTATTATATTATTTATTATATATTATTACTATTGCAGATTATCCGTTTCGATTTGGAAAATTAGAAATTATGGGATCGAACAAATTCAGTACATTTTCTATGAAATAAAACTAAAGTATTTAGATTCTCACTATATTAACAAAACTATGACCGGTTTCATCACACTGTGGCTTCATCAGCTGATACAAACTAATGAACAGAGTTATTCCTTATATATTAGTCTTATTACCTACTTAATATTACAATAGGTACAAGAGGTATGTTGGAAAACCCATCGGAGTTGCTTACTTTATGAATTGAAAAGATAGAGTAAAGGAGAAGGATTTAGGTCTAATTGACTATTAACTAACCTACCTGAATTCTTTTTTTGTTGATCTCTAAAATTTCCAATAGATTGATTTTTGTCTTTTATTTTCATTGTGTAAAATTTTGAAATTATCATTAAAGTTATGGTTTTATTCGAGTAAGTGATTAGAATAATGGGAATCTGATTTATTATAATTAAAACTACATTTGTGCTCGGATAATCTAACTTTGAAATTTTTAAAGTTCTACCAATATAAATTTTATTACAATCCACGCAAGACAGCTTATAAACACTGGATTTACTACTTTTATCAATTTTAGATTTGCAGTTTTTGATACGTCGGCCTAAAGAAGTATCAGTTCGGAATGATATATTGAAATTATAATGCGAGAGGAATGATTTTAATTTTAGACTAGGATTATCAATATAAGTTAAGCTGTTGTATTTTGTGTCTGAACTTTTTATTTTTGGAAATACTTCCTGGATTGCTATTTGAAATTTTTTGCGTGAAATCATGTTCTCAATCATAGTTGGACTGTAACCGTTATTGACTGCTAATTGTTTAATTATATTTAGCTCTTTTATGTAATAATTTTTTGACATTGGGATATTAATGAGTCTATGTATTATCTGCCGATGAATCTTAGATAAAATGAGAGAGAATGCTCATTTTGATAGTGAAATAATGTTCACAGACAAAGCTAGCTTTTCGAGAACTGCTATCACAAATTTTCACAATAATAATTATTCGGCTGAGGAAACCTCCATTTGATTGAAGAATCTCATCATCAAGAACAATTCTCACTAAATGTCTGGGTCGGAATAATTGGAAGTTATTTGATTGGGTCATCTCTTTTTCCAAACAGACTAGACGGTCCCGCTTATCGGCAATTACTTGAGAAGCAGTTACCTTTATTGCTCGAGGATGTGCCACTTTCGGTAAGAAATATAATTTGGTTCATGCATGACGGGTCACCAGCACATTTCAGTTGAGAGGCTAGGGAATTTTCGAATACTACATTCAACAACCGATCCATAGGTCGGAGTGGGCCAAAACCATGGCCTCTTAGGACCCCAGACTTAAATAGCGTAGACTATTTCATATGGGGAAATCTCAAAAGTTTAGTTTATACCTCTCTACCGAACACTGTAGAAGAATTGAGAAATCGAATGATAAACTCTTGTGATACGATGAAAAATACCCCAGGAATATTTCAGAGTGCGTGATAATATGCGAAAGACAGAGGACTGTTTTTTCGCAGGTGGAGGATACTTTCAGCAATTTATTTAGATTTCAATTGTTCTTTTCTTTATTTTATATTCAAAAAGTATAAGTTGAGTCTCAGAAGACGAGCTATCAAAATAGAAGCAAATTTTGGGCATATTTGTAGAGTATTTCTGAATTTTTTTTCTTTCAGCGAATAACATACATTTCAAATAATTCAAATTCAACAATTTTTCACTAGAAAACGGTTGGACATACTAAAAAATTACAGGTGTCAAAAAAGTTTCTAAATCAAACGGAGATGACGAAAATTGTTCGTACGCTGTCCAATGGCGTACTGCAATGAAGTTTGAAAGGGCAAAATGAGACACGGCTTCGGAAAAGAGAGCACCTTGTGAATTTCAGTAAAATCTGGGACGTGTACTGATGGAAGCTGTAAAAAATAGTTTGCATTCCTAATTCGGGCTGAGTATTTCAGAAAGTGCAGGAGTTTTGAAGAAAAAAACAGTTTTTTTCCGGAAATTTCAACACCCTGTAGCTCCGTAACGAATTTTTTGCGGATCTATGTTTATCTGAACTATTTTTCTTAAAATTGCACTCAGATTAACCCCCTCAAGTTGTGACATACTATTATGTCACACCCTGTTTATGTACAGTTCAATATAAATCAAGTATAAAAATCAGAAAGTTGGGTGCTATTTCCGGTAAAACAGAAAATGTCATAATCTTATATACTAAAGCAGTAAGCCTTATTTCGAGGAAAGTGGAGGGGACGGTTGGAGTTTGAACCGGGCGGGAAGAAAGGGTCGGCGCGGACGAGCGGGGTCCGTAGGCCCCCGCGAATAATTTTTTTCCGGTAGAGAAACGTCCGAGGAAGATCCGAGCGAAATTCGGAGTCCCTAGCTCGAACGACGGAGGCGCGACGATTTTTCGAAAAATTTCGCCGAAACGTCGCCCCGGGCGAACGGAACGTCGAAACGGCGAGATTTCTTCGGAATCGATAACTCGGATCTTTCGGAGGGCGATCGGAGAGGTCGATCGGGCGAAAATTCCGGCAAAAAGTTCCGAAAAAGCGAAAATAAAATACGTCTCCGAAATCTCCGGGATGGAGGGGATAATTTCTACGGACTTTTGCAGCTATACGAAATATTTTAATCGCCTTCGATCGCTACGAAACCCGGACGACGAAAAAGCCTCGAGTTTCGCATTTCGCGCCGCAATAGTTAGATTCTCATAAAACCACGGGAAAACGGAAAAATCTTCCATCGAACGGAAGGCTATCGGCCGACTTTCGCAAATTTTCGCTCTACTTTCCATATTCAGAAAATCTCCGACGGCCAGAAATTCGCGAAATAAACAAACCTCGAGCTGTCAAAATACGGGTTTTTGTTTTAACCATCCTACTTGAACGGGGTCACCGGGAGAAAGGATTCGACCTTCGAACGATTCCTACATATCTCGAGATCGGATCCCCGGCGAGAAAACGTCATTTCAGGACTTAATTTTCGAATTTGGGACGGTTTTTGAGACCTACATTTTCGAAGAATAGAACGGAAACACGGGGGCGGAGCCAATCACCCTCCCTTACTCTCCTTAAACCGCCGATTCTCAATCTGACAAGGCAAAGAAGAAGAAGTTTTAAAGAGGACCGTACCCGGAAACATAGGTAAAAAGAGTAGACGGGACATAAACGAACACTTATATCCCCTCTATTCTCTCACTAAACGATCGAATATCCGTCCCGTACGACGGATATCGTCGTGTACGGCGGACTTTGCCGTTAAGTTGATAATGTCTAGATGTTCAATATTATCAAGGGCAACAAAAAGAAGAGAAGAAGAAGAAAAATTGTTAATAATGTGAGACTACGTTTAATTAACAAAACCTCGAATAATCATTCCAAGGTAAGTGAACGTAATTTAATGAATATTTAATGCATCTTAATGTATTTTTTTTTCAGCATAATGAAGAATCCACATATTTCATATTTACATTCTGTGTTCTAACCTATGTATTCCAATGAAAGAAAACAATAATAAATAAGGTATTTTAAACTGAATTTTGTGTTCATCTGTATTGAATTTTTGTTTCAGTTTATAAACGTGGTAGTATTTTTTGACTACAATTATGAAATTACAAAATGTAAATGGAATTCAATGTATTTGAAGTAAAGTTATTCAAATTAAAATGTATGAAAGTGACTCTTTGAAAGTGAGTTTTTACTTTGAGTGCATATAAGTAGTTTCATTTTAATGAAATATTTATTTTTAGATTACAATCCATTGATAACAAGAAAGAATTAGTTGGATCTACTGTAAACAGGTTGGAAAATTAAATGAAAATTAAGCAAAGACAATATTAAGCAATAACAAGAAAGTTTCAAGTAAATGTAAATGTAATACATCCCTGTTCTCTGATAATAATCTTCGTAGATATATTTGTGTAAGTAAACCAGTCTGATTAATAATAGTTACAATAGAGTCAGATTTCAAACTCTAAAGGAAAGAGATCAAGTAAATTACCTGCAATTCTTAACTTCAAAATTTATTTGTTGAACAATTCTTCATATAGTTGCCATGAAAACTTGAGCTTTTCAGGATATTCCAATATTTACAAAACACATAAGGTACATGTTTTGAGCTACTTCTGTGCATAACACATTCTTTTGTATTTTAAGAAGTTTAGTCACTGAATAACAGGTAGTCTATACATTTAGAATGTAAAGTTTCTTTCTTATTGGTGTTTGTGGAAAACTTGATAAAATCAGGTGAAGCAAATTATGAAGCTTCATTACAACAGGAACTTTCAGTTCGAGAAAATCACATATTTTGTAGAAATGCAATTACTTCTTGAAAAATGCTGTGTATAGTTGATGATTTTCGTTAAAGATGGTATTTCATCAGGATACATAATGGCAAGACCTATCATAAGACAATGCATGGTACATAAGAGAAGAAAATATCTGACTGCAACATTCAGAAGGGCTTGAGAAAGTTTAACAGCTCAAAATAATTGAAGGATTGACATTTGAAAAACAATACTGCAAAAGAAGACTGCAGGAACTGAGAAAATTCTGAAGGGCTTCCATTAATGCCAAACTCTTCGAAAGACTTCTTCGAAGAAAAGTGAGAGAATTCTATGTAAAATAACTTAAGAGACACACACTTCATATGAGTAAGAAGTGTGTTCAGGATCTTATTTTTACGATCAACCACCTTAGAACAACAGACTGAATATATATCTGAAAATATTGTGGTTTCGTCTCTATACATTTAGAATATAAAGTTTCTTTTTTATTGGTATTGGTAGGAAACTCGATAAAATCAGGAATATATATATATATATATATATATATATATATATATATATATATATATATATATATATATATATATATATATATATATATATATATATATATATATATATATATATATATATATATATATATATATATATATATCATATATATATAATAACAAGACCTATCATAAGACAATGTTTCACCAGTACATAATGGGAAGAAAAGATCTGACTGCAATATTCAGAAGGTCTTGAGAAAGTTTAACAGCTCATAATGATTGACATTTGAAAAACAATACTGTAAAAGAAGGATGCAGGAACTGAGAAAATTCTGAAGGACTCACATTAATGCCAAACTCTTCGAAAGACTTCTTCGAAGAAAAGTGAGAGAATTATATGTAAGATAACTTAAGAGACACACACTTCATATGAGTAAGAAGTGTGTTCAGGATCTTATTTTACGATTAACCACCTTAGAACAACAGACTGAATATATATCTGAAAATATTGTGGTTTCGTCTCTATACATTTAGAATATAAAGTTTCTTTTTATTGGTATTGGTAGGAAACTTGATAAAATATATATATATATATATATATATATATATATATATATATATATATATATATCTGAAAATATATATATATATATATATATATATATATCCACAAAGAAGCAAAAGATCAAAGAACTTAAAATTGGTGTTTCACCAGGATATATCATAACAAGACCTATCATAAGACAATGCATGGTACATAGGTACATAAGGGAAGAAGAGATCTGACTGCAATCTGCAATATTCAGAAGGGCTTGAGAAAGTTTAACAGCTCATAATGATTGACATTTGAAAAACAATACTGTAAAAAAAGCCTGCAGGAACTGAGAAAATTCTGAAGGACTTACATTATTGCCAAACTCTTCGAAAGACTTCTTCGAAGAAAAGTGAGAGAATTATATGTAAAATAACTCAAGAAACACACACTTCATATGAGGAAGAAGTGTATTCAGGATCTTATTTTCACGATTAACCACCTTATAAAGAACAACAGACTGAATATATGACTGAAAATATTTATGGTTTTCCCTCATCTGGAGAAGGCTTTTGACAGAACACTGAGAAGAGAAGTATGAGAGTCTCAAGAAAAAAGGAGTTATTTATAAACGGAGAAAGAGTAGCAAAAGCTTTATAATGTACAACAGTATGTGAGAAAGTTTGACTTCTTCCCAAATTTTTCTGTCATCAATATAAAGTACCTGTTTGTCTTTGAATTACAGAAATAGTTGAAAACAACATGGAATACACTTCAAGAAAGGAAGAAGTGTTCAGGATTACATTTTCACCATTGACTAACAAATAGGGAAGAACAGACTTAAGGGCATAATATAATTATTATAGGTTTTCTCTGATCTGTGGAAGTGTTTTAACAGAGAACTGAGAAGAACTAAGGAAAGGAGGAGTGAATTATTAACAGTGAACGGTTTAAGGTAGATTTAAGTCCTGTTCTCTTTTATGATGGCAATACTTTGGAAAATGTGCCAGCTCATAACAATTACAGTATTGACATTATAATTCCAATACTGAATAGAGGAAACAACAGTAAAAGAGCAAATTTTAGGGGATATACTTTATTGCAAAAGAATTCTTGGAACCAAACTGAGAGGATTAATTGAAAAACAATTTAAGAAACGCACTTTTCAAGGATGTTACATTTTTTTCATAATAATTCTTCTGCTTTCAAAATGAAATGTTAATTTTTTTCAGATTCTTTCCAGCTCTATAATCGTTCAGTAACTGAGAAACTGATACAAGACCAGAAAATGAAACTTCCATAACAAAGAGCAAATATCCAGCAATTTTGGAGCTACATTTTTTCTGCATATTCCTGTACATCACATACCAATTAGTTTTAATATCAACTATTAAAGAATATTTTCTCAATTTGAATTTGTGTAGTATTTGAATTTTTTAGAAAAAATTTTCATATTCATATAGAAATGAGGCTTTATTCCCAAGAATACGATATTTTACAGTACTCTGTATATTTCAATATCAATTCGAAATAATTTTTTAATTTTCCATCAGTTTTTCTTGCTTCTGTAAAGAATATAGTTGTCTGTTGCTTTGAAAAACTTCCTTGAATATATTATCCATGTTTATCTGTCATCTCATGTACACTGAATAACTAAGGAATTCTCACTAAGTATATGTATTCAGAACTCTCAAAATAAGATATCTATTATCACATAGTTCTTGAAATCTTGAGAAAATTTCTGTTTTTGCAATATAAATTTTCAACAAAACATATCTTTCTAAGCATACATTTATATCTCTGACAATTTTGTGTATTTTAACATATCCCTATAAATATTGCAGGATCATAATTTTTGAATTTATTATTTATAAATTTAAATTTAACAAAACATGCCTATCTCAAAGGCGAACAGGCGAGACATTCTTCGGAATGATTAAGCCTCTGCTTTTTCATTGTTTATTACTCTGTATGTATGAAATCAATTGTAATAAACTTTATTTTATTATTATTTATTATTATTAAATTCCTCACTGGAAATTAAAATTTTGAATATTTCAAGACCTAAAAGTGGACTCACTACATGATTCTGTTAGTCTTAGGATCAATGAAATTCCACTTTCTGTTTAAAAGAATTATCTATATTGAGTGAAATGTATGGAAAAAAGTAGGAAAAAGAATTCTGAGTACAATATTGAGAAAAACTTGGGAAAACTAAACTGCTCTTGATGATTCTAGGCTTGGCATAGTTCTTATAGTGAAAAAAGGGCACAACATTAATTGCAAAATATGGCAGAATTACATTATTGAGAGTGGTTACTTTATGAATTAATTCTAGAAACCAAACAGAGCAATAATAAAAGACATCTTCATGTACATCACATTCAGTAATGGAGCAAGTGCTGAGGATCTAGGTGAAAACGATTAAATACATATAGCTTTCTAATATGAAAAGTCCAATATATCCAATATTCACATTCAGTTCACATCAATGGCTCCTACAAAAAAAAATGGCCTATGACAGCAAATATGCTGTATAACAGATTTTTTGTAGTTAGTTTTCAAGAAGAGCAAAATAGATGCAAACAAAAAAATTATTGAATGAATTTCACATCGTTCCTGAATGTTCTATTATACTTATAATCTATACAGATTTAACTTTGATGAGGGAATATATCTTCAAAACACAATCAAAAAGGAAGTGTGTGTCTTCAGTACAGTTAAATTAAATAGGAATTACAATGGTGTTTGCCCTCAGCTGTTAAAAAGTAAAACGAAAATTAATCTAAATTTTGTCATCAATGATTTCTTAAAGGTATACTTTTCAATATAAACTGTTCAGTTTAGTACAACATTGATTATATACTCATGTAATTATGAATACGAATTTTTTCTGTCATAAGTTAACAGAGAAATTATTAAAAATAGCTTTTATGTCATCGGTAGTTGCAAGGTTAGGTTAGCATATTGGAACTGCTAGGTCGAGGTACCTCGTCTATATTACTAAAGCAGTAAGCCTTATTTCGAGGAAAGTGGAGGGGACGGTTGGAGTTTGAACCGGGCGGAAAGAAAGGGTCGGCGCGGACGAGCGGGGTCCGTAGGCCCCCGCGAATAATTTTTTTCCGGTAGAGAAGCGTCCGAGGAAGATCCGGGCGAAATTCGGAGTCCCTAGCTCGAACGACGGAGGCGCGACGATTTTTCGAAAAATTTCGCCGAAACGTCGCCCCGGGCGAACGGAACGTCGAAACGGCGAGATTTCTTCGGAATCGATAACTCGGATCTTTCGGAGGGCGATCGGAGAGGTCGATCGGGCGAAAATTCCGGCAGAAAGTTCCGAAAAAGCGAAAATAAAATACGTCTCCGAAATCTCCGGGAAGGAGGGGATAATTTCTATGGACTTTTGCAGCTATACGAAATATTTATATCGCCTTCGATCGCTACGAAACCCGGACGACGAAAAAGCCTCGAGTTTCGCATTTCGCGCCGCCATAGTTAGATTCTCATATAACCACGGGAAAACGGAAAAATCTTCCATCGAACGGAGGGCTATCGGCCGACTTTCGCAAATTTTCGCTCTACTTTCCATATTCCGAAAATCTCCGACGGCCAGAAATTCGCGAAATAAACAAACCTCGAGCTGTCAAAATACGGGTTTTTGTTTTAACCATCCTACTTAAACGGGGTCACCGGGAGAAAGGATTCGACCTTCGAACGATTCCTACATATCTCGAGATCGGGTCCCCGACGAAAAAACGTCATTTCACGACTTAATTTTCGAATCTGGGACGGTTTTTGAGACCTACATTTTCGAAGAATAGAATGGAAACACGGGGGCGGAGCTAATCACCCTCCCTTACTCTCCTTAAATCGCCGTTTCTCAATCTGACAAGGCAAAGAAGAAGAAGTTTTAAAGAGGACCGTACCCGGAAACATAGGTGAAAAGAGTAGACGGGATATAAACGAACACTTATATCCCGTCTATCCTCTCACTAAACGATCGAATATCCGTCCCGTACGACGGACATCGTCGTGTACGGCGGTCTTTGAATCGTTGAACATCGGTTTCATAGTACCAAGGTCTATAACAAGAAGAGAAGAAGAAGAATTATTCATATTGTTTACGTTTAATTAACAAAACCTCAAATAATCATTCCTAGGTAAGTGAACGTAATTTAAGGAACATTTAATGCATCGTAATATATATTTTTTTCAGCATAATGAAGAATCCACATATTTCATATTTACATTCGGTGTTCTAACCTACGTATTTCGATGAAAGAAAACAATAATAAATAAGGTATTTTAAACTGAATTTTGTATTCATCTCTATTGAATTTTTGTTTCAGTTTATAAACGATGAAGTATATTTTTGATATTCAATTATCCTAATGAAAATGTAAATGGAATTCAATGTATTTGAAGTAAAGTTATTCAAGTTGAAATGTTTGAAAGTGACTCTTTGAAAGTGAGTTTTTACTTTGTGTGCATATAAGTAGTTTCTTTTTAATGAAATATTTATTGTTAGATTTCAATCCACCTGATAACATGAAAGAATTAATTGCATCCACTGTAAAGAGGTTGGAAAATTAAGTTAAAAATAAGCAAAGACAATATTAAGCAATAACAAGAAAGTTTCAAGTAAATATAAATGTAATACATCTCTATTCTTTGATAATAATGCAAATTACCTGCAATTCTTAACTTCAAAATTTATTTGTTGAACAATTCTTCATACAGTTGGCATGAAAACTTGAGCTTTTCAGGATATTCCAATATCTACATAACACATAAGGTACATGTTTTGAGCTACTTCTGTGTATAACATATTCTTACAGGTAGTCTATACATTCAGAAAGTAAAGTTTCTTTTTTATTGGTGTTTGTGGGAAACTCGATAAAATCAGGAAGAGCAAATTAAGAAGCTTCATTACAACAGGAACTTTCAGTTCGAGAAAATCACATATTTTGTGGGAAATGCGAATACCTCTTGAAAAATGCTGTGTATAGTTGTTGATTTTCGTATATACTCACGTTATATGATGGTTTAGTCCACTTTGCTCATAAATTTTCATTTTATTATATAATGAATTGAAGATAAGTAAAATTATATAATATAAAATTCAAATATGGGAAGATATTCAAGTTTTGTATGTACAAAGTCTAGATACTTCAATGTTTCAAATATTTATATAAATATATATATATATATATATATATATATATATATATATATATATATATATATATATATATATATATATATATATACACAAAGAGGTAGAAGATCAAAAACTTAAAATTGGTATTTCACCAGGATATATAATGACAAGACCTATCATAAGACAATGCATGGTACATAAGGAAGAAGAGATCTGACTGCAACATTCAGAAGGGCTTGAGAAAGTTTAACAGCTCAAAACTATTGAAGAAAATTAAGACATTTGGAAACATATTGCATAAAGAAGACTGCAGGAACTGAGAAAATTCTGAAGGTAGGATTGACATTATTGTAAAGAAGACTGCAGGAACTGAGAAAATTCATTAATGCCAAACACTTCGAAAGACTTCTTCGAAGAAAATTGAGAGAATTCTATGTAAAATAACTTAAGAAACACACATTTCATATGAGGAAGAAGTGTATTCAGGATCTTATTTTCACGATCAACCACCTTAGAACAACAGACTGAATATATGACTGAAAATATTATGGTTTAGTCTCTAGAATAAAATATTATATATATATATATATATATATATATATATATATATATATATATATATATATATATATATATATATATATATATATATATATATATATATATATAATATATATATATATATATAACAAGACCTATCTGATTCATGCAATTGGCAATATTCAGAAGGGCTTGAGAAAGTTTCTCAGCTCATAAAGATTGACATTTGAAAAACAATACTGTAAAAGAAAGGCTGCAGGAAGTGAGAAAATTCTGAAGGACTTACATTATTGCCAAACTCTTCGAAAGACTTCTTCGAAGAAAAGTGAGAGAATAATATGTAAAATAACTTGAGAAACACACACTTCATATGAGGAAGAAGTGTATTCAGGATCTTATTTTCACGTTTAACCATATATACAAGAATAATATATATATATATATACTGAAAATATATATATATATATATATCAATATATATTATCATCTGGAGAATATGACATACACTAGAAGATAGTATAGAGTCTCATAAAAAAAGTTATGGATAAACCCTCAAAAGGAGAAGGCTTTTGACAGAACACTGAGAAGAGAAAGTATGGGGAGTCTCTTCTTCCCAAAAATCAATATAAAGTACCTGTTTGTCTTTGAATTAGAGAAATAATTGAAAATATGGAAAACACTTCAAGAAAGGAAGAAGTGTTCAGGATTACATTTTCACCATTGAATAACAAATAGAGAAGAACATACTTAAGGGCATAATATAATTATTATAGGTTTTCCCTGATCTGGGGAAGGCTTTCAACAGAGAACTGAGAAGAACACTATGGGAGAATTGGGAGAGTCTAAGGAAAATAGCAGTGATTTATTAACTGTGAACATGTTCAAGCTAGATTTCGGTCCTGTCCTCATTTATGATGGCAACACTTTGGAAAATGTGCCAGCTCATAACAATTATAGGATTGACATTATAATTCCAATACTGAATAGAGGAAACAACAGTAAAAGAGCAAATTTTAAGAGATAAACTTTATTGCAAATGAATTCTTGGAACCAAACTGAGAGGATTAATTGAAAAAGAACTTAAGAAACACACTTTTCAGGGACGCAAGAAGTTTTTGAGATTGCATCTTAACCATCAACCAGATATAAGGAAGTGTAGACTGAAAGACAAAAAAATATGAATGGCTTTCCTTGATCTGGAGGAAGCTTTTGGCTGAATGTTGAAAATAGTATTAGGGGAGAGTCTAAGAAAAAGAGGAGTGACTTATGAACTGAAGAAGTATATCAGAAGCCTATATACAGCAGATAAAAATCATATAAAGAGTGGAAATTCCATATTGGATTCATTTTTACTGAGAACTCAGGCAGGGTGGAGTGTTGAGTAAATTATTATTTCTTATTGTTATAGATGTTATCCACGAAGTAATGGAGAAAAATCATACATGATACGAAAGCCTGGAATGAATTGAAATTGGTAAATTATGTGATGGTATGTCCTAAGAACAAAACGAGACTGCACGATAATTTGATAATTTAATGGACAATAGAGTTGGAAAAAAATGAGATATGATTGGAACAAAAGAAAAATGATGGTCATGGAAAGGAATCACAAACAGGTATATATGGCAATAGTCGAAATAAAACTTGATCGAGAGAGAATATAAGAGGATAAGAAATGCTTCTGAGCTGCATTCTTCAATAGCAAACTAATTTATGAGAAACAGGAAAATGAGTAATTGAACAAAAATATTTCAATTGAAGAAGGCATTAATCAGATCTATTATCGCATGCGGTAGTGAAAGCAGGCTTCTGAGTTTGGCACAGAAGAGCAAACTACAGGTTATAAAAATGAAGTACCTGCAAAGAGTAAAGTGATTGACACAAAAAAGAGACTGACTGAAAAAGGAAGATATGAGAAATGAACTGGAAGTAGAATCTTTCTTGGAATGTATCAAAAGGCATCTGTTGATATGGTTGAACATTTGGTGAGAATGAGAAGGGGGACCAGTGAAACGCATATAGCAAACATAAGTCAGGGTGAGTGGAAAACTTAAGGAGATATCGAATGACGAATAGATATTCTAGAATTATAGAAGAAAGGCACAAATTGGAATGAAACCAAACAGTTTGCTAAATATATATATATATATATATATATATATATATATATATATATATATATATATATATATATATATATATATATATATATATATATATATATATATATATATATATATATATATATATATATATATATATATATATATATATTATTATATATATATATATATATATATATATATATATATATATAGGTTTTTCTCTTTAGTTTATACTGCTCAGATTTGTTTATATATGTAATATAATTAACTGACAATTTTGTCATATTTATATTGAGCAGTATTCTATTCGATCGTTATCAACAGGAAACTATTAATGAGTAACATTCAGTGTTACTTGACTAAGGTCCGTACACTGGATTTTTAGCCTCTGACACTACTCGATTGAGAGTGCTAGAATTCTGGTAGAAACTGTTACAGAAAGTGGAACAACAACTGGCTGACTCACAGAGCAGATTTCAGAAGGGGTACAGTATCCAGGATCATATTTTCAGCCTTAAACAGATCACCGAGAAAATACTCATTCAGGATCTCAAGGATACTTCATCTCCATCGTGGATAGCGTTCAATTGATCTAGAAAGCCTTCGATAGGATATTGAGACATCGAGTTTGGGAAATTTTGGCACAAAGACAAATAGGACACAATTTTCTAAGGGCACTAAAAGCTTATATGCTGTATGCAGGAACGTGGTATGAGTAAGAAGGATAGAATCTGAAGAGTTTGTCACCGAACAAGGCTTGAGACGTATTGAGTCCCTTCTGTTTATAGTGGTCATGGATGAAATTATCAAAGAGGCGAGAACTAATGTCAGAAAACTCCACTTGGGTTTCAAAAATTTTATCCAGTTGAAATCACTTGCGCCTTTCTGATGATTTGGCGATTTTGCCAAAAATGAAAATGATCTCCAGTACAATAAGGATGTTTGGAATAACTGCCTTACGAGATGATCCTAAAATCAACGAAGGAAAAACGAAAATTATAGTTATATCGAATAACAGAAATAATCCGAAGGTGACACTCAACAACAAAATCATAGAAAGAGTAGAAACTTTCAAATATTAGGGGTATATAGTGGAGGAAAAGGGTAAATAGGATTTGGAAATCGGAGAAAGGATTCAGAGTGCTGCGAAAGTTTATGGAACATTCAGCAAAAGTTTTCTTATAAAAAGAAGGATCGGGAGAAAATCGAAATTGAAAGTTTATAAGTCAATATACGCGCCGATTATTTTGGCTCTGAATCTTGGACATTGAGTAGAAGGGAGAAAAGCAAAATAGTTTCGATGGAGATGAAGTATCTGAGAGGTGTGGTTGGAGTGACAAAGAGAGATAGACTAAGAAATCAAGATATAAGACAACAGCTAGAAGTAGACAGTATTGTGAAGATAATTGGCCGAAACCAGCTTGGACATTTATGCAGAATGGATAGTTCAAGACAGGTAAATCTATTTGGGATACACGAACGAAGACGAAGAGAAAAAGGGACGACCGAGGGAAACGTGGAATGGGGTGGTAGCGAAGATACTAGCGGGACAAAATTTAGAGATGACAGAAGCGAAGAGAATGGCACAAAATAGGGACACTGGCGAAATAGTGTTTCGAATGTAAATTATTTAAGTTGATTTTCATTATTTAATTTTTGATTAAGTTTTTCTTTATTTCGAATATTGTAAAATTATGTTTTGTATCAAGCCTTACACCGTTACTCGGTAGAAAGGCTTTTAATGATAAATATATATGCTAGCTCAATTGGAGTAAGTTGAGATTTTCAAATTGATTGTATCTCTTTGAATTAGAATAGTAGTGAATAGTGTTGACATTCGTATGGTTGATGAGTCAGTATACATAAAACAATACTGAAAACTGCGTTACCATAAGGATGTATGAGGCAATATATGAGAGAGTTCCATATAAAATAAAGAATTATTAAGTATAAATATCAGTGAATATATGAGGCTTTCCGTATAGATAGAGTTGGATATGAAAAGGCGTTCAGTATATTTGGTTTTAGTACATTAGGCGTTTAGTTTATTAGGCGTTTTTGTATATTAGGCGTTTTTGTATATTCGGCATTTTTGTATATTAGACGTTTTGTATATTAGGAGTTGGTTTATGTATTTAGTCGTATATTAGGCGTTTAGTCTATGAGGCGTTTTTGTATATTAGGCGATTTTGTATATTAGGCGTTTTTGTATATGAGGCGATCTTAATGAGCTCACTAGTCTATATTACTAAAGCAGTAAGCCTTATTTCGAGGAAAGTGGAGGGGACGGTTGGAGTTTGAACCGGGCGGAAAGAAAGGGTCGGCGCGGACGAGCGGGGTCCGTAGGCCCCCGCGAATAATTTTTTTCCGGTAGAGAAGCGTCCGAGGAAGATCCGGGCGAAATTCGGAGTCCCTAGCTCGAACGACGGAGGCGCGACGATTTTTCGAAAAATTTCGCCGAAACGTCGCCCCGGGCGAACGGAACGTCGAAACGGCGAGATTTCTTCGGAATCGATAACTCGGATCTTTCGGAGGGCGATCGGAGAGGTCGATCGGGCGAAAATTCCGGCAGAAAGTTCCGAAAAAGCGAAAATAAAATACGTCTCCGAAATCTCCGGGAAGGAGGGGATAATTTCTATGGACTTTTGCAGCTATACGAAATATTTATATCGCCTTCGATCGCTACGAAACCCGGACGACGAAAAAGCCTCGAGTTTCGCATTTCGCGCCGCCATAGTTAGATTCTCATATAACCACGGGAAAACGGAAAAATCTTCCATCGAACGGAGGGCTATCGGCCGACTTTCGCAAATTTTCGCTCTACTTTCCATATTCCGAAAATCTCCGACGGCCAGAAATTCGCGAAATAAACAAACCTCGAGCTGTCAAAATACGGGTTTTTGTTTTAACCATCCTACTTAAACAGGGTCACCGGGAGAAAGGATTCGACCTTCGAACGATTCCTACATATCTCGAGATCGGGTCCCCGACGAAAAAACGTCATTTCACGACTTAATTTTCGAATCTGGGACGGTTTTTGAGACCTACATTTTCGAAGAATAGAATGGAAACACGGGGGCGGAGCTAATCACCCTCCCTTACTCTCCTTAAACCGCCGTTTCTCAATCTGACAAGGCAAAGAAGAAGAAGTTTTAAAGAGGACCGTACCCGGAAACATAGGTGAAAAGAGTAGACGGGATATAAACGAACACTTATATCCCCTCTATTCTCTCACTAAACGATCGAATATCCGTCCCGTACGACGGACATCGTCGTGTACGGCGGTCTTTGAATCGTTGAACATCGGTTTCATAGTACCAAGGTCTACAAAAGAAGAAGAAGAAGAAGAATTATTCATATTGTTTACGTTTAATTAACAAAACCTCAAATAATCATTCCAAGGTAAGTGAACGTAATTTAAGGAACATTTAATGCATCGTAATGTATATTTTTTTCAGCATAATGAAGAATCCACATATTTCATATTTACATTCGGTGTTCTAACCTACGTATTTCGATGAAAGAAAACAATAATAAATAAGGTATTTTGAACTGAATTTTGTGTTCATCTCTATTGAATTTTTGTTTCAGTTTATAAACGATGAAGTATATTTTTGATATTCAATTATCCTAATGAAAATGTAAATGGAATTCAATGTATTTGAAGTAAAGTTATTCAAGTTGAAATGTTTGAAAGTGACTCTTTGAAAGTGAGTTTTTACTTTGTGTGCATATAAGTAGTTTCTTTTTAATGAAATATTTATTGTTAGATTTCAATCCACCTGATAACATGAAAGAATTAATTGCATCCACTGTAAAGAGGTTGGAAAATTAAGTTAAAAATAAGCAAAGACAATATTAAGCAATAACAAGAAAGTTTCAAGTAAATATAAATGTAATACATCTCTATTCTTTGATAATAATGCAAATTACCTGCAATTCTTAACTTCAAAATTTATTTGTTGAACAATTCTTCATACAGTTGGCATGAAAACTTGAGCTTTTCAGGATATTCCAATATCTACATAACACATAAGGTACATGTTTTGAGCTACTTCTGTGTATAACATATTCTTACAGGTAGTCTATACATTCAGAAAGTAAAAAGTTTCTTTTTTATTGGTGTTTGTGGGAAACTCGATAAAATCAGGAAGAGCAAATTAAGAAGCTTCATTACAACAGGAACTTTCAGTTCGAGAAAATCACATATTTTGTGGGAAATGCGAATACCTCTTAAAAAATGCTGTGTATAGTTGTTGATTTTCGTATATACTCACGTTATATGATGGTTTAGTCCACTTTGCTCATAAATTTTCATTTTATTATATAATGAATTGAAGATAAGTAAAATTATATAATATAAAATTCAAATATGGGAAGATATTCAAGTTTTGTATGTACAAAGTCTAGATACTTCCAATGTTTCAAATATTTATATAAATATATAATATATATATATATATATATATATATATATATATATATATATATATATATATATATATATATATCCACAAAGAGGTAGAAGATCAAAAAACTTAAAATTGGTATTTCACCAGGATATATAATGACAAGACCTATCATAAGACAATGCATGGTACATAAGGGAAGAAGAGATCTGACTGCAACATTCAGAAGGGCTTGAGAAAGTTTAACAGCTCAAAACTATTGTAGGATTGACATTATTGCAAAAGAAGACTGCAGGAACTGAGAAAATTCTGAAGGAGTTACATTAATGCCAAACACTTCGAAAGACTTCTTCGAAGAAAATTGAGAGAATTCTATGTAAAATAACTTAAGAAACACACATTTCATATGAGGAAGAAGTGTATTCAGGATCTTATTTTCACGATCAACCACCTTAGAACAACAGACTGAATATATGACTGAAAATATTATGGTTTAGTCTCTATATATTTAGAATATAAAGTTTTTAAAACCCGATAAAATCATATATATATATATATATATATATATATATATATATATATATATATATATATATATATATATATATATATATATATATATATATATATATATATATATATATATATATATATATATACATAAGGAAGAGGAGATCTGACTGCAATTGGCAATATTCAGAAGGGCTTGAGAAAGTTTCTCAGCTCATAAAGATTGACATTTGAAAAACAATACTGTAAAGAAAGGCTGCGGGAAGTGAGAAAATTCTGAAGGACTTACATTATTGCCAAACTCTTCGAAAGACTTCTTCGAAGAAAAGTGAGAGAATAATATGTAAAATAACTTGAGAAACACACATTTCATATGAGGAAGAAGTGTATTCAGGATCTTATTTTCACGTTTAACAACCTTATGAAGAATATATATATATATATATATATATATATATATATATATATATATATATATATATATATATATATATATATATATATATATATATATATATATATATATATATATATATATATATATATATATATATATATATATATATATATATATATATATATATATATGTCTGAAAAATTTATGGATTTCCCTCATCTGGAGAAGGCTTTTGACAGAACACTGAGAAGAGTAGTATGGGAGTCTCAGGGAAAAGGAACGAAGAAAGAGTAGCGAAAGCTTTATAATGTACAACAGTATGTGAAAAAGTCTGACTTCTTCCCAAATTTTTTGTCATCAATATAAAGTACCTGTTTGTCTTTGAATTAGAGAAATAATTGAAAATATGGAAAACACTTCAAGAAAGGAAGAAGTGTTCAGGATTACATTTTCACCATTGAATAACAAATAGAGAAGAACATACTTAAGGGCATAATATAATTATTATAGGTTTCCCTGATCTGGGGAAGGCTTTCAACAGAGAACTGAGAAGAACACTATGGGAGAATTGGGAGAGTCTAAGGAAAATAGCATTGATTTATTAACTGTGAACATGTTCAAGCTAGATTTCGGTCCTGTCCTCATTTATGATGGCAACACTTTGGAAAATGTGCCAGCTCATAACAATTATAGGATTGACATTATAATTCCAATACTGAATAGAGGAAACAACAGTAAAAGAGCAAATTTTAAGAGATAAACTTTATTGCAAATGAATTCTTGGAACCAAACTGAGAGGATTAATTGAAAAAGAACTTAAGAAACACACTTTTCAGGGACGCAAGAAGTTTTTGAGATTGCATCTTAACCATCAACCAGATATAAGGAAGTGTAGACTGAAAGACAAAAAAATATGAATGGCTTTCCTTGATCTGGAGGAAGCTTTTGGCTGAATGTTGAAAATAGTATTAGGGGAGAGTCTAAGAAAAAGAGGAGTGACTTATGAACTGAAGAAGTATATCAGAAGCCTATATACAGCAGATAAAAATCATATAAAGAGTGGAAATTCCATATTGGATTCATTTTTACTGAGAACTCAGGCAGGGTGGAGTGTTGAGTAAATTATTATTTCTTATTGTTATAGATGTTATCCACGAAGTAATGGAGAAAAATCATACATGATACGAAAGCCTGGAATGAATTGAAATTGGTAAATTATGTGATGGTATGTCCTAAGAACAAAACGAGACTGCACGATAATTTGATAATTTAATGGACAATAGAGTTGGAAAAAAATGAGATATGATTGGAACAAAAGAAAAATGATGGTCATGGGAAGGAATCACAGACAGGTATATATGGCAATAGTCGAAATAAAACTTGATCGAGAGAGAATATAAGAGGATAAGAAATGCTTCTGAGCTGCATTCTTCAATAGCAAACTAATTTATGAGAAGCAGGAAAATGAGTAATTGAACAAAAATATTTCAATTGAAGAAGGCATTAATCAGATCTATTATCGCATGCGGTAGTGAAAGCAGGCTTCTGAGTTTGGCACAGAAGAGCAAACTACAGGTTATAAAAATGAAGTACCTGCAAAGAGTAAAGTGATTGACACAAAAAAGAGACTGACTGAAAAAGGAAGATATGAGAAATGAACTGGAAGTAGAATCTTTCTTGGAATGTATCAAAAGGCATCTGTTGATATGGTTGAACATTTGGTGAGAATGAGAAGGGGGACCAGTGAAACGCATATAGCAAACATAAGTCAGGGTGAGTGGAAAACTTAAGGAGATATCGAATGACGAATGATATTCTAGAATTAATTCTAGAATTATAGAAGAAAGGCACAAATTGGAATGAAACCAAATATATATATATATATATATATATATATATATATATATATATATATATATATATATATATATATATATATATATATATATATATATATATATATATATATATATATATATATATATATATATATATATATATATATATATATATATATATATATATATATATATATATATATATATATATATATATATATACATATATATCGCCAATAATATATAAATTAAATAATGAAATTCTCTTCAAATAATTTACATCTCTACACTACAGTGTCCCTATTTTGTGCCATTCTCTTCGCCTGTCATCTCTAAATCTTCGCTACCACTACTACCCATTCCACGTTTCCCTCGGTCGTCCCCTTTTTCTCTTCGCCATCGTTCGTGTATCCCAAATAGATTTACCTGTCTTGAACTATCCATTCTGCATAAATGTCCAAGCTGGTTTCGGCCAATTATCTTCACAATACTGTCTACTTCTAGCTGTTGTCTTATATCTTGATTTCTTAGTCTATTTCTCTTTGTCACTCTAACCACCTCTCAGATACTTCATCTCCATCGTAACTATTTTGCTTTTCTCCCTTCTACTCAATGTCCAAGATTCAGAGCCAAAATAATCGGCGCGTATATTGACTTATAAACTTTCAATTTCGATTTTCTCCCAATCCTTTTTTTTATAAGAAAACTTTAGCTGAATGTTCCATAAACTTTCGCAGCACTCTGAATCCCTTCTCCGATTTCCAAATCCTATTTACCCTTTTCCTCCACTATATACCCCTAATATTTGAAAGTTTCTACTCTTTCTATGATTTTGTTGTTGAGTGTCACCTTCGGATTATTTCTGTTATTCAATATAACTATAATTTTCGTTTTTCCTTCGTTGGTTTTTAGGGATCATCTCGTAAGACAGTTATTCCAAACATCCTTATTGTACTGGAGATCATTTTCATTTTTGGCAAAAATCGCCAAATTTTTGAAACCCAAGTGGAGTTTTCTGACTTTAGTTCTCGCCTCTTTGATAATTTCATCCATGACCACTATAAACAGAAGGGGACTCAATACGTCTCAAGCCTTGTTCAGTGACGAACTCTTCAGATTCTATCCTTCTTACTCATACTACGTTCCTGCATACAGCAAATAAGCTTTTTAGTGCCCTTACAAAATGTGTCCTATTTGTCTTTGTGCCAAAATTTCCCAAACTCGATGTCTCAATATCCTATCGAAGGCTTTCTCTAGATCAAAACACGCTATCTACACCTTGAGATCCTGAATGAGTATTTTCTCGGAGATCTGTTTAAGGCTGAAAATATGATCCTGGATACTGTACCCATTCTGAAATCTGCTCTGTGAGTCAGCCAGTTGTATATATATATATATATATATATATATATATATATATATATATATATATATATATATATATATATATATATATATATATATATATATATAATTTGGAATATTATGAACTGAAAAATATCGAGGGGTTTCTTTACTAAGTGTTGTTGCAAAAGTTTATGAGAGAGTGCTAGAAGGGAAACTGTTACAGAAAGTGGAACAACAACTGGCTGACTCACAGAGCAGATTTCAGAAGGGGTACAGTATCCAGGATCATATTTTCAGCCTTAAACAGATCTCCGAGAAAATACTCATTCAGGATCTCAAGGTGTAGATAGCGTGTTTTGATCTAGAGAAAGCCTTCGATAGGATATTGAGACATCGAGTTTGGGAAATTTTGGCACAAAGACAAATAGGACACATTTTGTAAGGGCACTAAAAAGCTCATTTGCTGTATGCAGGAACGTAGTATGAGTAAGAAGGATAGAATCTGAAGAGTTCGTCACTGAACAAGGCTTGAGACGTATTGAGTCCCCTTCTGTTTATAGTGGTCATGGATGAAATTATCAAAGAGGCGAGAAAACTCCACTTGGGTTTCAAAAATTTTTATTCAATTGAAATCACTGAGTGCGCCTTTGCTGATAATTTGGCGATTTTTGCCAAAAATGAAAATGATCTCCAGTACAATAAGGATGTTTGGAATAACTGTCTTACGAGATGATCCCTAAAAACCAACGAAGGAAAAACGAAAATTATAGTTATATTGAATAACAGAAATAATCCGAAGGTGACACTCAACAACAAAATCATAGAAAGAGTAGAAACTTTCAAATATTAGGGGTATATAGTGGAGGAAAAGGGTAAATAGGATTTGGAAATCGGAGAAGGGATTCAGAGTGCTGCAAAAGTTTATGGAACATTCAGCTAAAAATTTCTTATAAAAAAAAGGATCGGGAGAAAATCGAAATTGAAAGTTTATAAGTCAATATACGCGCCGATTATTTTGGCTCTGAATATTGGACATTGAGTAGAAGGGAGAAAAGCAAAATAGTTTCGATGGAGATGAAGTATCTGAGAGGTGGTTAGAGTGACAAAGAGAAATAGACTAAGAAATCAAGATATAAGACAACAGCTAGAAGTAGACAGTATTGTGAAGATAATTGGCCGAAACCAGCTTGGACATTTATGCAGAATGGATAGTTCAAGACAGGTAAATCTATTTGGGATACACGAACGATGGCAAAGAGAAAAAGGGGACGACCGAGGGAAACGTGGAATGGGGTGGTAGCGAAGATCCTAGCGGGACAAAATTTAGAGATGACAGAAGCGAAGAGAATGGCACAAAATAGGGGACACTGGCGAAATAGTGTTTCGAATGTAAATTATTTAAGTTGATTTTCATTATTTAATTTTTGATTAAGTTTTTCTTTATTTACAATATTGTAAAATTATGTTTTGTATCAAACCTTACACCGTTACTTGGTAGAAAGGCTTTTAATGATAAATATATATGTTGGCTCAATTGGAGTAAGTTGAGATTTTCAAATTGATTGTATCTCTTTGAATTAGAATAGTAGTGAATAGTGTTGACATTCGTATGGTTGATGAGTCAGTATACATAAAACAATACTGAAAACTGCGTTACCATAAGGATGTATGAGGCAATATATGAGAGAGTTCCATATAAAATAAAGAATTATTAAGTATAAATATCAGTGAATATATGAGGCTTTCCGTATAGATAGAGTTGGATATGAAAAGGCGTTCAGTATATTTGGTTTTTAGTACATTAGGCGTTTAGTTTATTAGGCGTTTTTGTATATTAGGCGTTTTTGTATATTCGGCATTTTTGTATATTAGACGTTTTTGTATATTAGGAGTTGGAGTTTATGTATATTAGTCGTTTTTGTATATTAGGCGTTTAGTCTATGAGGCGTTTTTGTATATTAGGCGATTTTGTATATTAGGCGTTTTTGTATATGAAGCGATCTTAATGGGCTCTTTAGTCTTATATACTAAAGCAGTAAGCCTTATTTCGAGGAAAGTGGAGGGGACGGTTAGAGTTTGAACCGGGCGGGAAGAAAGGGTCGGCGCGGACGAGTGGGGTCCGTAAGCCCCCGCGAATAATTTTTTTCCGGTAGAGAAACGTCCGAGGAAGATCCGAGCGAAATTGGGAGTCCCTAGCTCGAACGACGGAGGCGCGACAATTTTTCGAAAAATTTCGCCGAAACGTCGCCCCGGGCGAACGGAACGTCGAAACGGCGAGATTTCTTCGGAATCGATAACTCGGATCTTTCGGAGGGCGATCGGAGAGGTCGATCGGGCGAAAATTCCGGCAAAAAGTTCCGAAAAAGCGAAAATGAAATACGTCTCCGAAATCTCCGGGATGGAGGGGATAATTTCTATGGACTTTTGCAGCTATACGAAATATTTAAATCGCCTTCGATCGCTACGAAACCCGGACGACGAAAAAGCCTCGAGTTTCGCATTTCGCGCCGCAATAGTTAGATTCTCATAAAACCACGGGAAAACGGAAAAATCTTCCATCGAACGGAAGGCTATCGGCCGACTTTCGCAAATTTTCGCTCTACTTTCCATATTCCGAAAATCTCCGACGGCCAGAAATTCGCGAAATAAACAAACCTCGAGCTGTCAAAATACGGGTTTTTGTTTTAAACATCCTACTTAAACGGGGTCACCGGGAGAAAGGATTCGACCTTCGAACGATTCCTACATATCTCGAGATCGGGTCCCCGGCGAGAAAACGTCATGTCACGACTTAATTTTCGAATTTGGGACGGTTTTTGAGTCCTACATTTTCGAAGAATAGAACGGAAACACGGGGGCGGAGCCAATCACCCTCCCTTACTCTCCTTAAACCGCCGATTCTCAATCTGACAAGGCAAAGAAGAAGAAGTTTTAAAGAGGACCGTACCCGGAAACATAGGTGAAAAGAGTAGACGGGATATAAACGAACACTTATATCCCCTCTATTCTCTCACTAAACGATCGAATATCCGTCCCGTATGACGGACATCGTCGTGTACGGCGGACTTTGCCGTTAAGTTGATAATGTCTAGATGTTTAATATTATCAAGGGCAACAAAAAGAAGAGATGAAGAAGATAAATTGTAAATGTGATATTGTATACGTTTAATTAACAAAACCTCAAATAATCATTCCAAGGTAAGTGAACGTAATTTAAGGAATATTTAATGCATCGTAATGTATTTTTTTTTTCAGCATAATGAAGGATCCACATATTTCATATTTACATTCTGTGTTCTAACCTATGTATTCCAATGAAAGAAAACAATAATAAATAAGGTATTTTGAACTGAATTTTGTGTTCATCTGTATTGAATATATGTTTCAGTTTATAAACGTGGTAGTATTTATTCGACTACAATTATGAAATTACAAAAATGTAAATGGAATTCTATGTATTTGAAGTGAAGTTATTCAAATTAAAATGTTTGAAAGTGACTCTTTGAAAGTGAGTTTTTACGATATATTTAAATCGCCTTCGATCGCTACGAAACCCGGACGACGAAAAAGCCTCGAGTTTCGCATTTTGCGCCGCAATAGTTAGATTCTCATAAAACCACGGGAAAACGGAAAAATCTTTAATCGAACGGAGGGCTATCGGCCGACTTTCGCAAATTTTCGCTCTACTTTCCATATTCCGAAAATCTCCGACGGCCAGAAATTCGCGAAATAAACAAACCTCGAGCTGTCAAAATACGGGTTTTTGTTTCAACCATCCTACTTAAACGGGGTCACCGGGAGAAAGGATTCGACCTTCGAACGATTCCTACATATCTCGAGATCGGGTCCCTGGCGAGAAAACGTCATGTCAGGACTTAATTTTCGAATTTGGGACGGTTTTTGAGACCTACATTTTCGAAGAATAGAACGGAAACACGGGGGCGGAGCCAATCACCCTCCCTTACTCTCCTTAAACCGCCGATTCTCAATCTGACAAGGCAAAGAAGAAGAAGTTTTAAAGAGGACCGTACCCGGAAACATAGGTGAAAAGAGTAGACGGGATATAAAGAACACTTATATCCCCTCTATTCTCTCACTAAACGATCGAATATCCGTCCCGTACGACGGACATCGTCGTGTACGGCGGACTTTGCCGTTAAGTTGATAATGTCTAGATGTTTAATATTATCAAGGGCAACAAAAAGAAGAGAAGAAGAAGATAAATTGTTAATGTGAT
The DNA here is from genome assembly GCA_013387265.2 of Cryptolaemus montrouzieri. Taxonomy (NCBI): domain Eukaryota; kingdom Metazoa; phylum Arthropoda; class Insecta; order Coleoptera; family Coccinellidae; genus Cryptolaemus; species Cryptolaemus montrouzieri. Next base: position 54,785,637 of record JABFTP020000021.1, on the reverse strand, counting down.
ATTGTATACGTTTAATTAACAAAACCTCAAATAATCATTCCAAGGTAAGTGAACGTAATTTAATGAATATTTAATGCATCGTAATGTATTTTTTTTTCAGCATAATGAAGAATCCACATATTTCATATTTACATTCTGTGTTCTAACCTATGTATTCCAATGAAAGAAAACAATAATAAATAAGGTATTTTGAACTGAATTTTGTGTTCATCTGTATTGAATTTTTGTTTCAGTTTATAAACGTGGTAGTATTTATTCGACTACAATTATGAAATTACAAAATGTAAATGGAATTCAATGTATTTGAAGTAAAGTTATTCAAATTAAAATGTTTGAAAGTGACTCTTTGAAAGTGAGTTTTTACTTTGAGTGCATATAAGTAGTTTTATTTTAATGAAATATTTATTGTTAGATTACAATCCACTTGATAACAAGAAAGAATTAATTGGATCCACTGTAAACAGGTTGGAAAATTAAATGAAAATTAAGCAAAGACAATATTAAGCAATAACAAGAAAGTTTCAAGTAAATATAAATGTAATACATCCCTGTTCTCTGATAATAATCTTCGTAGATATTTTTGTGTAAGTAAACCAGTCTGATTAATAATAGTTACAATAGAGTCAGATTTCAAACTCTAAAGGAAAGAGATCAAGTAAATTACCTGCAATTCTCAACTTCAAAATTTATTTGTTGAACAATTCTTCATATAGTTGCCATGAAAACTTGAGCTTTTCAAGATATTCCAATATTTACAAAACACATAAGGTACATGTTTTGAGCTACTTCTGTGCATAACACATTCTTTTGTATTTTAAGAAGTTTAGTCACTGAATAACAGGTAGTCTATACATTTAGAATGTAAAGTTTCTTTCTTATTTGTGTTTGTGGAAAACTTGATAAAATCAGGTGAAGCAAATTATGAAGCTTCATCACAACAGGAACTTTCAGTTCGAGAAAATCACATATTTTGTGGAAAACGCAATTACTTCTTGAAAAATGCTGTGTATAGTTGATGATTTTCGTTAAAGATGGTATTTCATCAGGATACATAATGACAAGACCTATCATAAGACAATGCATGGTACATAAGAGAAGAAAATATCTGACTGCAACATTCAGAAGGGCTGAGAAAGTTTAACAGCTCAAAATAATTGAAGGATTGACATTTGAAAAATAATACTGCAAAAGAAGACTGCAGGAACTGAGAAAATTCTGAAGGACTTCCATTAATGTCAAACTCTTCGAAAGACTTCTTCGAAGAAAAGTGAGAGAATTCTATGTAAAATAACTTAAGAGACACACACTTCATATGAGTAGGAAGTGTGTTCAGGATCTTATTTTTACGATTAACCACCTTAGAACGACAGACTGAATATATAACTGAAAATATTGTGGTTTAGTCTCTATACATTTAGAATATAAAGTTTCTTTTTATTGGTATTGGTGGAAAATGGATAATATATATATATATATATATATATATATATATATATATATATATATATATATATATATATATATATATATATATATATATATATATATATATATATATATATATATCACAAAAAGCAAAAGATCAAAGAACTTAAAATTGGTGTTTCACCAGGATATATAATAACAAGTCCTATCATAAGACAATGCATGGTACATAGGTACATAAGGGAAGAAGAGATCTGACTGCAATCTGCAATATTCAGAAGGGCTTGAGAAAGTTTAACAGATCATAATGATTGACATTTGAAAAACAATACTGTAAAAAAAGGCTGCAGGAACTGAGAAAATTCTGAAGGACTTACATTAATGCCAAACTCTTCGAAAGTCTTCTTCGAAGAAAAGTGAGAGAATTATATGTAAAATAACTCAAGAAACACACACTTCATATGAAAAAGAAGTGTATTCAGGATCTTATTTTCACGATTAACCACCTTATAAAGAACAACAGACTGAATATATGACTGAAAATATTTATGGTTTTCCCTCATCTGGAAAAGGCTTTTGACAGAACACTGAGAAGAGAAGTATGAGAGTCTCAGGAAAAAAGGAGTTATTTATAAACGGAGAAAGAGTAGCGAAAGCTTTATAATATACAACGGTGTGTGAGAAAGTTTGCCTTCTTCCCAAATTTTTTTGTCATTAATATATAATACCTCTTTGTCTTTGAATTAGAGAAATAATTGAAAACAACATGGAAACACTTCAAGAAAGGAAGAAGTGTTCAGGATTACATTTTCACCATTGACTAGCAAATAGAGAAGAACAGACTTAAGGGCATAATATGATTATTATAGGTTTTCTCTGATCTGGTATAGGCTTTCAACAAAGAACTGAGAAGAACACTATGGGAGCGTTGGGAGATTCTAAGGAAAAGAGGAGTGAATTATTAACTGTGAACGTGTTTAAGGTAGATTTCAGTCCTGTCCCCACTTATGATGGCACTTTGGAAAATGTGCCAGCTCATAACAATTAAAGGATTGACATTATAATTCCAATACTGAATAGAGGAGACAAAAGTCAAAGAGCAAATTTTAGGGGATTTACTTTATAGCAAAAGAATTCTTGAAACCAAACTGAGAGGATTAATTGAAAAACAACTTGAGAATCACACTTTTCAGGGATGCAAGAAGTTATTGGGATTGCATCTTTACCATCAACCAGTTATAAGGAAGTGTAGACTAAAAGACAAAAAAATATGAATGGCTTTCCTTGATCTGAAGGAAGCTCTTGGCAGAATGTTGAAAATAGTAGTAGGGGAGAGTCTAAGAAAAAGAGGAGTGACTTATTAACTGAAGAAGTATATCAGAAGCCTATATACAGCAGATAAAAATCATATAAAGAATGGAAATTCCATACTGGACTCATTTTTACTGAGAAGTAAGGCAGGGTGGAGTGTTGAATAAATTATTATTTCTTATTGTTATAGATGTTGTCCACGAAGTAATGGAGAAACATACATGATACAAAAGCCTGGAATCAATTGGAATTTGTAAATTATGTGATGGTATGTCCTAAGAACAAATCGAGAAAAATGATGGTCATGGAAAGGAATCACAAACAGGTATATATGGCAATAGTCGAAATAAAACTTAATCGAGAGAGAATATAAGAGGATAGGAAATGCCTCTAAGCTGCATTCTTCAATAGCAAACTAATTTATGAGAAACAGGAAGATGAGTAATTGAAAAAAAATATTTCAATTGAAGAAGGCATTAATTAGATCTGTTATCGCATGCATTAGTGAAAGCAGGCTTTTGAGTTTGGCACAGAAGAGCAAAATACAAGTTATAAAAATGAAGTACCTGCAAAGAGTAAAGTGAGTTACACAAAAAAGAGACTAACTGAAAAAGGAGGATATGAGAAATGAACTGGAAGTAGAATCTTTATTGGAATGTATCAAAAGGCATCTGTTGATATGGTTGAACATTTGGTGAGAATGAGAAGGGGGACCAGTGAAACGCATATAGAAACATAGGTCAGGAACCGCTGGGTGAGTGGAAAACTTAAGGAGACATCGAATGACGAATGACATTCCACAATTATAGAAAAAAGGCACAAATTGGAATGAAACCAAACAGTTTGCTAAAAATAGAATACGAAGAACAATATATATATATATATATATATATATATATATATATATATATATATATATATATATATATATATATATATATAATTTGGGATATTGTGAACTGAAAACTATCGAGGGGTGAAAGTTTATGAGAGAGTGCTTGAAGGGGAAACTGTTACAGAAAGTGGAACAACAACTGGCTGGTTCACAGAGCAGATTTCAGAAGGGGTACAGTATCCAGGATCATATTTTTAGCCTCAAAAAGAACACCGAGAAAATACTCATTCAGGATTCCAAGGTGTGGATAGCGTTTATTGATCTAGAGAAAGTCTTCGATAGGATATTGAGACATCGAGTTTGGCAAATTTTAGCACAAAGACAAATAGGACACAATTTTCTAAGGGCACTAAAAAGCTTATATGCTGTATGCAGGAACGTGGTATGAGTAAGAGGGATAGAATCTGAAGAGTTTGTCACCGAACAAGGCTTGAGACGTATTGAGTCCCCTTCTGTACATAGTGGTCATGGATGAAATTATCAAAGAGGCGAGAAGTAAAGTCAGAAAACTCCACTTGGGTTTCAAAAATGTTTATCCAGTTGAAATCACTGAGTGCGCCTTTGCTAATGATTTGGCGATTTTTGCCAAAAATGAAAATGATCTCCAGTACAATAAGGATGTTTGGACTAACTGCCTTACGAAATGATCCCTAAAAATCAACGAAGGAAAAACGAAAATTATAGTTATATCGAATAACAGAAATAATCCGAAGGTGACACTCAACAACAAAATCATAGAAAGAGTAGAAAATTTTGAATATTAGGGGTATATAGTGGAGGAAAAGGGTAAATAGGATTTGGAAATCGGAGAAAGTGCTGCGAAAGTTTATGGAACATTCAGCAAAAGCTTTCATATAAAAAGAAGGATCGGGAGAAAATCGAAATTGAAAGTTTATAAGTCAATATACGCGCCGCCGATTATTTTGGCTCTGAATCATGGACATTGAGTAGAAGGGAGAAAAGCAAAATAGTTTCGATGGAGATGAAGTATCTAAGAGGTGTGGTTGGAGTGACAAAGAGAGATAGACTAAGAAATCAAGATATAAGACAACAGCTAGAAGTAGACAGTATTGTGAAGATAATTGGCCGAAACCAGCTTGGACATTTATGCAGAATGGATAGTTCAAGACAGGTAAATCTATTTGGGATACACGAACGAAGACGAAGAGAAAAAGGGTACGACCGAGGGAAACGTGGAATGGGGTGGTAGCGAAGATTCTAGCGCGACAAAATTTAGAGATGACAGAAGCGAAGAGAATGGCACAAAATAGGGGACACTGGCGAAATAGTGTTTCGAATGTAAATTATTTAAGTTGATTTTCATTATTTGATTTTTGATTAAGTTTTTCTCTATTTCGAATATTGTTAAATTATGTTTTGTATCAAGCCTCACACCGTTACTCGGTAGAAAGGCTTTTAAATGATAAATATATATGCTAGCTCAATTGGAGTAAATTGAGATTTTCAAATTGATTGTATCTCTTTGAATTAGAATAGTAGTGAATAGTGTTGACATTCGTATGGTTGATGAGTCAGTATACATAAAACAATACAGAAAACTGCGTTACCAGAAGGATGTATGAGGCAATATATGAGAGAGTTCCATATAAAATAAAGAATTATTAGGTATAAATATCAGTGAATATATGAGGCTTTCCGTATAGAGTTGGATATGAAAAGGCGTTCAGTATATTCGGTTTTTAGTACATTAGGCGTTTAGTTTATCAGGCGTTCTTGTATATTAGGCGTTTTTGTATATTCGGCATTTTTGTATATTAGACGTTTTTGTATATTAGGAGTTGGAGTTTATGTATATTAGTCGTTTTTGTATATTAGGCGTTTAGTGTAAGAGGCGTTTTTGTATATTAGGCGATTTTGTATATTAGGCGTTTTTGTATATGAGGCGATCTTAATGAGCTCACTAGTCTTATATACTAAAGCAGTAAGCCTTATTTCGAGGAAAGTGGAGGGGACGGTTGGAGTTTGAACCGGGCGGAAAGAAAGGGTCGGCGCGGACGAGCGGGGTCCGTAGGCCCCCGCGAATAATTTTTTTCCGGTAGAGAAACGACCGAGGAAGATCCGAGCGAAATTCGGAGTCCCTAGCTCGAACGACGGAGGCGCGACGATTGTTCGAAAAATTTCGCCGAAACGTCGCCCCGGGCGAACGGAACGTCGAAACGGCGAGATTTCTTCGGAATCGATAACTCGGATCTTTCGGAGGGCGATCGGAGAGGTCGATCGGGCAAAAATTCCGGCAAAAAGTTCCGAAAGAGCGAAAATAAAATTCGTCTCCGAAATCTCCGGGATGGAGGGGATAATTTCTATGGACTTTTGCAGCTATACGAAATATTTATATCGCCTTCGATCGCTACGAAACCCGGACGACGAAAAAGCCTCGAGTTTTGCATTTCGCGCCGCCATAGTTAGATTCTCATAAAACCACGGGAAAACGGAAAAATCTTCCATTGAACGGAGGGCTATCGGCCGACTTTCGCAAATTTTCGCTTCACTTTCCATATTCCGAAAATCTCCGACGGCCAGAAATTCACGAAATAAACAAACCTGGAGCTGACAAAATACGGGTTTTTGTTTTAAACATCCTACTTAAACGAGGTCACCGGGAGAAAGGATTCGACCTTCGAACGATTCCTACATATCTCGAGATCGGGTCCCCGGCGAGAAAACGTCATTTTACAACTTAATTTTCGAATTTGGGACGGTTTTTGAGACCTACATTTTCGAAGAATAGAATGGAACTACGGGGGCGGAGCCAATCACCCTCCCTTACTCTCCTTAAACCGCTGTTTCCCAATCTGACAAGGCAAAGAAGAAGAAGTTTTAAAGAGGACCGTACCCGGAAACATAGGTGAAAGGAGTAGAAGGGATATAAACGAACACTTATATCCCGTCTATTCTCTCACTAAACGATCGAATATCCGTCCCTCACGACGGACATCGTCGTGTACGGCGGACTTTGCCGTTAAGTTGATAATGTCTAGATGTTTAATATTATCAAGGGCAACAAAAAGAAGAGAAGAAGAAGATAAATTGTAAATGTGATATTGTATACGTTTAATTAACAAAACCTCAAATAATCATTCCAAGGTAAGTGAACGTAATTTAATGAATATTTAATGCATCGTTATGTATTTTTTTTTCAGCATAATGAAGAATCCACATATTTCATATTTACATTCTGTGTTCTAACCGGTGGTCTTTGAATCGTTGAGCATCGGTTTCATTGTACCAAGGTCAATAACAAGAAGAGAAGAAGAAGAATTATTCATATTGTTCACGTTTAATTAACAAAACCTCAAATAATCATTCCTAGGCATAGACCAAGTATAGTCTATAAATCGTCTTTGTCCTAGGTAAGTGAACGTAATTTAAGGAACATTTAATGCATCGTAATATATTTTTTTTTCAGCATAACGAAGAATCCACTTATTTCATATTTACATTCGGTGTTCTAACCTATGTATTTCGATGAAAGAAAACAATAATAAATAATGTATGTTAAACTGAATTTTGTATTCATCTCTTTTGAATTTTGTTTCAGTTTATAAACGATGAAGTATATTTTTGATATTCAATTATCCTAATGAAAATGTAAATGGAATTCAATGTATTTGAAGTAAAGTTATTCAAGTTGAAATGTTTGAAAGTGACTCTTTGAAAGTGAGTTTTTACTTTGTGTGCATATAAGAAGTTTCTTTTTAATGAAATATTTATTGTTAGATTTCAATCCACTTGATAACAAGAAAGAATTAATTGGATCCACTGTAAACAGGTTGGAAAATTAAATGGAAAATGAGCAAAGATATTATTGAGCAATAACAAGAAAGTTTCAAGTAAATATAAATGTAATACATCTCTGTTCTTTGATAATAATCTTCGTAGAAATTTTTCTGTAAGTAAACCAGTCTGATTAATAGTTACAATAGAGTCTGATCTGTAACTCTGAAGGAAAGAGATCAAGTAAATTACCTGCAATTCTTAACTTCAAAATTTATTTGTTGAACAATTCTTCATACAGTTGGCATGAAAACTTGAGCTTTTCAGGATATTCCAATATCTACATAACACATAAGGTACATGTTTTGAGCTATTTCTGTGTATAACATATTCTTACAGGTAGTCTATACATTCAGAAAGTAAAGTTTCTTTTTTATTGGTGTTTGTGGGAAACTCGATAAAATCAGGAGAAGCAAATTAAGAAGCTTCATTACAACAGGAACTTTCAGTTCGAGAAAATCACATATTTTGTGGAAAATGCGAATACTTCTTGAAAAATGCTGTGTATAGTTGATGATTTTCGTATATACTCACGTTATGTGATGGTTTAGTCCAGTTTGCTCATAAATTCTCATTCTATTATATAATGAATGAATTGAAGATAAGTAAAATTATATAATATAAAATTCAAATATGGGAAGATATTCAAGTTTTGTATGTACAAAGTCTAGATACTTCCAATGTTTCAAATATTTATATATATATATATATATATATATATATATATATATATATATATATATAATAAATATATATATATATATATATATATATATATATATATATATATATATATATATATATATATATATATATATATATATATATATATATATATATATATATATATATATATATATATATATATATATATATATATATATATATATATATATATATATATATATATATATATATATATATATATATATATATATATCACAAAGAGGTAAAAGATCAAAAACTTAAAATTGGTATTTCACCAGAATATATAATGACAAGACCTATCATAAGAGAATGCATGGTACATAAGGGAAGAAGAGATCTGACTGCAACATTCAAAAGGGCTTGAGAAAGTTTAACAGCTCAAAACTATTGAGGGATTGACATTTGAAAAACAATATTGCAAAAGAAGACTGCAGGAACTGAGAAAATTCTGAAGGAATTTCATTAATGCCAAACTCTTCGAAAGACTTCTTCGAAGAAAAGTGAGAGAATTCTATGTAAAATAACTTAAGAGACACACACTTCATATGAGTAAGAAGTGTGTTCAGGATCTTATTTTACGATTAACCACCTTAGAACAACAGACTGAATATATTACTGAAAATATTGTGGTTTAGTCTCTATACATTTAGAATATAAAGTTTCTTTTTATTGGTATTGGTGGGAAACTCGATAAAATCAGGAATATATAAATATATATATATATATATGTTCCACCAGGATATAAATGAGGTAAAAACACAAGGTTTAACTTTGATCTACACTTTATTTGAAAAAATTCGACGACGTTTCGCTGACACAGCAGCTTTATCAAGAATGAAAAATAGAATGAAGAGTATGGTATTATAAACAAATCGTAGAACAAGTTGGATGAATAACAGGAAAATCCACACCGAGCCATTGTACAGTTAGTATGAAAGGTAATAAAACTAATTGAACAAGTTAAGTAGGGGTGAGTAATTCAAATCTACCTGTTCATTTAAAAGCTTGTCCGAATGTTTGTATCTATTTATTTCTAATGCTTCTAGGAGATCTAATTTTGAACTTTTGATTTTATATGTAATATGTCAAAGTTTTTATTGAATGAATGGTTTTCTTTTATTAGGTGGTTTGAATAATTTGAATCAGATTTATTTTTGTCGAAGCTACGTTTATGTTCAGATGTTCTTATGCCAAAACTCCTATAGGTCCTACCGATATAAATTTTATCACAAGAACCGCAATTGAGTTTATAGATTCCTGATTTACTTGATTTTTCAACACGAGATTTATTATTTTTAATATGTTTACCTAAGTTATTAGAAGTTTTGAAAGCTATATTAAGATTTTGTTTGACGAGAAAGGATTTAATATTTGTACTTGCAGAACCGCAGAATGTTAAACTGTTGAATATTTTATAGTCTTTATGAATAGGATATACTTCATTTATTGCTTTTGATAGAGTTTTTACGAATGATTAGGTCTATCATATCCGGATTATATGAATTATTAATGGCTATCTGTTTGATGATGTTTAACTCTTTATTATAATCTTCTACTGATAAAGGTAAATTGAGTAACCGATGTACCATGCTGTTCAAAGCTGCAACTTTGTGTTGAATGGGATGTAATGAGTAGTTATGTATAATTGTATCAGTATGTGTTGGTTTACGAAAGACCGAAAAACATGATTATTATTTTGTTTTGTGATTTTTAAGTCCAAAAATTTATGGAATCGTTCTGTTCAATTTCTACCGTGAATTTAATGTTCAAATGGATGGAATTAATGAAATTAACAAATAAGTCTAATTGACGAGTAGTTCCAATGAAACATACTAAGATGTCGTCAACATATCTATACCAATAAAGAAATTTGGAAATGAGTGGATGTGTATGAATTTTCTGTTCAATATTATTCATAAAAATCTCTGCTAAAAGTGGACTCAAAGAATTTCCCATGATCAAACCATTTTCACTACTGTAATATCTATAAACTCAATTGCGGTTCTTGTGATAAAATTTATATCGGTAGGACCTATAGGAGTTTTGGCATAAGAACATCTGAACATAAACGTAGCTTCGACAAAAATAAATCTGATTCAAATTATTCAAACCACCTAATAAAAGAAAACCATTCATTCAATAAAAACTTTGACATATTACATATAAAATCAAAAAGTTCAAAATTAGATCTCCTAGAAGCATTAGAAATAAATAGATACAAACATTCGGACAAGCTTTTAAATGAACAGGTAGATTTGAATTACTCACCCCTACTTAACTTGTTCAATTAGTTTTATTACCTTTCATACTAACTGTACAATGGCTCGGTGTGGATTTTCCTGTTATTCATCCAACTTGTTCTACGATTTGTTTATAATACCATACTCTTCATTCTATTTTTAATTCTTGATAAAGCTGCTGTGTCAGCGAAACGTCGTCGAATTTTTTCAAATAAAGTGTAGATCAAAGTTAAACCTTGTGTTTTTACCTCATTTATATCATGGATCTACATCAAGTAACGGCCTCCACAATTCAAATGTTGAAGAAAGCAAATACAAGCTTTTTGGCCCTTTGGTATTTTAAGTTGTTACTTAAAAATGCCATAACATCCCAAAACCTGTGGTTTTTAACCACGTGTTTGAAGAGTGAAGTGTGTCCTAAGTACATCAAACTCAAGACCAACAACAACAGTTATGCGGCTCGAAGAGCAGTTATCTCTGGACAGAAGATATGGATCAAATCAGAATGCAAGATTTTGTTCCACAAGCGAGACATCTACAATATTTATCTCAAGGTAATTCATACCGAGTTATTGTACAGACTTCATCCACTTGAATTCGATTCATTAGATTACAATAATAGATTCAAAATTAGATCAATAATACATAATAAATATACCATCCAATACCGCAAATTAAAGTTTCTCGTGTCACGAAAACCGAAACCTACTCCACGTAAAACTAAATTTTCTGACCATCAATTTTTGATAGATTCGTTAACCTTTCTGATACTAATTTCACAACTGATGAAACTAATCTCTTGGAGAAAGGTTTTAAACACAATATTAAATCAAACAAGATAAAATCTGATTTAGAGGAACTTGGCATAGATACTGAAATTTCTCTGAAAAATATTCCTAATAACACTCACCTTAAATATTTAGCATCTGACATTATAAAAATGAATCATTAGCTGACTTTAAACCGAGTAAAGAACAAAATATTTTAAAGGCCATCAAACAAAAATCTCAACTAAATGAAGTTATTTTTACAAAAGCAGATAAGGGTAATACTGTTATTGCGTTAAATAAAAATGACTACCTATTTAAAACTCTAAATTTCATTTCGTCCGGAAACTATACAATTTCAAACAAAGATCCAACTATTAAATTCCAGAAAAATATTAAAATTGCAATAAATGACGCAAAATCTTTAATTAAAGCAATAGATAAATACAAATTAATTTTACCAAACCCTCAACCACCTCAACTGTATTCACTCATTAAATTGCATAAAGTAAATAACCCCGTTAGACCAGTCGTATCTTACGTTACAGCCCCAGCCGTGAAATTGTCGCACTACCTTATAGATATTATTAAAAATTATTGTTCATTCAAATCAAAATTTTCTATAAAAATTCATTCGAATTGATAAATAACATAAAACCGTTAACCTACCACCTAACGCAAAACTTATTTCGTTTGATGTTGAGAATTTATACCCAAGTGTTCCTCCAGGTGATGTCAGAATATTAATCGAAAACATGTTGAATTCGAATCATGTTAACCACATAATCAAATCAGAAATATTGAATCTGTTGGACGTTTGCATTGAACAAAATTATTTTTCTTTCAACAACATCTATTACAGTAGTGAAAATGGTTTGATCATGGGAAATCCTTTGAGTCCACTTTTAGCAGAGATTTTATGAATAATATTGAACAGAAAATTCATACACATCCACTCATTTCCAAATTTCTTTATTGGTATAGATATGTTGACGACATCTTAGTATGTTTCGTCAATTAGACTTATTTGTTAATTTCATTAATTCCATCCATTTGAACATTAAATTCACGATAGAAATTGAACAGAACGATTCCATAAATTTTTGGACTTAAAAATCACAAAACAAAATAATAATCATGTTTTTCGGTCTTTCGTAAACCAACACATACTGATACAATTATACATAACTACTCATTACATCCCATTCAACACAAAGTTGCAGCTTTGAACAGCATGGTACATCGGTTACTCAATTTACCTTTATCAGTAGAAGATTATAATAAAGAGTTAAACATCATCAAACAGATAGCCATTAATAATTCATATAATCCGGATATGATAGACCTAATCATTCGTAAAAACTCTATCAAAAGCAATAAATGAAGTATATCCTATTCATAAAGACTATAAAATATTCAACAGTTTAACATTCTGCGGTTCTGCAAGTACAAATATTAAATCCTTTCTCGTCAAACAAAATCTTAATATAGCTTTCAAAACTTCTAATAACTTAGGTAAACATATTAAAAATAATAAATCTCGTGTTGAAAATCAAGTAAATCAGGAATCTATAAACTCAATTGCGGTTCTTGTGATAAAATTTATATCGGTAGGACCTATAGGAGTTTTGGCATAAGAACATCTGAACATAAACGTAGCTTCGACAAAAATAAATCTGATTCAAATTATTCAAACCACCTAATAAAAGAAAACCATTCATTTAATAAAAACTTTGACATATTACATATAAAATCAAAAAGTTCAAAATTAGATCTCCTAGAAGCATTAGAAATAAATAGATACAAACATTCGGACAAGCTTTTAAATGAACAGGTAGATTTGAATTACTCACCCCTACTTAACTTGTTCAATTAGTTTTTATTACCTTTCATACTAACTGTACAATGGCTCGGTGTGGATTTTCCTGTTATTCATCCAACTTGTTCTACGATTTGTTTATAATACCATACTCTTCATTCTATTTTTCATTCTTGATAAAGCTGCTGTGTCAGCGAAACGTCGTCGAATTTTTTCAAATAAAGTGTAGATCAAAGTTAAACCTTGTGTTTTTACCTCATTTATATCATGGATCTACTTCAAGTAACGGCCTCCACAATTCAAATGTTCCACCAGGATATATAATAAAAAGACCTATCATAAGACAATGCATGGTACATAGGTACATAAGGGAAGAAGAGATCTGACTGCAATCTGCAATATTCAGAAGGGCTTGAGAAAGTTTAACAGCTCATAATGATTGACATTTGAAAAACAATACTGTAAAAAAAGGCTGCAGGAACTGAGAAAATTCTGAAGGACTTACATTAATGCTGAACTCTTCGAAAGACTTCTTCGAAGAAAAGTGAGTGAATTACATGTAAAATAACACACACTTCATATGAGGAAGAAGTGTATTCAGGATCTTATTTTCACGATTAACCACCTTATAAAGAACAACAGACTGAGTATATGACTGAAAATATTTATGGTTTTCCCTCATCTGGAGAAGGCTTTTGACAGAACACTGAGAAGAGAAGTATAAGAGCCTCAGGAAAAAAGGAGTTATTTATAAACGGAGAAAGAGTAGCGAAAGCTTTATAATATACAACGGTGTGTGAGAAAGTTTGCCTTCTTCCCAAATTTTTTTGTCATTAATATATAATATTTGTTTGTCTTTGAATTAGAGAAATAGTTGAAAACAACATGGAAACACTTCAAGAAAGGAAGAAGTGTTCAGGATTACATTTTCACCATTGACTAGCAAATAGAGAAGAACAGACTTAAGGGCATAATATGATTATTATAGGTTTTCTCTGATCTGGTATAGGCTTTCAACAAAGAACTGAGAAGAACACTATGGGAGCGTTGGGAGATTCTAAGGAAAAGAGGAGTGAATTATTAACTGTGAACGTGTTTAAGGTAGATTTCAGTCCTGTCCCCACTTATGATGGCACTTTGGAAAATGTGCCAGCTCATAACAATTAAAGGATTGACATTATAATTCCAATACTGAATAGAGGAGACAAAAGGCGAAGACTAAATTTTAAGGATTTACTTTATTGCAAAACTGTTGAACTATTGAAACTTCCATAACAAAGAGCATATATCCAGCAATTTTGGAGCTACATTTTTCTGCATATTCCTGTACATCACATACCAATTAGTTTTAATATCAACTATTAAAGAATATTTTCTCAATTTGAATTTGTGTAGTTTGAATTTTTTAGAAAAAATTTCATATTCATATAGAAATGAGGCTTCATTCCCAAGAATACGATATTTTTCAGTACTCTGTATATTTCAATATCAATTCGAAATAATTTTTTAATTTTCCATCAGTTTTTCTTGCTTCTGTAAAGAATGTAGTTGTCTGTTGCTTTGAAAAACTTCCTTGAATATATTATCCATTTTTATCTTTCATCTCATGTACACTGAATAACTAAGGAAATTCTCACTAAGTATATGTATTCAGAACTCTCAAAATAAGATATCTATTATCACATAGTTCTTGAAATCTTGAGAAAATTTCTGTTTTTTGCAATATAAATTTTCAACAAAACATATCTTTCTGAGCATACATTTATATCTCTGACAATTTTGTGTATTTTTAACATCCCCTATAAATATTGCAGGATCATAATTTTTTAATTTATTATTTATAAATTTAAATTTAACAAAACATGCCTATCTCAATGGCGAACAGGCGAGACATTCTTCGGAATGATTAAGCCTCTGCTTTTTCATTGTTTATTACTCTGTATGTATGAAATTAATTGTAATAAACTTTATTTTTATTATTATTTATTATTATTAAATTCCTCACTGGAAATTAAAATTTTTGAATATTTCAAGACCTAAGAATTGGACTCACTACATGATTCTGTTAGTCTTAGGATCAATGAAATTCCACTTTCTGTTTAAAAAGAATTATCTATATTGAGTGAAATGTATGGGAAAAAGTAGGAAGAAGAATTCTGAGTACCATATTGAGAAAAACTTGGGAAAACTAAACTGCTCTTGATGATTCTAGGCTTAGCTTAGTTCTTATAGTGAAAAAAGGGCACAACATTAATTGCAAAATATGGGAGAATTACATTATTGAGAGTGGTAACTTTATGAATTAATTCTAGAAACCAAACAGAGCAATAATAAAAAACATCTTCATGTACATCACATTCAGTAATGGAGCAAGTGCTGAGGATCTAGGTGAAAACGATTAAATACATATAGCTTTCTAATATGAAAAGTCCAATATATCCAATATTCACATTCAGTTCACATCAATGGCTCCTACAAAAAAAAAATGGCCTATGACAGCAAAAAATGCTGTATAACAGATTTTTTGTAGTTAGTTTTCAAAAGAGCAAAATAGATGCAAACAAAAAAAATTATTGAATGAATTTCACATCGTTCCTGAATGTTCTATTATACTTATAATCTATACAGATTTAACTTTAATGAGGAATATATCTTCAAAACACAATTAAAAAGGAAGTGTGTGTCTTCAGTACAGTTAAATTAAATGTGAATTACAATGGTGTTTGCCCTCAGCTGTTCATATTTATACTTGATACTCGAAAAACCTAGGAGAGTAAAACGAAAATTAATCTAAATTTTGTCATCAATGATTTCTTAAAGGTATACTTTTCAATATAAACTGTTCAGTTTAGTACAACATTGATTATATACTCATGTAATTATGAATACGAATTTTTCTGTCATAAGTTAACAGAGAAATTATTAAAAATAGCTTTTATGTCATCGGTAGTTGCAAGGTTAGGTTAGCATATTGGAACTGCTAGGTCGAGGTACCTGGTTCGAATCCGAGTTCAAGTTATGAATGTCGTTCTTAAACAAAAAATTGATATATGGAAAGAGTCGCCTAAAGAGGCATAAACTTCCGAAGGCCAGATAACTGGCCTTCCTTGTGGTGGCAGTTATCATTGCACGGTCTAGGAGAGCGGTCCGGAATCTATTATAAGCTGTAGGTCCCTGTGTAAAAGCAGCAAAAAAATAGATATCTGTGTGGACTGCCAATAATGTCAAGCAAATGAAGAAGAAGAATCTTATAAGTTAAAGCAAAGAATAATAATATTTAATCTATGGATAAAGGAAAAGGAGTTGTTCTTGAAAATTTTTGAAATTCTGTAATAATTTTTTATTTCATCGATTCTCTAGGTAGGTGTCCACTGAAACATTATTTTCTCAGAAGAATGTTCCTTCATTACAATAGTTTTTTCATGTTCTAGGAAGTTAGAGGTTAGCGTTACAATGACATTTGGCTATATTACTATTTTCCCGCTATTCATCTTTTTCAGTTTTCCTCTGAAAGGCACTGAAGACAGAAGAAATAATAAGCAAAAGTCGGTGAAATCTTTGGGTGTTGTTAATGTACAAGCCATCCCTTGATTTGTAATCACAATGTAAGCCCTTTTTATCACTTATTAAAGTAGCAACCTCTGTAAACATATGAGTCAATTTGATATCGTCTAATACTGTGTGTATGTTAAACTCAACTTCATGTAGGTATTATTTTACGAACTAAAGTGAGTACCAAAATCCCCCTTTAGATTTTGCTGGTCTAAAAGCTTATTAGTATAAGAAATGAGATGATTTTCATATTTCGTTAAACCAATTCTAATAGTTTGATACCATAATGGCTAGAAGTTATTGATGCAGTTGTATGATCACATAATGAATCAAAATATAAAATCTGTCTCATCCTTCATTTAATAGGCATCATGAATCTGCAGCTTCCTACTTTAGTACGATTATACAATATGAAACATAATACCTGATCTTTATAGGTACTTTTGTATTTGCTCAATTGCATTCACTTCTTTCTTACACCCATCTTGAAAATATCAAAGAATATTGATGAACTATGTTCCAACAACCTCAGAGAGTATTGAAAATTTAAAAAAATTGATTTTATCATTCAGTTCTGAATTCATTCTAACATTTTTGTTCTTTTTGTTTTGAAATAGATACCCCAGTCCAAGATAATTTCATTAGAATGATGTTTGATACCCTTTAGGTTGGAATTTTTATTGTTGGATTATCTACAAATATCAGATAAATTCCATTTTAGAATATCCCATGTAACATCTATTGTGAATTATGATGTCAAGCAGTATCATTATATATATATACTTCCTGACTTTTCTGTTTTGATTATTATATATTCTGAGAGGTAAAAATCGAAATTACTTTGATGAGACCTGCTATAAACCTTTCAGAAACCGATCAATGGGGCATTGTCATTCAATCTTAGAATAAAGAGAGTATCTTAGTAAATATTGCAGTAAGGTAATTTACTGAAAATAAATAGGCATATGTGAAACAATGTATATATAGCAGTGATACCTATTTGAGTTTCTACACCACTGCACATTTTTGCCTTTTCATTTATATTTTCTTTACTTGCTTTGTCTTTTATTTACAACTATCATTAAAAATGCTGAAGCAGATATTTTGTGTGATGTACTTTATTAGCATAATGCTTACTGATCCATTTGTATGAGAGAATAGTTGAAGTTGAAGGATCTAACTGTTGATTGATTGAGTGCTTTCAAGAATATAAGTTAACATATATATTTAGAAAATAAGCAAGGCTAATCAATTCAAATGTATTACATTAAAAATATGTATGCATTAATATCTTCAAATTTTTGGATGAATGGACTTCCAAGGAAGGAATTCTTGACTGAACTATGAAAGGTGAAAAGCAATGTCTTTCTTTCATAGGTTTTGATAGCAATAATTCTCTGAAGAATTTATTTATTTGGTAAATCAGATACAAAAGATTAAAAAGTTGATTTATTTGATAGTTCAAACATTTGGACATCAAAATAACTCATCAAATTTAATTATTGTGAATGGTCTCATAGTTGTGATATATAAACTATACTTCACTTTTGCATGATTGTAGTAAAAATGCTAAGAAATTTAAATACAATTCCAATATCTATTTCAGCCATAAAAATTGCATCTGGTGATGAGTGAATAATCTTATGACTTGAATATTATGATAGTTTTTGTCGTTTAATAGAAAACTTTTAATATAAGTAAGCCACAAATTTAATTTTTCTTCTGTAGAATAATTTACAATGAAAAATTTACTAAAACACATTCCCGAAAAGATAATTTCAAGTTGAGCTAATTATTCATCAATACCACAATTTATCATAAAAGTAATTTCATTTCCAGCCAATTGAACAAGTAGACTTTGTTTTAAATATAGAAACTATTTTATTTATTCTTCCAATCATCCTTATTATTTCCATGAATAAAATCCTTCTGAAATATGCCAACTTCTCATTGCCAGTTATCCAACAATATTCTGCATATTCATTCAAACTATGAATATGTTATTGCACTAATTATCCTGTTTTTCCTCTATTCTCCTTTCATTATGTTCACCTAATTATTGTCATATCAAATCTATTTGTGTAAACACATATTACCCTTTCTATTTAGTCGATAATACTCCTATCTTGGACTAGTTTCTTGGTCTTTATTCAAGAAGTCATTCTATTTTACAGATGTTCTTACTGTCGGAACAAAAAATTTGTGTGCCTTCTTTCGCTCTTTTTGATTATCAAAAAACTTTTGTCACAAGGGAGTCCATGTGTAATCGGAATCTACCAAGTGTTAATGTTGATGCCTATTGTTCCGAAGTCCACCAGGAAAAAAACTCTAAAAAAATGGTCAACAAAGAATCTGTTAGGCTTTTTTTTATTCAATATTGAAATATTTTATATGAAATATCTTATTGTTAATATTATTGAATTCATTAAATATTTATTAATTATTATTATTAAAATCTCATTTGAGCAATCTGAATGTCAAAATCGTAATTAATTCTGGAATAATTGTTTCAGAACAGACAATTTATTTGAAAACAGTACTGGTGTACGTATGTGTCTATATATTTAATGCAAACTTTCATTTGTTGATGTATTGAGTTTCTTTACTTTGATTGTGTGAACACAAATTATATTGGATGCACCTGAAGTTCTTTTTGCACTAAATGTTAATTTCATATTAAATGTGTTGAATTTTCAGAGGATATTATTTTATAGCTGCCTTGATTATTTTTGGTATACTTTCAATAGGTTATATTCAGGTAGCCTTCAACAAATTCGTTTCATTAGTGCATTTTCGTGAATCATCATTATGGGCCATGAAAAATTTTTACTTTGCTTTTTCAATTTATGTTATTACTCATCTTGAGCATTTATATTTTCTCAGTTACTAATTACTTTGCATTTTTTCTTCTGCAAATTCACAGTATATCATACATAAAGATGATTGAAGAGATCTATTTTTTAGAATAGAATGTAGAAATGTGTTAGTCCAGGTTTATATATAACCTAGAAATAAATATGTATAACTCTAAGAGCGTTAGGAATGGGACGAAGTCGTTATGAGTAATGCTTTCGTGATGGCAGATACAGAGAGAAAATAATTTTTCAAGGATACAAAATAATATCAAGTTGTAGTGGAGAAAGCACTGAAATTTTGAGATGATACTTAAAGCTGTGTTCAAGATTAATAAGATTATATAATTCTTGATATTATAATTTTTCAGTAACTCGCCAAATTACTACGAATAACCTACTAAATATAGCTATTATCAAATTAAAGAGAATAACGATTTCCTAGATGATTTATAAATTCTATACCCTTTGAAATCATACCATTTCAGAGTCTTTCATAGGATCTTATTTCATTTTAATGTTGAAAAAAATATACAAAATATTCCATAACAAAACTGATGCCTTCGATATCATCAGTCTGAGAATCTGACATCATGTGTGAGTTAACTATTAATTAGACATTTCAATTTCTTATGCAAAAAAAATTAGACAAGCAGGTATTGATATTATGTTTAGGTGTTGTACTGATAAGTTTTGTTTCGTTAGCTAAATTTGCAAGAATGCCTCCAAAGAAACGCCCAAATTTGACGACGCGTAAAGGTTCACGAAGAAATATGCACAAGCTCCTCGCTGGTAAGTTTTTCACTTCACGATATTCATTTCAAACAATCAATTCATGAAATTCGTTCTTCTGTTATTGATTCAGAGTACTCTAATTGAAATTCTCTTCTACGCATCCATTAGATAATCCTACTCAAAGTTGTCAAGTTACATCTTCATTAGCTGTTCAACCTCTCACCATCGTGCGAGGATCGTGGCATCAGGGAGCTGCTAGGTATGAATTTTTTCCAAGTAATCGCCAGTGTACAGCGAACGCCGCTGTTGCACTAGCTTACAATACTGTGTTCAGATGTTCAGATTGGAGCAGCCGCACTGTCGATTCCTTACTAGATTTTGGCGACAGATTATATAGAAAATCTGATTCCACCAGAAGGGCGTCGGGATATACTGGTAATTCGCCTCATTTGATGGTTTCTGAGGTGTTTCCAAATTTCATAATCAAAAATTTTGCCTTCACCTTGACTTTGGATGATAATTTAACATTATTTGGACAAATGGGTATAGAAATTGGTGTAGAATTTGGGGATAATGTTGTTTCCCTGGAAAATGGATTGATCAGACTATTCCAAGCAAATTTCAATTCAATTATATTTACTGCGGCAAGTTTATCTATTGCCATTTTAAATATAGAGCCTTTCTATTATGTCTTTGATTCACATTCGAGAGACGAGGCCGGAATGCATGCGGAGCCCACCGTTGGTCGCGCCTGTTTATTAAAATTTCATGATTTATTTTCATTGGTCAATTATTTGTTGAATTTTTATATTAACGATGCCGAATTTAACTTATTTCCCATTATTATTCAGGCGTCGCAAATATTACCTAATTTCAACTTTCAAAATTACTTTTGCCTTAGTATGAACATTGCTTCCTCAACAACATTTGTCGAACCTGGACGCGT
Organism: Cryptolaemus montrouzieri; assembly: GCA_013387265.2. Lineage (NCBI taxonomy): Eukaryota > Metazoa > Arthropoda > Insecta > Coleoptera > Coccinellidae > Cryptolaemus > Cryptolaemus montrouzieri. The sequence continues at coordinate 54,764,592 of JABFTP020000021.1, read as the reverse complement.
TGAGCGTATATGCATCGATGGAGACAATAATTTATCGCGAGCATCAATCAGAAGGACACCTCTTATCACAAGCGCCCAAATGTGCTCCGGTCCGTCGCTTGACAAAATAAAACTTACTCTACGCAGCTGCCATTGGACAGCAAGAACCTGATCCACATCAACTTGACGCTATGAATTCAGTATGTACGTACTGCAGTGGTAAATTTTCGAAGGTGAAACCAAAATGTGTTGCAACCACGGAACCATACAATTTCCTCTGCCTAAACGTTACCCGGAACCTCTTCGAAGTTTGGTTGAAAATAAACATCCTAAGTCATCTACGTTTCTCAAGAATATCCGCAAGTACAACACGCTATTAGCGTTTGGTAGCACCGCTTTCAAGATTAGGGGAGACCTAAACCCAGGAACTCCGGTGATTGAAGTTTCCGGACAAATATACCATGCAATAGCAGATGTTGATATTTCAAACCCGCAGTTCGGAGCGATGTATTTTCTTGATGCTGGAGAGGCAATGGAGAAAAGAAGGAAGAATGTGGTGAGCAAAAAATGCGACCAAAATCTTCTACACCAAATTGACCAACTGCTACGGAACGAGAATGAATACGCCAAGTTGTATCGACAAATGGGTGATAAAATCAAGGAAGCAGAGGCGCGCAATGAAAATGTACAACGGTTCAGTATGCATTTCGAAACGGTACCTGGCACAGATAGAACTATTCATGCAGCTCCTATCTGCGCTAACGAAATTGGTGCCGTCTTTACAACTGTAGACGGCAATATTCCGCCTCCCGGAAAGGTAAGGGTTCAGTATAAAAGAAACAATTCTCCATTTGAAATTTCAAAGTTGTCTTCTATCGTCGATGCCCTATGTTATCCTTTGTTATTTCCACACGGAGAGTTGGGTTGGGGGTTAAATATGCAAAGGGTAACCGGCAATCGTAGAATGAGAATAAGTCAACGGGAATTTCACCATTACCGGTTAATGATACGCGAGGGACAACTGAATGCAATACTTTCTTGCGGTCGCCTTTCTCAACAGTATATCATAGATAAATATGTTGAAGTAGAAGGCGATCGCTTGAATTACTTGCGTAAGAATCAAGATCGATTACGCGGTGATAGATATGTTGGCTTACAAGATTACGTAGCCAACAGAGCCCTATTAAATAACAACAGAATAGGCAGAGCTGTTATCTTGCCAAGTACCTTCACTGCAGGTCCTAGATTTATGCAACAAAATTATCAAGACGCTATGGCTATCGTTTGCAAATTCGGCAAGCCATCTTTATTCATTACTTTTACCTGTAATCCACAGTGGCCGGAAATCAAAGATAATATACCATGCAGACTGCTCAATCCACAAGACAGGCCGGATTTAGTCGCAAGGGTTTTTAAACTAAAAATGGAAGCCTTTCTTGGGGATGTAGTAAAGAACAAAATTTTCGGTGAGATACTGGCTTATGTTTATGTTATCGAGTTTCAAAAACGTGGTTTACCCCATATGCATTGTCTACTAACACTTGCAGATGGAGATAAATTGCGGGAACCCAATGACGTGGATAGATTCATCAGCGCCGAGTTGCCTCAACCCAACACTAAACTTTTCGACATTATTATGGCTTCAATGATCCATGGTCCTTGCGGCGAAAATAATCCAAGTTCCCCATGTATGGTCGACGGCGTCTGCTCCAAAGGTTTTCCCAAACCGTACGCTGAACGAACGAACATCGATGGCGGAAAGCGACCTGTTTATCGTCGACAAAATAACGGTAGTTCTGTCCTTTGAAAAGTGCACTGTCGATAATCGCCACGTCGTTCCCTATAACCCGTTTCTGTGTTTGAAGTACCAGTGTCATATAAATGTTGAGGTATGTTCCAACGTTCTCGCATGTAAGTTTTTAAATACATCAATAAAGGACCAGAGTCCACCCTTATCAGACTAGAGCGAGAGTTGGTCTTTGACGAAATTCATCAATTTCTCGAGTCTCGATATGTTTCTTCCGGAAAGGCAGTTTGGAGATTGTTCCAATTTCCAGTTCAGGTAAGAGCCACAGTATTTTTAGAT